>JAMLFY010000015.1:8085617-8664148 GCA_030441495.1 Dalbergia oliveri | reverse complement strand
CGACTTCTCACTTCTTCTCTTGTCATTTTATTTTCAATTTTTAATTTTTCTTGGATTGGTTTGATGTTGTTTGGTTTTGGTTTATTCTCCGCTAGGGTTTTGATTTGAGTGGCAGGGGCCTGATGATGACAGGTTATAAGGTAAGAATATCTGTGTATGAACTCATGCATGTGCAACTACAAATGAATGGCAAAAATAAAAAATTCTAGCATGATACTAGCCCAGATTTGTAAGAACAAATTTATTGTACCTTTATTGATCTGATTTTTTTTTTTGGTATTGTTCTCTCTTCTTGTTTTTATTGTCCCCTTTTTATAGCCTGTTCTCTCTTGATCCAAATCTTTGATTCTCCTATTTGTGCAAGTTGGTTGGATGGCTCCAAGCTTATCACCGAAGCAGATTTATCTTCTTGCCAAGCACAAAGAAAAACATGATGATGGTCTCCCACCTCGTTTTGACTTCCTTTTCTTTTCTTTGTATTTCGGTTGTTGTGTTGCATCACGGACTTGTTTAGGAAGCAGTGCCAACATTCTTTTTATTGTTTTATTCATCATTGTTATTTTAAACTAAGAGCTGAAATGGATTATCAAAATATGTGGGCTCCTAAATAAAATGGGTTGGACAAAACGGGTTGAAATGATTGGGCTAAAAATTAAAAAATGAAATGGGTTATAACGAATAAAACTTGAAACGGAATAGGCTAAGCGTCGGGTTGAGAATAAATTAAAATGGACTATTCATTAACTTTGATTTTTTATGCAACACACAACCAACATAAACACATAGACAAACAAATGAATAACTATGGGACAAAATATGGTGTTCACATGGGCTTTGATCTTCTCTTGCTTTTGTTTCCTAATCCTCTTTCTTGACTACACCCTCTCGTCACAAACAATCCATCTGGAGGACCTTCAGCATTGACCAGACACTAACTTCTAATGTTTCTTTATCATCAATGATTCTTTGACATTTTTCACTAAGATATTAGAACTACAATAAAATATAGTATCAAAGAAATTATCATAAGATGGAGGTAGTGAAGTCAACAAGCTCATAGCTTGATCTATGTCTTCTACTTTAATTCTAGCGCTCTAACATCGGAGATCATCTGGTTGTAATCATCTATATGCTCTTACATTGATAGGGTGCAAACAATAGCTCTTTCCTCCTACAGAACCTCAATCTGGTGGAGCAACATCTCCTTGTTTTCCCTCGCCACGGCTAACCTATCACTTCAAATCCTCCTCTAGGAAAGAAGGTTTTGGTAGAGTGTTCAAGCCCTTAACCTTATCCCTAGAGGAGACTTTTATTCATCCATTATGTTTGCCATGATTTCCCTTATACCTTGTGTAACGCCTTAAAAATTATTTAAAAATTAATTTGAGTTTGTTAGTCGTAATTTCAAAAATTCTGAAGTTTAGCAACAATGAGGGTGGTCCAACATACCTATCCAAAAAATAAAAATTTTCGGTCGGGGTGAACCTTGCGGGCCCCGCGGGCCCCTGTACAGACGAAAGCCTAGATCCAGACTAGGAAATGCCCAAGACTAAGAAAAAAGAGGGTTAATTTTAGAAATGATAAGGAATGAGAAGTTATACCTAGAATTAATTTTTGGGTATGTTTGATTCCCGAGTGCGGTTTTACCCGTTGGTAGAGTTTAATTTTAACACCGTACAAGTTACTTGGTGGCCAAGTAACCTTTACCAACCACTTTATGCCAAGTGGATGGCAATGATTAAAACTTGAAAAGCAAGTTTTAATCTTGACCTTTCATTTATTATATTTTACTTGAGAGCCGATATCTTATCTGTTTGGTGGAATTTAGTGTGTAGTCTTAACACCGAAAAAGTTATTTGTTCACCAAGCTAAAGTGAGCCACTTATCTTGACCCAAGTGGATGGCCAAGAATCATTCTTTGACTATCCAATCAAATCCTAGCCATTCATTTTTCTTTCCTAGATTAAGAACTATCTAATTATAATGTATAATATTTATGCATTTATTATAAGATCAGACACAAGTTCAAATCTTCTTCAAGAAGCCAAATTCTTCTTCTTTAAGCCTTATTTCTTCAAGAGCTTACAACTTGCTTCAAATCACCAAAACTCTTGCCTAAAGTTCCTAAAACCACAAACTCTCTTCACAAAACTTGTTCTATACCTCAATACTTACAAATCTAAACGACTAAAATCTCAAATATCCATCAATCATCACCTTGATGCCTTACTTCCTCACTGATTTAGGAAGGATTTGAGGTTGATTTGGGAGGTTTGGGGTGGAAGGATCAATTTTGGAGCCAAGGATCCATTAAACACCAAAAGTAGGGTTTTCTTTTGCCTTTTCTCTTCAAATTTATTCTGATGATTTCTGATTGAGTTAGATTCAAAATTTTTAATTGTATTGTTTGATAATACATTGATATTATTGTGTTAAGTTTGCTACAGTGTTTGGATGAGATTAGAAGTCATTTTTGTGAAAAGAGATTTTGAACCTTGCCTGCTAGATTTTCAGCTTTTACAGGCAGCCATCAACTCACGAATTTTCTAGAGAATTATGGGCATTTTCATGAGCTAAAAAAATATATGGTGAAGCTAACATCTTAAGCTAGTTCCACAAATTTTTGTTGACTCTGATTTGGACTCCTAATTCTTTTAAAAAAATCAGAAACCGAAGTGAACTATGTGCTGCCTGATTATTGAAACTGAAACTATAAATTTTACTAATTTTATTACCATACCAAATGATTGAATAATCCCTGAAATTTTTACAGAGTGTTGATAACATCTTGAAGTATAACTGTGATTTTTATTTTGAGTTGATTCAATCATTTGCTGGGTTAAAAATTATGAATTTAGGGCTCTAGCTGAGTTTAAGTGGCTTCTGAGCACTTAATTTGTCTAATTTTTTTAGCATAGTTAGAAAACTCTTTTAACTTTAAAATTTTTATGGAACCTTGTGGACACATTGAAGTGTCTTGGGTAATTTTTATGGCCTCTAAATTTATTATTTGTTAGTAAATAAATTTGTGCCACAAAGGTATGAAATCTGCCATTGTATTGGAAATGCAAAAATCTTTGAATTGATGAACTAATGACATTTTGGTTCTAGTATGATATGAATACTTGATGTTAACTATTTGGCCATATGACTTGTAACATATAAATGCATACTAGAGGAAGTAAAGAGTGGTTTATGATGTATGATTAAAATTTCATTGTGAATAAAATGCCTATATGTGCTTTATGCATGCATTTGAAAAATGAAAGAGAATGTATAAATTTAAATTGTGCACGTTCTGACATATGGACAAAACAGAAACAATACTTAGGTTGAATGAGGGAAGGAAAGAGAAAAGAGGAACTTTCCCAAATTTATTTTGAGTCGGCAGACATATTGGCTAGGAATAAGATGTGTGTGATTTCAGGAAAAAATGAAGTTCGATGATCACGTATATAGGAATAAGCTTAGTCCTGATAAGCGTCTATTTCCTTTGTGTAGTGTGATCCACTATAAATACCATTTAGTATAAACTATCTATTGTAGAGTTGTCCACGACAAATACCCGTTGAGTATAAACTAAGTCTTTCCTATGTCAAGGAAAGAGAAAAATGCATCTGATTTGATTTATATGGCCATAAGTGAAACTAGGTTACTTTAAGATAATTTCCCTACATTTGACATATGCATAATCATATCGTATGTAACCTCTTGATTAGAGTTACTTATTATGTGTTTGGGCTTCATGATCTATGTGCATTAAGTGAGTGAATGCTAAAAGGAATCCACTTCGGAAAAATGGTTTTTAAACATAAAATTGAACCGTTGTATATGTTGCATGCTCACATTTTCTTAATAAACCGAAGTGGGTAGGACGACGATGATGACATGGATTTTTAGTATATGTTTGGAGATGCCCTCCTGAGAATTTTATAATTCTCATCCCTATGTGTTTGTGTTTCTGTGTCATCTCCAGGTTAATCTAGAAGACTATGATGCTCTATGCAAAAGAACTCGAAAATTGAAAGTGTAGTAGTTAATGCTTTTATTATGTTGTACTTAGTGGAATGGATACGTATGTAAAGGTATTAGAGAACAATATGTACTAAAGCTCATAGAGGAGCTTCCTTTTGTAATTAACTATGTATTCAATAAATGTGGAATTTCTTTGTAATATGTTTTAATAGAATTACGCTTAATTATTTCACACGTTAATCTAGCTTGCTATAGATATTTAGAAAATTTCTGCTAATTAATAAGTAACAACTCTTGAGTATGATATCATGGCTTAAGGATGAGATTATACTTGGGAGGATGTTACACCCCGCATTGGAATCCTTTTCTCCTTCACGCTAACTGTGTTTCCTCGCACTTCTCTCCCCATTTTTTCAAATACAATATATAATAGAGCTTAACTCAAGACATGAGACAAGAAACCAAAAACATATTTAAACTTATATAATATTACCTTATAATAGCTTACTTTTATGTATTGGAAATTTAAAAGCTTTTCTCTTTTCATAAAACCTTCCATTCTAAGATTCTTAAAGAGTGCCCTTAGGTTTAGGACTCTCATTAGCAAAATCTATTAGTCCCCCTTTTCAATTATAAGCCTTTCTAGGAAGAATTTTTTTTTCTCCAATATTACCTATTATTTAAGAGTTTTAAAGTAGTATTAATTATCTTTTTTTACTTTTGTTTTTGCACATATTTTCTTTCTCATACAAAAACTTCTCATATCATAATTATTGTACAATTTTCTAAAAGAATTATGTCAAAAATAAATTTTTTGGGCGTATTTGTTTATTTTTAATGATTTTTTATTTACACTTGTAATTGCAAATAGAGGATATTTGATAGAATACATCACAAGAGCATTTTTTCTGTGTTTGTCTTTGGTCAGAACAACACAAAAGCTCCATGAACCCAAGTTTATCTCATTACCAGTACTCTAGCAGACATGGTCATTACCCATTATAGTTATGATTTTCCTTTTCTTATTTATATTTTTGCCAGTTAATACCAAAGGCCACGACTTGCATGAAATTCAAATACATTTTTTGTTTATGAGAAAATTAAGGGAAGTCTGATACACTCTCCTTGAAACTTGTTTAAAATTTATCCATGCTTTTGGAGGGTGCCATTTTCACGTGCCTACCCAGGATATGTGAAACCCCTCCAAAGAGCAGGTCCAATAGTTGTCACTTGAGATCACTATTGACTAGCTTAGTCAAGGCTACGTGCCATCAGATTGAGAACTCTAAGGGTGAAATGTATTTGGACAGTTGAAGGGTCAAACTAATTATATTATAGGGGATCACGAACAAGTTTGTTATATGAGAAATGGGAACAATATTTTAAACCCTTGAATTGAATTATATGGCATAGATTAAAACACAAATTAAAACTCTCACATGAAGCAATGTTCTCCATTTGAAAACCCAACTCCCTTAATAACAACTCAACCCCAAGAAGCCACCCCATTTTACCATCTATGCCTTGTCATCGGTGCAGTGGCGCTAGTACCACCTTGCACTTACAACACAATTATCTTGCAAATTCATCGTACGATGCTTTCTCCACCACAGTTGCTGTGAAAATTGTTCCTTTTGACTAACACTTATGTATTGTATGGAAACAAAGAAATCTAGGTAATTTCATGAACCATGTAGAATAATTGTGGATTTGAAATTGAAAGGTGAGGGGGCATCTGGGTTGAAAACAATCTTTATCCTGATATTTCAATTCACAAGCTCCCTGCCTATATTGATAGCACCTCACTCGGGAGAAGCAGAAATCACATTGCCGAGCTGGTAGTGATAACGGAAAGACCCATTTGATTATTCAGGGGTATATAAGTAATCTTATGAAATTAGAGTCAATTTGTAAAAGAAGGGGGAAAGAACGTTCGCTATTAGGATATGAATTCACACACACACAGAGGGAAGGGGAGGAAGAGAAGAACACTGGAAAATTGGCAATAAATTCAGAGAGAGAAGGAAGAACGTCAGAAATTGAGAATAAATCCATAGAGGGAAAGGAAGATGGCCACATGAGTTTTTAATTTGAAATTAAATCTCTGCCATTTGATTTAATCTAAAGGCTTGTAATTGTCCTTTTTATTTCTCACATAAGAAATTCATTCTCATGTGATATATTCCTTATTATATATATATATATATATATATATATATATATATATATATATATATATATATATATATATATATAAAGAGTACAAGTTATTTATACATATGATTTGTGGAATGCTGTCCATGTCAATGTATTATTCTCATTTTTTAGAGTAAACACCTAAATTAATCTTTGACAATTTTCTAATGACAAATAGATCCATAACAATGTAAACACCTAAATTGGTCACTCACAATTGTAAAAGTAGGACACTATAGGTCCCTGACCAACATGTCAAGACTCAATCAGGAAGAGAATAAAAAAAAGTTAAGGCTGGAGAGAAATGTGGAGCTTGTCTTAGAAAATAGAACTGGCTGGACTAGAAGAGCTCAGCTGGCAAATGGCAGGCTCGCAGGGTATGTGGCGGAGCTTCACCAGCTGAGATCGAGTTCCTCCTTCTTAGCCAAGCTTAGCCTCCTATTGTCCAAGCTCTATTTTCTTTCAGATGAGTTCCACCTTCTCCAAGCCAAGCTTTTCATCACTCCTCCTGGCCGAGTCTTGACAAGCCTATTAGAGACCTATAATGTCCTATTTTTACAATATTAAGGGACCAATTTGGGTGTTTACAATTGTTAGGGATTAATTTGTCTATCAAAGAAATTGCAAATTTGGATGTTTACTCCATTTTTTATTAGATGAGATATGAACTTAGTTTAAATGGGCTCTATTTTCCATCCTATTGTTGATTGATGTGTAGTCCAACAAATTTTATATATACAAATGATAATCTTAGTAGAAGAATTGTTGATAGTCGATAGTTGAAAGGGAAATTGAAGAAAAGAAAAAAAAAAGTGAACACCTTACTTGGTTCCTCTAGGTTTTTACATCGAACTATTTTATCCTTCAAAAAGAAATTAATCTGTGGTTCTCAAAATTGAAAATGATGGACACATTAGTTCTTCTATTAGTTTTTCATTAGTAAACTTACACACATGACACAAGTACAATAATGATGTGCCATTAAAACATTAGAGACAAGCTAACTGACACGATTTTGGAAAATATTACACTTATTTTGATGTCTAAAATTGCACAAAATGAGTCAACTTTATGACTTATAATAGAGATTCAAATGACTTATTTTGTGAATTTCAACAACTAAAATGAGTCATTTTAAACTTTATTATACTTCAAATGACATGTATCACTTAATATCATATTAGCAGGTCAATGTGTGATTCCATTAGTATTTAAAGAATCATATACACAGAGAGAGTAATGTGTCCTATTATTAAAATCTTGAGGGACTGCATGTTTAATTTCAATTTTTGAATAAATAAATAATCTTGCAAAATTTTCTTGAGGGACTATATGAGTTATTTATTTAAAAAAGAAATAAGGTGAACACCCTATTTGGTCATTCAAATTTTTGCATTCTGATTATTTTGTCCTCAAGAAAAAGAAATTAATCTCGTGATCGTTTAAGATTAAAAATGATGGACACATTTGTCTCTTTATTAGTTATTCATTGGTGGACTTACATATATAGCACAATATAATGAAGATGTGCCATTAAAATATTACATTCAAGCAAAATGACTCTGTTTTGGAACGTATTGTACTCATTTTGATATCTAAAATTGCACAAAATGAGTGATTTTATAACTTGTAATGAAAATTTAAATTACTCATTTATAGAATTTCAACCATCAAAATGAATTACTTGAAATTTTACTTCAAATAACATGCACATCATTTGACGTCATATTAAGGTCAGTAGGCAATTCCTTTAGTATTTAAAAAGTTAAATACATATAGAAGAACTAATATATCCTATTATTGAAATCTTGAGGGGTTACAAATTTAGTTTTATTTTTTGAGAAACAAAATAGTCTTATAAAATTTTCTTGGAGGATTACCTAAGATATTTATTAAAAAAAAATTACAAAGAAGCTGCGGTCGTATTAGGCGCCATCTTGGCTTGGTTCTTCCGTCGCCTGGAGGAGGTAGCTAACCTACCCCACTCCTCGCCTGTGAAGTTTTTGTCCTTATCATACACCAGTTATTCAAATAAATTTTAGTTTTATTTCAATTATTAATTAAACTAGTTATGTTTTATTGTAAACAATTATGATCTAATTTTATGAATTAGTAATTTATCATATTAATTTTAAAATTTTTAGTATAAAAATTTTTATATTATGGATTAATTCTGAATTATCATGTTATTAAAAACTATACATGTAATAATATATTATTGATTTTGATTCATGTCATAAAATTCAATAAAATTATAAGTTGGATTAATACTGTAAAATTTTATATTAATAGCATAATAAAATTAAAATAATTTATAATTCATAATGTGGAACAAAAAATATATATATCTTTTGATTTTTTTTTTATATATATAGCTGAGTTTAATCCTTTTTATGTTTTAGGTGACATCAACAGATACATAATATAATCTTATTCAAGATGATGAGTAAGACAAATTCCTATTTCATCAGTTTCAAAACTACAGGGGGTAGACTCTAGAATTAGACCTCGCACAAGGTATATTTGGATATTCGGTGAATGGATGAAAAGAAATAAAATAAAAAATGAGAGGATCATACGCTAAATGAGTTTTGTTATTTTAACATGTTAAAAGTGGACATTTTTTGGAATATCTATTTTATTATCATTAAATATAATAATAATTTTTACCTATCTGATTCACTAATCACATCTAATAATAATAAAATATGAGTATTAATAGATATCGATTCTCAAGGTGATAAAATAGTAAAACTTATGTTAAATAAGCATAAAAGTCCTTAGTTCCTGCAAATTGCCTGAAAAGCACGCTGATCAGTCAATGACTGAACAAAACTAAGTACTAAATACTAGCAACATCTATAGCTCCTCCTTTGACCTTGTCTGAATCCACCACAACAATAAAATTACCACATATATATACACACAATCTATTAACTGTTGGAAAGCTCAATCAAATCTATTCACTTGCTCAAAATGTCTAGCAAAGGAGCCTTTGCAGAGATCATAGATGGTGATGTCTACAAATTCTATGCAAATGGCCAGTGGAACAAATCATCCTCAGGAAAATCTGTTCCCATCATCAACCCCACCACCAGAAAGACACATTTCAAGGTCCAAGGTACATACCATCAAAAACATATCTATGTAAATTTTGCTGTATTACACAACATATATATGTCATCATCATATTAGTTTCTCTTTTTTTCATTGTTTGGAGTATGGAATTGGAAAATAATAGCACTATATATAAACAGCTTGTACCCAGGAAGAGGTTAACAGCGCGATAGAATCAGCAAAAGCAGCTCAGAAATTGTGGGCTAAGACTCCACTGTGGAAGAGGGCAGAGTTGCTTCACAAGGCTGCAGCAATACTGAAGGAGCACAAGGCACCTATTGCTGAGTGCCTTGTTAAAGAAATTGCAAAGCCTGCTAAGGATGCTGTCACTGAAGTATGTGTACTATTACTATAGTAGTAAAAGTAGAAATTTTTGGATTTCCCAATTTGGCTATGATTTGAAGACTGCCTTCTCCCTCACACTTTTTATACTTTCATACTTGCTTATGAGATTTTACCAGCTAATGTATAAATGTTGTGTGCTTTATAAGTAGGTTGTCAGATCAGGGGATTTGGTTTCATATTGTGCTGAGGAAGGTGTCAGGATTCTTGGAGAAGGAAAGTTTCTGGTATCTGATAGTTTTCCTGGCAACGACAGAACCAAATACTGTCTTACTTCCAAGGTATTTGACCTTCTCTTTGAGAAACTAGCATTAGCTAAGCTGTTTTTTTCCTTTTCCTCACAAGAAAAATATCCAAGATCTTGTTATGGTTTTTTTCATTTTTCCCAGTGCAGTCTTACATATTGAGTGTACTATCCGGGGAATCGATTGTGGGAATATACAAGCATAATAGCATCTTAAATAGTAGAATCAATCCAGAAATGAGAAAACCTATGATAGGATCCTGGCACTCATGGAGAAGAAATGAACTAGAATAGATAAAATCCAGAACAGTATATTTTGGAATTAACAACTCTGCTGCAATATCAGTGTGATATTCAGCTTGAAGGAATGAAATTACAAGAAGAATGATAGCAAGAAAACAGAAAAATAAGTATGCATTTGAGAGGCCAATTTTCTCCCAATGCAGCACTTCGAGAGGCCACAGCTCTCCCAATTCCTTTTCCACTAATTTCCTGAATGATTCTCTCAATGCCTCCTTTCCCTACAAATACCCCTCCTCTAACAGAATCCCACATAATCCTCACTTTCCTTCCACTTTCTTTTTGCCAGCTCAGTAGTTGGTTATACAAGAGTGCGCGCCTTATTCTCTTTCATCTCACACACACAGCAACCAAATGTAGGTTCCTAACAACCTATTACTATCTAGTAATGGTTTGAGAATTGAGAGTCTTGTTAAAATACAACAAACCTCTTTACATTTATATCAACTACAATAATGAAATATCACAGACAAATAAAAACAAAAAATCAAATGTAGACAAGAGGCTGCAGGAGTAGCTTTTGCATGTCAGGCACTTATACGAAATACTTTGAAATCATGTACCATATGACCAAATGAAATTGTGAATTGCTGTGTAATGGCAAGAGGTTTCCATTCCATATATGATAGGGATATGACATTGCCATAAATGATGTCAATTTGAAGGAATTCAATCTGTTTATGTGTTATTGGGAATTAGTTGAGAAAAGTTTGCAAGATTGGCAAGGGTGCTCAAGGTAACACTGAAACACATGAAAATTATTTCATGTTGTGTTCATTCTTTTCATTGCCAACAAATTTCTATGGTAGACTTGAAAGCTTGCTTACTTTGGACACCCTTGGCCTTGCCAAATTGCTCTATGTTTGGATGGGAATGGAAGAGATATGAATCATAAGAGAAAGACTGGTCAAGTCATCTCTTGTGACACATTTTGACAGACTTGTTTGGTACTGCTCTTTCATATGCAACAAATGCTTTTGAGAGTTTCCAAGCATGTCTGAAATTGATGACTTTCTTTAGGCAATGAGTTTGGGAACAGACAACTATTAAAAAAATCATATTTCTTACTTTTTATAAAAATGATTTTGGCTTGACTTTCCTCTAATTCTTAAAAGGAATGTCACAAGGAAGTTGGATGCAAAAATAAATAAATAAATTAAGAGGGGTGAAGGGTATGTGGGTTGCAAGGCTAGCAATCGCAATTAGGATTCAAACTACTGATGGATCAATTCTTTAGCATATGCTAGACTCCATATGCTCATGATTGCGTATAATGTGTTATTTTGGGGTATTTACTGTATGCAGATTCCACTTGGAGTTGTTCTAGCTATTCCACCATTTAACTATCCTGTTAATCTTGCTGTTTCTAAGATTGCTCCAGCACTTATTGCTGGAAACTCCATTGTGCTTAAACCCCCAACTCAGGTATGCAATTCTACTTGAAATAATTATAAATTTACTAAATTTAAAATGATTGAAAAAATAAACAAATCTCAAGTACCACATATTTTGAATGGCTTATCGAGTCAGACAACTTGTGTTGCCCTATAACTACTTTTACAGGGTGCTGTTGCTGCACTTCACATGGTGCATTGCTTTCATTTGGCTGGTTTCCCCAAAGGCCTTATTAGCTGTGTGACAGGAAAGGGTTCTGAGATTGGTGACTTTCTTACAATGCATCCGGGGGTTAACTGCATAAGGTAATCTTCAATTCATCAGCTTCTGGATATCAAGCTTGCCCACTACTTTTCATGGTTTTAATTCTTTTCTATGCAATAATTCATGTGATATTCCTAATCTACAAATGTAGTTCTAACTTCCAACAAGAGGTTCAAGCAAAATACAAAATATTATGTCCTGTTTATGGTTTTTTTTTTATTAACAAAAAAGATGGTGACATAGCATATTTGTCTTTAGGTCCGAAATAAGATTATAAAGTAAAAAACTTGAGGGTTATTTTGGAAAATTTGTACCAAGATATGAAGATAGAATAGTGCTTAAGAGTTCTTTCTGCTACTAATAGAGATGTTTTGTCAATTCAACTGACAATTTGCTAACTAATTCACAATCACATTAATCCTCAGTTTCACAGGTGGAGACACTGGAGTAGCAATATCAAGGAAGGCTGGCATGATTCCTCTTCAAATGGAATTGGGTGGAAAAGATGCTTGCATTGTTCTTGAAGATGCCGACCTGGATTTGGCTGCTGCTAACATTGTAAAAGGAGGTTTCTCCTACAGGTAACAAGCATATAGTTCCTTCAAATGAAAATCTTGTAGATTTTAAAACCTGTTATACAAGGAATATCAAATTGCTTAGGGTATGTTTTGATTGATGACAATGGATGGAGTGGAGGGGAATGCAATGGAATGGTTTAAAACTCCATTGTATGGCTTTTGAAAAAATGGGTGTTCCCTCAAAATCATCATCATTCTGCTCTATTCTATTACTAAAATATCCAAACAATAAAGTAGAATAATTATACCACTCTATTCCACTTCTCTCCACTTTGTTCTATTCCACTCCATTGTTTACTCCCAATCCAAATATACCCTTAATTAGAGGTGATAGGTACCTTAGTCTCTTAACCAGAGGTCTTAAATTTAGCCAATGGAAAAAATCTTTGCTGGGGAACTTCTTCCTCCTTCAAAGGACCTTGGTCGGAGGCCGGATTAGTTAAGTTCTTGGTGATAGGAACTAGATACCAATGGTTCAATCAAGAACAAAAAAAGAAATTGCTTAATCAATAATCCTTGGATAGATTGTTCTGGAACTTTGTTAATAAAATTATTAGTGATATCCAATAGCTAGTTCTCTTTCCTTTGAAAGGCGAATTATTCACTTGATTCCATTTCTGCAAACATATACAAAGAACGAAAACATTTCATGCAAGGAGATGGGCTCAAGGACATCTTTGAGTACTGCCATTATCATATCTTTGCACTATCATTTATTCTTTCTTCACATATTATATTGTGCATGATGTTATAATGGAAGAAAAATTTTAAATATTTAACATGAAAAGGTTTAAAATAGTACGTAATTTTGTTTAATCTTTTAAATTAAAAAAACATGAAACTGATTCAATCTCTGATAACTTTCTATGACATGAGAAAAATATTATGCTTAACTGTAATAAAAGTACAATACATTTAATATTTAAAATAAAAATCATTTAAATATATTAATTTTTATCACATACACCCCCCTCAATAGCTAATTTCTTGTCTGTCTTTGCTGATGGGAACTGATTTATAAATTTTCACATTGTGATTTGCATTAGCCCCATGATAACCAGTCTTATGTCCTGGATAGATAACTTATTTAAGTGCTTATGTAAAAGTAATTTTTGAAAAATAACTTATAAATTAGTTATTTTGTATTCAAATACATAAAAATAAAAGTGTTTGTTTTTTAATGTTTTAAAAGGTTCTTATGAAGAATCGAGATATTTTAACTTCTTAAAAAACGTTAAAAATGACTTTTAGAGAAGTAATAAGTTGTATAGTTTAATAGGGTAAAAAGTTAAAATGTAACTTTTAACTTTCAGAAAGTTAAAAAAGTCAAAAGTCGTATTATCCAAATGGATCCGTAAATCCTAATACATTATACGTACACTGACAAATTATAATCATCTATGTTCAGTGGTCAAAGATGCACAGCTGTCAAGGTTGTTTTGGTGATGGAATCAGTTGCCAACGACCTTGTCAAGAAAGTCAATGATAAAGTTGCAAAGTTAACTGTTGGGCCTCCTGAGGATGACTGTGATATCACCCCAGTTGTCACAGAGTCCTCTGCTAATTTTATTGAAGGGTTGATAATGGATGCTAAGGAGAAAGGAGCAACATTCTGCCAGGAATATGAAAGGAAGGGAAATCTCATATGGCCATTGCTGTTGGATAATGTTCGTCCGGATATGAGGATAGCATGGGAAGAGCCATTTGGACCAATTGTGCCTGTTATCAGAATAAATTCTGTTGAAGAAGGAATCCACCATTGTAATGCTAGCAATTTTGGTCTTCAGGTGTAGTATCACTCAACCAATATGCATACATTGGAAGGATAAAAGGACCCCTTCATAAAAATATGGCTACATTTTATGTTTCTCTGATTTTCTTTCTACATGCAGAAGAAAGTGTTGGTTATAATCAATTTGTTACTTTCTAGAAGCATTCTCTTGATTTTGTTCAAAAATGAGATGCACTTGTGAATAGCTGTTTGAAGCGGGATTGTCAATTTTGTTCTAAATTTATTTTCATCTTATTTATGATCACTAAAGGTAGAGGGACAAAAAATAAAACAACATCTTGGCATTTGTTTGGCTATAGACCTGGTTTACAATAGGATAAGGATGTTGTGGTTTCATCGGAAACTGATCCACCTAATAGGACAAGGTTTTATTATGTTATTATGATCACTTATGTACGAGTGTAATAACAACTAAGCTTTTCAAAGTACTTAGAGTTAGCTACATTGATCAAGAAAATCTTATTTGTACTCATAAATGTGAATCCTGGATTACTCATACCTCATCCAATGATGAATGAGATGTGAGTCTCACAAATACAACGCATGAGTACAAATAACACAACTCATGATCAAATTACACCATTATGCCTTGCTCCCTCTATTCTATATTAATAATCGCTTAACTTTTCAATATATCAAAATTGCATGGTTTTTTAAGAGCGATTATTAATATGGAATTCAGGAGTATCATTCTTGCTCATTTGACACAATACCCGTGTCACAGAGCGCGTTGTTTATAGGAAACAATCTAGCATTAACACAATCACTACATTGATCCATGTCCATTTACATTCGAGAAAGTCCTCAATGCATTCTCAGTCAGAACACATTAATGTATTTTGGGGCAGAAATATTCTCTTCCTTTATTACTCAATTCCTTTGCGTAATGCAGGGATGTGTCTTCACAAAAGACATAAACAAAGCAATAATGATAAGCGATGCAATGGAGACAGGAACTGTTCAAATTAATTCAGCCCCAGCTCGTGGACCAGATCACTTTCCTTTTCAGGTGCAATCTTTGTCCTGCTCAAGTAACACTCACTTTAAAATTATTATTTTTATAAGCAACAAATATAATGGTTTCTAATAAGATTTTAATTGTAATGTAATGATAGTATAAAACTGTCATCCAATCAAAATCTTTTATTGCATGACTTTTGAAATAGTGGATGGAAGAATCAACTATTATGGTTGATGTGATGAAAGATGATTGTATAATTGTGTAAAGAAATTTTAACTGCTGTGTATAGAAATTAAATTCTTTTAACAAAGCATTCCTTAAGAATAAAATATGAAGCCATGAACAGTCACAAGCATATTTTAGTAACTATTACTGAATAACTTATTTTGGCTTAAATATAATTTTAGTTCTTCAAAATATATCACTTTCAGATTTTTGTCCCTCATTTTCTAAATAACAAATTAGTCCTTGACATTGACTTTTTACCATTATGTGGTAATGTGGCAAATGAAGATGATGACACACAGTGATGTCGTCCATAGTTGATGCCACATGTCATAATCTTCATTTAGTATGTCACCATTTAACAAAAAATGTCAATGTGAGGACTACTTTTGATAACATTTAGAAAATATTAGATCAAAATTGAGCGAAATTTTTTTAAGTGACTAATTTCATAAAGGGCAATATTTTGAGGGATTTTGAGGGACTAAAAACATATTATTAGAGTTGAGTAAGCTTTAGCTCAATCCCAAAAGTTAGTTCAAAAGATAGGTGTTACTTATAAAGACAATCTAGGTCTTATCTCTAGATGTAAGACTTTAATACATATTTTAAGACATTTATTTCTTGTGTCTAAACAAGTAAATAATGATTTGTGCAGGGTCTGAAGGATAGTGGAATTGGTTCTCAAGGAATCACCAACAGTATTGAAATGATGACAAAGGTTAAGACTACAGTAATCAACTTACCAGCCCCTTCTTACACCATGGGATGAGATGCCAAAAAAGACATAATGTTTTAGTAATCACCATGAGAGGAAGAGGTGCTTCCAATCTCTGATGCCTTGTAGAGTGACAGTCTTTGAAGGGTCTGCTGAATACATATATATAATATTTACTGCTAGCTAGTAACTTGCATTGTGTGTTTGTATGGAAAAGTTTCTTACAATCCCAGCTTCTATTACTATTTTGTATATATAGGATATGAATATTGAATAAATTATGGTTGTTAGAGTCGACTTTAAGTGATGTTTCTGATATGGAAAATCATATGATGATCGCACATGAATGGATGTGTTATAACATAAATTTTCCAAATAGAAATGTGATAAAAATCCCATAAAGAGAATTTTTCAATGTCAATTGGAATGTTCATTAATGGTAGACCAAATAAAGAGTTTATAAGGCGGATTTGGATCAGCTTTTTAAAAAAATGATTTTCTTAAAAAAATATTAAGTAAGAGTTATTTTATATTTTGATATAATATTATAATATTTTTAATTTTAATTTTTGTATGTTAAAGATTTTTCTAAAAGAAAAAAATGATAATTTTTGAAAAAAAAAATTATATCTTTTTAGTGATTCCATTTTTATTAAAAAATTAACCAAACATATAAAAAACTCAAAAAATAATTATTTTAATAAAAAATTATAAAAAAAATGGCGCCCAATTGAAGTTCCAGTCCATGATAGAAGTGAAAACGTGCCATATTAGTTACTTTATAACTAACTTTTTAATGTACCAAATTTCTATCATGACTATTAGACATAAATGTAATGGCTACATGTGCCAATTGACAATTGTGCTTACTGATTTTCTTGTAATGATTGCTTCCTTCACGGAGGTTTATAGTTGAAATGATTACAGGCACTAATAGGAATTATACCTGAATATTCAATTAAGTGAATTTCTTATTAGTATGTTAAGAGTTTATTATTAGTTTGTTAAGCGTAATACCTTAGTTTTAAATAGAAAAGTTAGAAAAATTTTTTGAACCAAGAAGGGTGCTAATTACCCTTTATAATACCCCAAATATAAAATTTATTAGTATCTGAATTATTATTACTATTATTATTATTATTATTATTAATTAGTAAATATTTTATTAATATTATAACGTATTATCATTTTAATAATATTAATTTCAAAAAACAAGAGGCACGATTATAAGTTTTATTAATATTATAATGTATTATTATTTTTAAATAATGAGATGCACAGTTATACGTTTTAATAATATTATAACATATTATCATTTTAATATTATTAACGTATTACACGACGTTATCATTTTAATATTATTAAAATGATTCGTGTTACACGATTGATATTTTTATAGTATTATTACTATCATTATATATATAGAAAATGAAGCCACTAGGCGCACGGGTTTTAGTATATATACATGTGAATGTAGTAGAGAGCCACTAAGTGCACGGGACGCGTTGCAGTTTCATTTTTTGATTCTATATTATCCCTTAGTATATTTTTAGGACATCATAATACTTCAAATATTTTTTAAGTACCCTAGCTGTCCAAGGATATTTTTCCTAGAGAGAAAATGTGGTTTCTCTAAACTTTCTCGATTAATCTCTCGGTAAGTGATCTTTATAGAATTTAGCCAATTCCTTCCTTTTTTTATATAACCCATGAGTTTGGGTACTATTAGGCATGATTTTCTCACAACATTTTTCCTCCTACCATCCAAACTCAGTTTGAGTTATAAAATCAAATTGTTTACATTTTTATTATATTGTTTAGCACTTGTGCCATTCAGCTCGCTAAGTCAAGTTGCTAGTGGAAACACACTCCTGGCTACCAACTGAGTGAATTTAAGCTCATAACCATATTTTTTTTGTCATTATTAGTATTTTTCCAGCATTATATAAATTGTTTATGAAATTCTAGAATGACTTATGTCAAATACATGTTTTCACGAATTATGCCAATTTTTAGAAAAATTATTATTTTTCACAGTTATAATGAAAACCTTATTTTAGAAAGCTCATGGGACTATATTTGATATCTTACATGTTATGAAATATCTTTTTATAGATTATAAAATTATGATACTTCAGTTAATATTTGGAGAAGTATTGATTATCATGTTTTAGACTATGGATTTCCTATTAAGATATTAGAACATCAAATATGATTTATTGAAAGTGTGGAACAAAATATAATTCATAACAATTGTTAGATACATACTGGAGGCTTCTGAAATCATTATGTCTACAAGCTAGTGATCCCTTGGGCATGATTTTAGAACCTTAGTAATGCTAAAGTCAGATTGTTAGAATTATATGAATTTAGAGCTTTATGATTTATTCAGTTTATATACAAGTTATTTTGTAGTAATTAGTGAGAAATAGAAGACGAGTTAACGGCTGCAATATTGATCATTAACCTTGGTACCAAGTGGTCCGCTAGAGGACTAGCTCACCCACAATAAGGAACCCAATGTAGTGTCCATTTATGGAACTTAGTTAGGTGCACATTCAGGTTAGCCATTGGCTCAGGTTTAGTTATTCAACTTAGTTATTTAAGTACAAAACCTCTCCTATTTCTATACTAGTGATTGCCATGAATCTAGTTAAATTATGATTTTTAGTACAATTATATGTAATTATATATAAAATGTTCTACATTAGTCGCATGTATATGTTATGTATATTTGTTATTGTCTCATGTGGGTTCTGAGTGGAAGCTCTCACTCATTGTGTTTTGATAAACTCACCCATCTCTTTACCTCCCCTAGATACAACTACAGGTTTAATTGTACCATAGGATCCTTCTAGTAGTGCTACAGCTTCTTTGGTGAGCTTTGCTTTGGAATAGAGCTTACTATTGATTATGTCAGTTTAGTAGTGCTCCAATAATTGTGTAGGCAGGATTCGCACATGAATTCTAGTTATTTTCAAAATTTCAGTTATTTATTTAATTATGTTTAGCTTCAACTCGGATTATGGTTATGACATAGTTTCTTATTCAAGATTTAAGTTTTAGAAATATTTTTAGAATTATGGAATTTAATTAAACTTCAGATATTTTGAATATATTTGATTTATTCATGTATATCAGCCAGTCACGTTAATAGAGGCTTCCGTGAGGACTCAATCCCTCATGTGCCGGTCACGCTCTATAGGCGGGTCGTGACATTAAGTCTGTTCCTGGTTTAGTTACTTTTCCTTCTCTCGTGTATATAAGTCAAGTGTACAACACTTTTCAGTCAATTCAAATGAATCATTTTTATCTATCCTTTATACCTTAGTATGGTATCAAAATAAATTCTCATCTTCTTCCCCCTCTTCCAAGCTGCTATCTGCTTTCTCTTCTCACTTCAATTCTTGAAGTTTTCTTCTCATGGAGAATCCAAATTTTAGACCCGTATGTTCTTTCTTCTTTGGATCAACGCTTGATTCTTGTTTAACAATAGCTCATTGAAGAGAACTACCACTCGTGGAGTTGTGCAATACTCAAGGCCCTCAATGGCAAAGGCAAATTAGGGTTCGTTATTGGCACTATTTCGCCCAAATCCTGATGAACCACCTAAACTTTTTGAGGCTTGGCAATGCATCAATGATGTTGTGAGCTCTTGAATCCTCAACTTTGTTTCCAAGGAGATTGCATGCTTTCTCCTATGTCGACTCCACTGTGGATATTTGGAACGATCTTCAAGAACGTTTCCAACATGACAATGGCCCTTGAATCTTCGAACTCAAGGGTAAATTGTTCACCTTTCAACAAGTTTCGATGACTATCTCTCAATACTTCACCAAAATAAAGATTCTTTAGGAAGAATTGAATTCCTTTCAACCATCTCTTGCAATTGTGAAGGCAATCATCCCCTTCAAGATTTCCTTCAATCTGAATATGTTCATTGCTTCTAGATGGGTTTGGATGAGTACTACTCTCAAATTTGGGGTCAGGTTCTACTGATTGAACCTCTTCCATCCATTACCAAAGTTTTAGCCTTACTTACTCAAGAGGAAAAACAATGAGTTGTTGGTTCCTCTTCTTCCACCTCTTAGAATCAAGTGGCTTTTCACATTGCCAAGTTTGCTTGAAGGATAAAGCTGGAAAGAAATATTGCCCCTTGTGCACTAATTATGGAGTGCGACACAAAATTTCCTTAGTTAAGGGTGTGGTCAAGGTCAACACTATGTGAATCATGCCGCTTCAAATCAGCCTTCAAACACCTCCTTACAATTGAGTCTTCTCAGATTCAGCAACTTTTAGCTTTGCTCAATTCACAACTTGCTCATCCTGAATCCTCTGAACCCTCAAGTTATATTTTTTCCACATTGCAATCAAGGTCTTTATTTACTTCAGATTCCTGGATCTTGGATAGTAGAGCCACTTCTCATGTTTCTATCTATGTTTTCATATATACAACCATTATCAAATTTCTTTTCCATTTACAGACCCTTTGAAGGTTTTGGTACATTCCATTGGTACTGTTACATTAGCAAAGGATCTTGTTCTCTATGATGTTCTCTATATACTTCAATTCCATGTTAATTTGTTGTCCATACCTACCTTACTGAAGCATTGCACATTAAGTGTCACTTTCTTATCTTCTTGCTTTTTAATACAAGACAACAATCCATTGAAGGTCATTGGGAAGGGTAGCCTACATAAAGGTCTATATGTCTTTCAACTAACGCTCCTTCAATCACTTCAAATGCATTGTTAACTTCCCTTTTTGTTAGTTGTATAAACTTTATCGGTTCGATTTATGGCATTCAAGACTAGGACACATTTCATACAAAATTCTTCACAAACTTTCTAGTGCTCTTGCTTTGAATAAAATTTCTAACACTCCTTGTTCCATATGTCGTTTAGCCAAAATTTTGAAGGTTGTCTTTTGTTTGTAATAATAATATGTCAAGCGCTCCTTTTGACCTTGAACATTGTGATGTGTGAGGACTAGACCATGTTCCTACCTATAATGGAAAGAAATATTCTCTTAGTATTGTTGATTATTGTACTCGTTTTTATTGGGTTTACATGCTTACTAACAAATCTAGGCTGCCTCTGTTTAATACAATTCTTTAGTTTGGTTGAGACTCAATTTCAGGCTAAAATCAAACAACTAAGGTCTAAGAATGCAAAAGTGCTTGCCATCACTGATTTCCTACAAAAAAAGGGGTGATACATCAATTCTCTTATGCATATAGGCCATAGTAAAATGTTATAGTAGAAAGAAAACATCAACATCTCTTAAATATAGCTAAAGCATTATTCTTTCAATCCAAGGCACCGCTTTCCTTTTAGGAAGAACATTTGCTGACGCTATTTTTGATAAATAGGCCACCTAGTCCTCTTTTAAAATTCAAGTGACCATATGAACTCTTATTTGGCAAAGCTCCCAAGTATTCTCAACTCAGAATCTTTGGATGTCTTGCTTATCCAGCTACCATTACAGCACATTGAACTAAGTTTTGCCCAAGTCTGACATTGCTACCTTTGTTGGTTATCCACTTGGTTACAAAGGGGTATAAATTGTACAATTTCAAAACCAAGCAATTTTTCATATCTAAGGATGTTACTTTTCACAAAAGTGTAGCACCATTTGCCAATTCACCCACTTAACATCATGTCCCTAATCTATTTGAAGATGTTCTTCTGCCTAATTCCTTACCTCAACCTACTGTAGTTTTTCCCCACTTCTTGTAGTGACCCCTACAACTTTTCTTAATATTAATGTTATCCCTATCCCTAAACCAAAACCTGTAGCTATAGCCATTGATCTCAACCCAAACTAAACCTACTCATATGCCTAGAAGGTCAAATAGAGTATCTAGACCATACCTCTATCACATTTACAAAACTATGTCTACGATAGCATCTTAGCCCCAATTGATGTCAAATACCCGATTTAGACCATCATGCACATTAATACTATCCCTAAACCTTCAATTTATCATCAAGCAGTCAAGTTCCTGATGAAGAGGGCTATGTTTAAGAACTTCAAGCATTTGAGGCAAATAATACTTGGCAACCTATTAATCTTCCTTCTAACAAACATATCATTGGGTACAAATGGGTATATAAAGCCAGGTACAAACCTAATAGGACTCTAGAGAGATATAAGCTTGGTTAGTCAAAAGGATACACTCAACAAGCTAGAGTTGACTTCCTTGACACTTTTTCACTAGTAGCAAAGCTTACTACTGAGAGAGTTCTCCTGTCAATTGCAATAGTGAAAACTAGAAAATGCTACAGCTAGACATAAATAATGCCTTCCTCAATGGTAAGAAAGTGTACATGGATCTTCCATTGGGGCATCCTAGAAGAGGGAAAGTTTAGTGTGCAAGCTCACCAAATCCTTATATGGACTTCGCAAGCTTCAAGACAATGGATTCAAAAATTTCCATCCACACTCTTAAGTCATGAATTTACTCAATCTAGGAGTGATTATTCTCTGTTCTCCATTGGTTCAGGTGACTCCATTACATTTCTCCTAGTATATGTGGATGACATTATTGTAGCTAGTACTTCAACCTCTATTATTATTCAAGTGCAGCATAAACTAGAATCCCTTTTAAAACTTAAAGTGTTGGGTGACTTGAAATATTTCCTTGGGCTTGAGTTGGCTAGATCAAGCAAGGGTATTTGCCTCTCACAAAGAAAGTACACATTATCTTTGTTGGAAGACGTAGGCTTCATTTCTAGCAAGCTTGCAACTCTTCCCATGGATCCTAACCTAAAGCTAAATTCTCCTAAGGGAGCTCCTGGATGACCCATCAATGTATCAAAGAATCATTGGGAGGTTAATGTATTTGACCATTTCCAAGCTTGACATTACCTTTTCAGTCACAAAGCTTTCTCAATACATGTCAAAGCCACAGATTCCACATTTAGATGTTCTCCAATATCTACTCGATACCTCAAGTTAGCTCTAGGACAAGGGCTCCTATTCCTTACTCATTCCAAGCTTAATATCTTAGCCTATGTTGATGCAAATTGGGGGAATTGCCTTGATGATCAACAACAAGCTATTGTGTTTCCTTAGGTGAATCACTAGTCTCTTAGAAAACCAAGAAATAGCCCACAATTTTGAGGAGCTTTGCTAAGGCTAAGTGCAGGTTTTAGCCAATGTAGCAAGTGATATTACCTAGTTAATGGAGTTGCTGAATTTTTTTTTGGAATAATTAATGCTGCCATGATATCGACATGCTGGTTGATCAATATATTGAGGACATTGAAAATAAGAAGGTAGACCTAGGTGACTAGGTGTTATGTCCATTGTTTATTGTAGTCTTGATGTTGTTTGCAACACATTTATGGTTAGAGACATTGCCTTTCTACCTCAAAATAGAAATTTCATAATAAAAAAACCATAAAAGCCTTTGTCTTTGAATTTTTCATATGAGAAACCAAGAGATATCATGCATAGAGTTTGGTACTTTTAAACAAATAAAAAAGTATTATGAAACTAGAATAATAAACACAAAATTATAATATGGATTCCAATTTTACAAGAACTAAAATTGAGTTCAAAATTGTAATCCTAATATTTAGATAACATGAAATCATGATGTAGAATTGGATTACATAAAAAGAATTAGCAACGGTCTCACTCTCACACTCCCAAACACTCATCCTCACCATAGCAACCTTCCAAAGGCATGACCTATAGCCCCACTTCCATCGTGCCCACCTATTAACTTATGACCACTACTCAGCGAAAACTATTCTACATAGGGCGAGTGGTGTCCTTGTCCTTTCACCTTAAAATTGAGTGGGCCTAAGTCAACTTTAAAAGCTAGCTCAAAGGATAAGTGTTGCCCAAGACTTATAAAGGTCATCTAAGTCTTATCTAGGCAAGTGAGACTTTAATATGCCCTCACGCTCAAGACTTGACAAGGACTTGGAGCGTGAAAAATGATGGACTAGACATCTTGTGGGTGGCCTAATAACAACCGTAGGATAGGCATTGATACCATCTTTTAATTGAGTAGGCCTAACTAAAAAAAAGCTCAAAGGGTGAGGGTTGCCCAAGACTTATAGAGGCTATTTAAACCTTAACCAGGCGATGTTAGATCTTAATACACCACCTCATGCTCAGGACTGGACAAAGACTTGTAGTGTGAAATTTGATGGATTGGACATATGGGGGTGGCCAAATAACAACCATAGGATAGGCTCTATACCATGCATAAAATCATTCTCTCAAAAGCTTAAGCTTTTAGAAGAGATGGTTTCATAACTTAGTATCAAGTCACTATGACCAAATGGTCAAGGTTTGAACCCATTTGATAAAAAATGTCCATGTCCAAGCCCAAAAAGACATTCACAAGATGAGGCATATTACAATATAAATACATTCATATGCCTAACCATCATTTACACTTATAACGATATGAGATGGTTTAATGATATAATATTAAAGCCTCTATGACCAAATTGTCAAGGTTTCAAAACCCAATATATAATAAAAAAAATATTCACGCTTAAGCCCAAAAAGAGTAATTTGTGTGAGGGACATATTATAGTACAAAATCATTTATGTGCCTTATACATTAGCTTAAACTTTTGGAGAGATAGTTTTCCTAACTAATAATGTATATAATAATCAAGAAATTTTGTCCCTAAACTATTTATGTGAAATCAATTTAGTTTTGTATTTTTTAAATCAAATAAATCCCTTAGAGTCAAAACATGAATTCACTTAAGTCTTTTGAGAGTTACTTAATGTAGCTCCTTAAGAACTCACATTTTATCGAAAAAGAGATCAAATAGTCTTTATGAAGAATTAAAGTGACAAAACATTTTAACTTTTGATGACTTATTCGATGTAAAAAACACAAAAAAAGGGCCTAACAATGGACCCACTCTAGCAAAAGGGATCAGATATCATCATCATCATCATCATCATCAAAGAAACAAAACAATCAAGCTACGAAAGAAATAGGCTCAACCCAAACAACCCAATACTTTCGTTTAGTAATTGAGGAAAAGAAAGAAGCCCAAGACAACGGTATAAAAAATACTTTTATTCCTTGGAGTGAGTATTTGATGTGAAAAAAGATAGCACCGCGAGCCTTTGTCAAGTGGTCACAGCCTTGGTCTTATCCAAAGTTCATTGGGCCTAGAGTCCCGTGTTTGACTCGTAGTCAGAGAATGTTGGTCTGCCTTTCCACTACGTGAATATGTTCAGCCCAAAAAATGTGAAAAAAGATGGTCCAACAATTAAAAAAAAGGTTAAAAAGTAAAAAAGGAAAAAGAAAAGGCAGTTGATTAGATGATTTCATACAAGTAAAAATTAAAAATAAATGAAAAATAAATAAGTAAAACGCAAAATATGGACAAAATGAAAAATACAAAAATAATTTGTTTGACATACAAATGAAAAATTTAAAAATTATAAGGTCAACAAGAAGACAAAAAAATACATAAAGTTTTAAAAGGCGGATTCCAAAATTCCTATTTAACTTAATTCTCCTTGGAACTGTGGAAATCAATATTGCAACAAATTAAAAAAATAACCATTTGACTCAAACATTCGTGGATAAATTAGTCTAACGTGATTTAAAAGGAGAATATATATATATCCTTTTTGTAACTCATCACCCTAATACTTAACAAAGAGGCACACATAAGCCGTTAAATTTCCCTAAAACAAAAATTTTTTTAAGTGGGACCAATTAAGGAAAAATTGACATTTTTGGGAACGAAAAATATAATTAAACCCAATAACTATCATTTTATACAGATGTGCAATGGGTTGAATTTTATTAAATGTTTCCATGCCAATGAAATTCATGCACCAATTTATATTAAAAAATCATTCAATGCTTACAGAAAAAAAATGTCATGAGAATTGGAGAAGAAAAATCAAAATAAAATTTCATTTAATGCACGTATAGTTTAGAAAACAATATTGTTAATATATAAGTAAGATACTAAAAATATAATGTTACTCGAACGATATGTAAACATACACGAAACTGCATCTTGACAGCTCAACCTCATTATGTCCCTTACTATGTTACAAGATTTGTGTACATTGTATTGGACACGACTTTAAATTTTTGTCTTAATAAAACTTTGTAAAATTTGGGAATTTATCATGACCATCGAGGACTCCTTATCAATGTGCTCAAACAAGGATTCAATGAAATTTCAACTGGGGTAGGTGAGATCGCTCTTTATAAAGCCCATAATCTACAAGCCAAAGTAAAAGCTTTTGATTTCTTATTACCTAGTTTGTGGTTACAGCCATTGCTAGAATGATGGTGAAGCCTTCCCATATTCCTAGTGGCTCTACAAGTAAAGCAACGTTGAAGAAAATGAAGGAGGGGATTTCGAAAAAGGTGAGTGAAATCACTATTGTTTGTGCAATTCAAGTTTGTTCATTACTTACTAGCCCTTTTGACTCCCAGACAAAGGCTTCGCCAGATCTAGAGGAAGCGAAACATGTGACTGAGAGTTCTCAAAGCTCATTCATGATAGATGAAAGCGAGAATGTGAATCAGAAGAACATCTTGATGCATAGGCTTGCCAAAGCCAAATACCAATTGGAGAAAAGGCGCAAGGAGAACCTTGAGAAAGAGATGACTCTGGCTATGTGTGAGTATATGCAAAGCAAAGAGCTACTAGGGAACCTGACAATCGCAGATGCTAAAGATATCGACATGCCGGTTGATCAGTATATTGAGGACAATGAAAACAGGAAGGTTGATCTAGGTGACTAGGGTGTTATTTCCATTGTTTATTGTGGTCTCGATGTTATTTTCAAAACATTTAGGGTAAATTATATTCACCTCCTATGTTGTTTATAGAAGTACAACTCATATCCTCTACTTGTTAACCTACACCCTCCTTGTCAAATTTTAAGTATTTATATTACAATCACACATTTCATTCACATAGCACTATTAGTAAAGTTAACAAAATGATATTTTTATAATATTAACTGTTCCTAATTAATAAAAATACAAAAATACCATTAAACTTAATACGGTGGATAAGGATATTTTTATAATTTTATTAATTAAAAATAATTAATATCATAAAAATATTATTCTGTTAAGTTTACTAACTGCTTTATAAATGAAGAGTGTAATTATAATATAAATATTTAAAATTTGACAAAAGGGGTGTGAGTATAAGTTTACAACTAAAGGGGATATAAGTTGTTTTTACAAATTTTAGGGGAGTGAGTGTAATTTACACAAATATTTATGGTTAGAGGCCTAGCCTCTCTATCTCATAAATGGGATTTTCAAAAAAAAAAACCGTAATAACCTTTGTCTTTGAATTTTTTGTATGAGAAACCAAGAGATATCATGCTTAGATTTTGGTACTTTTAAACAAATATCGCAAAGCCATGACCTATAGCCCAAATTTCCATCATGCCCACTTGTGAAATCGTGACCACTGCTTACCAGAAATGACAAGTGGTAGCCTTGGCCCCTCCTCTTCTTAACTAATAATGTATATAGTAATCAAGTATTTTAGTACCTAAAATATTTATGTGACATCAATTTAGTTTTTGAAAGTTTTTTTATATCAAATAAATCCTTAAGAGTCAGAATATGAAATTACTTTATAGGGTGTTTGGAAACCCTGAATTCAATTCTATCAACAATTGAATTCAATTCATTGATTTGAAGCGACATAAATCAATGAATTGAAATTTAATGAAAATTGAAATCCATCAAAACCATCGAATTGAAACTATACCCATTTTGAGTCTCATTTAATAACAGAATTGAGCTAAAAAATTAGAATTCCCAAATTACTCTTAAATAAAACCCAAAACACCCACAACTCCACAAGACAATGCAGAGACCTTGCAGGAGAGAGTAGAATTGTCATAGGTCTTGCATACTTCTGTCGTAGATACTGTAGAAATTGTTGGAGCCTCTATTGTTCCTTGTTTGCGCCACTTTTGCATTGTTGGTTGTGTAAATAACACGTGGGTTATTAATTAGCAATTTTTATTTTTAAACCCTCTGCAATTTTCTTGGCTACTTTATTATTATCAATGAATTTCTAATTAACCGCCTGCATAAAAAGTAGAGGGGCAAATGAAAAAGAAATATATTAAGAAGAAACTGAATTGGGAATTGGCATCCAAGGCTAATATATAAAGATGCTGTTATCATTATAATGTTAGAAATATGAATTATAATTTAATCAATTTTAGTGTTTTTTTAGAAAAGAAAGTTATTGATAAATTTAATTTATCGAGTCATTTGGTTTGATTTTTATTGTGTCATGTTGTCTAATGAATAATTGATGTTTTTATTAAAATATCATTTTTTATTAATAAAGGGTAAAATAATTAAAATATATAATTCATTTCATTTTAGGTATATTCTAAATTAAGGAATCGAATATAATTCTATAGTTTAAAAGGATTATTCAAATATAAGTATTCAATTCCATCAATTAATAAGTTTCTAAACACTTCGTTAGTTTTCTAAGAGTTATTTAACATAGCACCTTACAAACTCATATTTTATTAAAAAGGAGATCAAATAGTCTTTCAAAAGAATTAAAGTAACATCACGTTTTTAACTTTCTTAAATAAAAGAAACAAAACACTAAAGATAGGGAAGAAATAGGCCTAACCCCAACAACTCAATACTCATTATAGTAAAGGGGGAAAAAGAAAGAAGCCCCGCTCAACGGAATAAAAATATTTATATTCCTAGGAGTTAGTATTTAATGTGAAAAAAGATGGCACTGCTAGGCTTAGTAAATTGGCCAGTGTCTTACATAGTGTTTGTTTGTTGTTACATAGACATAAATATATTTAATAATAGAGATAGAAAGATAAAAAATATAAAGTTTGTGTATCTCCAAAATATGAAGATAGTGGAGAATAATATGAAAATAAAAATTTAATATTTTTATTTTCTAATAATATTTTTATATATATTTATTATTTATATTTTTCCTTATTTTTATTTTTATAAATTGCTATCTTAGTCTTTTGCAAAGTACACCTTTGCAAAGTCTTCTGCAAAGTACATGTTTGACTCATAGTCAAATACTCTTGTTATGCCTTCCTCTGAGTGTATATGTTCGATTAAAAAAAAAAAAGTGAAAAAAGATGGTATGATAATCAAGAATAAATCGGTAAAAAAAGCAAAAAGATGAAAAAGTAGTTGATCAAATGATTATATACAAGTAAAAATAAAAAAATAATTGAAAAATTAAAAATAAATAAGTAAAAAGTAAAAAAGCGATAAAATAGAAAAAAGACAAAAATATTTTTTTAATATTTTGTGAAAATAAAAAATGTAAATTGTTTGTCAATAAAATGCATAAAGTTCCGAAAGGCGGCTTCCAAAATTTCAATTAAACTTAATCCTACTTTGAACTGCCAAAATTAATATTGTAACAAATTAATTGTCATGGATAAATTTGATTTAAAAGGAGATATGTAACACCCTTCTTACTATAAAGCTATGCTTAAGACTTAATATTATAGTGGGTAGTTGTTACTTATTAACTTTTCTTGATTTTAGACGTGTATATATAATATTAGATATGAGCATGCTTTAAGAAAAATGAACCTCTATTCCTCTGTCGCAAAATTTGAACATAAATAATATTACGTAATAAAATAGTGAAATAACATAATTGTATTATGCAATGACAAATCCATAATGTACATAACGATATCAAACCTTTACACTCGTTTATACAGGAATCCTTTAGTCTAGGTAGGCCACTACTCAAAATTTATTAAAATAAAAAGACTGACTAAATTCTCTATCATCGATTTATCAAAAGGTCTAGACCATAGTGCCAATACCAACTAAGGATCTCCACAAAAATCACCATCATCACAATCTATGTAAAAATATGATAACAGTAGGAATGAGAATAAAAATTCAAGTAGGAAAAACACTAGTATACTACATAGTGACATCTAACTTAGTATTAGATAATTTTTGTACCTTCAATTTCTTTTGAAATAATTCGTTTGCTTATCACTTTACTTATTTAACATGGTATTATGATTACCTTTATACTTGAGAATAAAATCATGGGATTTGTTAAATAATTAATCAGTTTTTTGTTGTTTGTATATTAGTTTGTTTGTTTCATTAGTTCTTTAACATAGTCTTACCAGAAATTTATGCTATGAGAATAGAACTCATAGGATTCCTAATATACTTCTCATCTAATGTATTGCCAACGATGTAACACCTCAGGTTACAGCATGATATAGTTCAATTGATATAATACCTTGTACTATATCCTGATATAGATCATAATGGCATGTTATTCTCAATACATCACTTTCATCAAAACGATGTTACAACTTGATATAGTTCAATCGATGTAGTACCTCGTACTACGACCTAATATAGATCATAATTTCAATTCATGAGCTTACAATCAAGCAATTGATATTAAATAAGGCTTATTTATGCATTATTTTCTTAAGTTTCCTCTTTTCATAAGAATCTTTAATATTTGTTTAGGAAATCTTATGATTATCAAGTAGAATTTCTTCTTAATAGTTCTATTTCTCATACTTTTTGCTTTGAGATTTCCTTGAAATCTCTTAAACTCTATAAAATTTTCTCTTTAAAAATTCTTGAATTCTTATGAGATTCTTGCTCTTTAAATCTCCTGAATATCTTATGAGATTTTTAACTTCAAAAACTTAAAAGACTCTTTTTGTGATAACTCTTATAAATTTCAAGGAAAATAAACTAAGTCTCTTATGTGGACTCTAAACTTTTCTTCTATGAATCAAAATCTCATCCTTATTTTATGAAATTTTATCATCATATTCCAAAAATACTAATCTTTAAGAATTTATAAAATTATTTCCAACTATAATCTTGTAAAATTGCCAGTTACCTCGTTCATTTTAAAGAACAAAAAATCTCTTCGTTTAGCTATGGCATCTTTTACATCTATATATCAAGCTCATATATAGGTATGTTTAAATAAATTACAAATTTCGCAAACATAATTTCAAGCATATCTCAAGAGTTTATATTAGCAAAATAGTCAAACAATCACAAAACAATAGACATAGAATCTTTCCTACCTTTCTTCCAAGCGTTTTGTAAATCTTTCTCTAGCTTTTTCTCCTCTAACTAAAGCTTCAAACCCATTTTCCAACCCCTTGATAGTGATTGATTTTGTCAACATATCAGTTGAATTGTCCTAGGTACCAATCTTCTTTTATTGTAATGGTACCTTGAGCAATAATTTCCCTAATGATATGATATTCTACGTCAATATATTTGGTTCTCTCATGATACATTTGATTTTTGGTCAAATGTATGACACTTTGGCTGTCACAATAAATAGTTGTAACATGTTGTTCTAAACCAAAATTGCCTACCAAACTCCTGAGCCAAATGGCTTTCCTTCATTGCTTCTGCTTTTGTCATGTATTCAGCTTCTGTAGTGGATAGTGCAATAGTAGACTATAAAGTCACTTTCCAACTAATTACACTACCCTAGAGCATGAAGACATATCCTATCAGAGATATCTTTTTATCAATATCTCCAATATAATGTGAGTCAACATAACCAATAACACTACCACTAGTGTTAGAACTCCTGTCATATATTAAGCCAACATCTTTCGTACCTCGAAGATATCGAAGTATCCATTTCACTGCGCCCAATACATTTTCTAGGATGCCCCATATATATGCTAACAACACTAACAACATGTGAAATATCTGGATAAGTGCATACCATAGCATACATTATGCTTCCAATTGCACTAGCGTAAGGAATGTATGACATTTGTTCCTCCTCTTTAACAGACTGTGGTGAATGTGTAGCTAACAATCTAAAATGGGCTGCCAATGAGTACTCACAGGCTTTGCATTTTGCATCCCAAAGCGCTCAAGTACTTTCTCAATATACTTCTTTTGAGACAAATATAATTTGTCTAGCACGCCAATTCTGTGAATTTATATGCCCAAAATCTTCTTAGATGCGCTCAAGTCTTTCATTTCAAATTCACTAAGTTGCTCCTTAAGTTTCTTGATCTAGACATACTCTTAGCAGAAATAAGCATATCATCAACATAGAGTAACAAGTAAGCAAATGAACCATTTGAGAGTTTTTTATGGCAAGCACAATAGTCATAGTCACTCCTTGAGTAACCACAACCTAACATGAAAGTGTCTAATCTCTTATACCATTGGCAAGGAGATTGCTTTAAGCTATATAATGACTTTTTTAAAAGACAAACATGGTCCTCATTATTTTGAACAATGAAACATTCTGGTTGCTACATGTAGATTTGCTCTTCAATATCACCGTGAAGAAAAATTGTCTTAACATCGAGCTATTCAAGCTCTAAGTCAAATAGTGCAACCATAGCAAGCAACACACGAATGCAAGCAACACACGAATAGAGTTATGTCTACATTGGAAGAATACTTCCTTCCCTTTGGTTAAAACCTTTGCAACTAAGTGTGCTTTATATCGAGATTGCTCAACTCTAGGGGATCCTTTCTTTTTCTTGAAGATCCATTTGCAGCCAACGACATTATGTCCTTTAGCGGTTTCATTAACTCCCAAGTTTGGTTCTTATGTAGAGACTCCATCTCTTCACTCATCACAGCAATCCATTATGCATACTCTTCACTCGAGATAGCCTCATGGTATGTGGTAGGATCTTCTAATTTCACATCCTCTTGACCGATAATGCAAAAGATATTATGTCTGTATGACCATACCTCTATGGTGGCTTTAGTTGTCTCTTTCTCTGTTTCGGTGAGGCTATGTCATGCAGTTGTTGTTGTGCATCTTCAACATCAACAATATCTTGCTCTTCTTCTTGAATGGGCTGATCATGGGCATCTTCTTGCATCTACTTTGGTGGTTCAACTTCAAACTCCACCTGTTTACTAACATCTTGGTCTTTTTCTCTATCGTCAACTACTTTTTCGAATGAAGCACTGGATGATTCATTAAACTTGACATCTCCTGATTATGAATTTTGATGACTTAGGTTCTATACACCACAATCTATAACCTTTTACCTTAGTTGCATATTCGAGAAATATACATTTTAATGCCCTTCACTCAAGCTTTCCATTATCAATATAATGAGCATATGCAAGACAACTGAAAATTCTTATATTGGAATAATAACAGGAGCATTAGACCATACCTCAATAGGAGCCTTCATCTCAATCACGGTTAATAGAGATCGATTTATTAAATAGCAAGCCATATTAACAGGCTTCAGCCCAAAATTCTTTAGATAAACCAACATTAAAAAGCATACAACGAACCTTTTCCAAAAGAGTTCTATTCATACGTTCTGCCACTCCATTTTGTTGTGGAGTCTTTCACAGTGCGATGTCTTACTATACCTTCATTTTCACAAAACTCATTGAACTAAAGATATATGGAAGCGTAAAAATAAATGACACCAAACAAAGATGACAACCAAATATTCCACTATGGAAATATAATAAAGATACAAAAGGTCGACACACTCCACTCAACCCAAATCCCATATACACGGGTATACCTCAGGATTTTACATTGGTGTATGCTCACTGATGTATACGTCAACTTAGAAAAGAGAAGAACTTTATAAGGAATAAATAATTTTATTCTATCACTAAAAAAGGAGAGGATTTGGTTTTTCTCTGTTGTTGTTCTGCTTAAATGCTTGCAAAGCATTGCTCTATTTATAGAGCCCTTGGAGACAAATTTTTCAACATCTCATTTAATATTATTCGGTGCCTCATGCTTCCGCCTTCCTAATGTGAAAACCTTTTTCTTTCTCCATTTAGTGCTCTTGCTGCATCGAAAAAAAATTTTGGTGGCTATAACATAAAAATCAAGCCACCTATTCTAATCTATAATATCTCATAAATAATGAGTATAAATAATATAATTATATATATATATAGCAATCTAACCTGCATCTCTCACAACGGCTAATACAACTGAGAGTGTAGATGTAATTACGGGGACCCATCGATTCTGTACACGGCCTTCTGCTGACTTGGGTACCATGTTACATCAGCAAACTCATGCTTTCTTCCAAAAGTAGTCAATTCATCCCCCAAATCAGAATCATCCTTGGTCAAATACGTAACGGATCTCTTGAACAGGGGTTCTAATTTCAGGGTAACCTGTAAGCATTCGTATCAATTATTAGACTAGCAAAGTTGGCCTTTGTCTTTATTTATCATATTCAAAGTCGTTAAAGGTTTAAAAATGACTGTCCTCCACATATTCTCATGAGTTTAACTTTTATACACTTATCCAATTAAATTATCTCATTTATATGATATTTTTATGACTGTGAGACTCACGCCTTATATTAATTTAGCAATATATAATTATTGAATAATGATATAAAAATGATTTTCCATCACATAGAAATTACAAATATTATTTTAACACTTAAAAGTAGGTGTTCCAATTATAACACTCACTTCATCATTCTTGGAATGTGATGTGGTCCTCCACTTTTTCATCAATCCATTACATACATTCAATAGGTAATAGAGTGAGTGTCTCAATTGGACACCACTTTTATATATTAAAATAGTAATGCTCTAGAACGCACTCATAATAATGAGCTGTATTACGCCCGTGATTTAGGATGGAGTGTATTCTGGGATAAAAATGGGGGTGTTTGTTCCCCTAAACCTCAAAGGGGTTAGATGTTATTTACCCTCTAGGATGTGTTTGGTTAGAGAGTAAAAATGAGGATAAAAATTTTTCAAAGAAGCATCATATATAATTTTACACATAAAACTCATATAGGGAAATTTTACCTCCATTTTTACTCGCAAAGTATGTTTGTAAGTTTGATTTTGGAGGAAAAGGAGAGGAAGGGGCTTATAATATAATTTTACACTACAAATCCTCTTATCCCCTCCCCTCCCTTCCCCTATAAAATTTAAACTCACAAACATATCATTAGGAAACTAGTTATACTGATCAATAGTCAGCCTCTAAGAGGCGAAACATCCCCATCGGAGGACCATGAAAAATTTATTTAAGTGGACTGCACGACTCAGGTTGGTTTTATTCGCGGGATTATTCTATTGGTTCACGCATCTTGTATTTACGTGAAAATTTATTGTATTTCATATTGAAGATTTAATTAAATTTAAAGCCTGTTGAAAAGATATAAATGATGAAACAATTGCAAAAAAAAAAAAAAGATACAAATGAAGGAAGGAAAATATTCTATTCTAATTTAAGCCAGGTATACGCATCCTATAGAACATTTCTTGTGTTTACGTGAAAATTTATTGCATTGCATATTGAACATTTAAGTAAGTTTAAAGCCAATTGTTGACAACTGAAGTAACAATGCCAAAAAAAATGAGACAAATGAAGCAAGAAAAATACTTTTTTAAACCCAAGCACACATCGTATACACTAATGTTCTTCTGAAAATTGGGTTCAATTGAATCGTTCAGTTCAATCAATTATACCAAAAGCCGACCCTTAAATCGGTCCGATCATAGTATAAAAATTGCAAACTAAAAGATCTGTTAAAAATCAAACCGTTCAAAATTCGAGAAATCAATCTGACCAATACTCCTTTACACATTTGAACCGTTCAATATTGATATTTTTTATAATTTGTGTTTAATTAGTATATAAATAATTCTGTATATATTTATTTATAAATATAAACACATATCAATAAATATTTAATTTCTCTCTGGTCCGATCCTGCATGGTTGAATCATTAAACTTTAAATTGGTCCCTCAAAAGGTTTATTAATCGATTTGATTTTCGAAGCTTTCATACAGACGCTATATACTAAAGTATATGTAGGTTAGTTAGGTTGAATAAATATAGGGTTAAATATTTTTTTCTTTAAAAAATAAATGAGTTTTAATTTTGGTTTTTGAAAAAGAAAAATTATTCATTTTAGTCCCTAAATTTGGTCTTCCAATTAATTACTAAGATAGGAGATAGAATGCCACATTATTCAATCATATATGGTAACCACTAGTCATATGTAGCACATTATGATCTTATATGCCACATATGATATTTACTACCATATAAGATTTGTTAATGTGGATTTTTGTCACTTGACATTTAACATAAATTTACGAACTTTAGGGACTAAAACTAAACACTTTTGGAAATGTATGAACCAAAACCAACAAAAGCAAAAAACAAAAACAAAATCATTTGTTTTTTAGTGATAAAAAAGTATTTATGCCATAACTATATTATATGTTCATGGGAATAGATTCTTTCATGTAAGATTTTCATATAATCTTATTATATATAATCTCTCACTATTAATTCTTTTATATGTCACATGTTATATTTGGATCTCACTTAAAAAAATTAATGATAAGAGATTAAATATGACAAATTCATGTCAAAATCTCACATGATATGATCCATTTCATGCTTACCTGAGAAAATATTATATTTCACGTCAAATTTGTATATACAAATAAATAATATACCAGGAAAAGTTACACGTACAGACGTAAAGCCAAAAAGTGCAACGCATGATAACTCCAAGAACCCCTAATGAAACCTTGGCTCTGCATCAAGATCTTCATCATCAGGTTCACCGAGGATTCGAACCTTAGAATACCCATCATCAGGTCCTGCGGGGCTAACAATTCGAAGCTGCACGCACCACGGACTCATGAACTGCGCTTCCCTTGCCCCACAGTGTACTTCCATGAGTACCTGCAGCCATGAGGCCACCAATGGTTATTGACATTGTTTGTGCTTATTATCAGCAACCCGTTTTTAATTTGCCATCTGGGCAAACCAGCTAAGGGATATATGCTGTGGGAGTAGCGGGTAGCGGATTTCATTTTTCTGTTGTTCTTTGTAGCTGCTGCAACAATGGATATGAGCTCTTCCTCTGTGGTTGGGTACATAACCTCACCCGGCCGCTTGGCAAATGCTCCTGTCAGGGAAGATGCCAATCGTGTTGGTTATAGTGCAGTTTGTATTTTTTGAGGAGCACTTGATTGGATCCTCTGGAGGAGTCGAAATCACTCCAGAGATACACAGGAAGATAAAAGTGAATTTGAGTACTTGTTCTCTCATGTTTTTAGAGTACAGCATTGTCTTAATTGACATTTTTTATATGCTTGAACTACTCTGCATTGATATGTGCTATATAAGGCGCGCACAGACACAGAGAGAGTCCTTGGCGGCTTGATGAAGGGGTGAACATTGACTATGAATGGATGCGCATCTAATTTACGGCTTTGGAATGATCAAGACTCGGTTTTTTTTTTTGTTATAGATGAAAGTAAAACAAAGAAAGCCAAACAAATCTATCCAAGCAAATACCCAGTCCCTAAAACATCTTTATGTAGGTTATGCAATAAAAGGGCAGGAATGTTTGCCAAAATCTAATGGAATCATCATTATACTTCACAATTTAGCCATACGATCAACATAGGAGTTGATCATACACATCCTATGACGCACAACCCAGTTCCTTGCCAAAAGATGTGCAACCTCTATAAGAACAATAGCACAAGTATGATGCTTGGTCCAAGAGTTGGTTGTAAGCAAAGTAATAACATGGAGTGAGTCACTTTCACACTACACTAAACGATAGCCTTTCTCCTAAGCTCTTTCAAGGCCAACTTTGATAGCCATGAATTCTGCAAACAAAACAGAATTCTTCCCAATGAAACCATAGAACCCTTCAATCCATAGCCCACTGGAGTTCGCAGGACCGCCAAACCCTGCACGCACCGCATTAGCAACCCCACAACGACTACCATTTGTATTCAATTTCACTTCACTCTCCTGGGCTAACCCAACGCACCTCATGCGGAACCACATTCAAATAACACGAAGACAAGTGAATTTGGATGGATTGAATATCCACAACAAGCAAGGCTAGCACATTATCCACATTCCACAAAGACGTCTCAAAAATTTGTTTGTTACGCCAACACTAAACCCACCACAAGGTAATCGCAAAGGACAAATTAAAGGAGAAATGCAAATACACATTAACCCACTCAAATAAAGGAAGAGTGAAGAAAGGCGGATCTTGACCAAATCCCAGAGCAAGCCAAAAAACCCTAGAGTGACAGCGGTCACGGCGGTGCAGAAGGTCTTCCTCCCTAAGGCCACAATGCACACAATTTGGTGAAGGGGCAACATGCCTAAGAAATCTAAACTTAGTGGGGAAAGCTAAGTGGTACAATTGCCAAATTAAAAATTTGAACTTTTCAAGAACCATCAATTTCCAAATCCATAGCCAAGACCCACCAACCTCTTGAAAGCCAATCTTGAATTAGCCACCTATAACCACTGGTAATAGAATAATCACCATTTCCTGCCCAAGCCATAGCCAGACCGCATCACACTCACCCCAGATGACATACTAAGATCGCAGTAAATGACGTGCTTCTTGAGGTAAGGGAGTATGCATTGCCATTGTCCATTCCACCAAGTGTCTCGAATACAAAGCTCCATATCTGAAATATGGATGTAATCCACCATATTAGCGGCTCCCCCCATCCAGCCAATAGTCAAACCATAAAGAGACATTTCCCGAGCCAAGTGCAAATTGAAACCCATCCTTTAGCCTATCACTAGCTTGACTAATCCCTCTCCATATATACAAACAAGACCCATGCGGAGTTAAGTTTAAGAATGAACCATGCTTGACATAATTTGCCTTTAAGACTTGCACCCAAACTTTAGATGAATTATTCAGGATATGCCACACTAACTTGCCAAGTAAGGCCATGTTCATGTGACGAGTCTCCTTATTCCGGACCCCACTACCCTTTGGTTGTGTTAATACGTCCCAAGCAACAGGATGGAATCCACGAGTATTTGGCTGATTGCCCCAAACAAAATCCCTCAGGTTCTATCAATATGGTCACAAACCCCTCCGGTAGCTACAATGACTGCATAGTGTAGATAAGAAATATCAACACAGACTTGACTAAATATAAACGCCGCTTTATAAGTAGACATTTTTGAAGAAGCCAGTCATTTTTCCACCTTTTCAATAAGAGGATTGAAAACAGCTTTAGTGATACGCCCTTGAGAAGAGGAACACCCAGTAGTGACCTAAATTACCAATAAATCTAATTGAACTAAGGTGAGACAAAGCTTTTTCTCCTAGTGGGCATAACCGTGAGGCCATAGCTCTGGATTTGTCGAAATTGATTTTTAGTCAGACATGATGCAAAACTTATGCATAATGTTGATGACACCCTAAATTTGAGACTTTTTCCCATTCCAGAAAAGAATCACATCGTCAACAACAAAGAGATTTGAAATGCCCAGACCTTCCGAGAAATATGAACAGTTTCCATGCGCCACTATTCACCTCTGCTTGAATCATGGCTGATAATTTCTCCATGCATAAAACAAAAAAATATGGAGACATGGGTCCCCTTGTCTCAAACCCCATGAAGTGATAAAGGGGTCAAGCTGTCCACCATTCCATAAGATAGACGGGTTGATGTGGATATAAAAGCACATGAGTTATTATGTTGGATTCAATATGCCCACTAGACTGCATAGGTTAAGAAGAGGATCATTTTTTCCAGTTGATGGTTCATCTCTTCTCTATTCCTACTTTGGCCTGCATGACAATGTTGAAGAGATGAACAAAAAAAAGCACATGTGATTTTTTGTGGCAACCTCTTGTTATTATGGATGTTCTTGAATATGACTTAATTAGTTTTGATTGATGCCATGTATATCATTGCTCAATTCAGCATATAATGGCAAGTCACAGCTCAATGTTTTATATTGTACAAGCATACTACTGGTAGGTTTATTTTTGACAATATCAATGGGGCTAAAGTGAGAGGTGTGTTTTATATCTAATACCCCTCACGTGAACGTTTCAATTTTTTTACCTATAAAAACAATATTCCAAAAATTTAAACTGATATGTAAAAGCATATGAGTGAAAAAAGATTAAGAGTTTTGTTATCTACACAATCTTGATGATTATTATTTTATTGTTTGGTCAAAAAAGAAAATTGAACATTCAAACTTCAATCAAAATCCATACCTGACAGCATTTTGCTCTCAGCATTCAAGTTAAATCTAACCTTGCATTTGATTTCTATTTACCTCAGGCTTTGCCATTTTTTTTAATTGTTTTGTGTTTGTAGATCTACCGAATTCAACAATATTCACCTTGACTATTCCAGTTTAAACTTTATACACCACTTAAGAACATTAGACAAGAACAATTTTTGCTGATGTTTCAATAATAAAAACCGAAAGAATGTGATCCGAAAGGTACAGTTGAACATTTTCAGAAATCTAAACATAAGAATATAACAACATTCTCATGTTTGGTTTGCAACTTAATTACTAAAATATCCAAGGACGAATTAATTCATGGGAATATGAACAATTTCCAAATTGTATTCCCACCTTTCCTTGTGGAATACTATTGTTTGTTTGAATTTTCAGTTTTATTTTCAATTTTCAGATTTTATGAAGAAAATATTGAAAATTCTGAAAATTATAATAAATTTTATTTCAATTTTCATTTTAAGTTTCAGTATTTCATTTATAAAATCCATGAAAATTAAAACTGAAACTCAAACATATCCTAGATTCTCATGAGAAAAGAACATTTTTGAAAATCAAAATGAATGAATTTGCTCATGACCTTAAATCTTGAATAATCATCATAACTGTCAAACAGATAGAATGTCGTTCAAAAAGTATTTGAACATTTTTCAGAAATATGAAATGAAGAACATAACATTCTCGTGTTTGGTTTGTAACTTAATTGATATATATATATATATATTCCCAAGACAAATTATTCATGAGAATGAAAAATGTCCAAATTTTATTCTCATCCTCCGTGGGAATAAAAAATGTCCCATATTTATTCATAAAAGTGTGTCTGTTTTATTTATTTAGTTATTTTTCGAATTTCCTTTTTATAGTTGGTTCATTTTCATCAAGGAAAAAACATAGATGGTTAATTAAGCTAGCATTATTTACCGGGGATAGTTTTCATTGGACTAATTACAAGCATTTACAACATAAATGAAATTTAGTAATATTTAAAAAATATTGTTAAATTTTTTAAAATATTAGTGAAACTTAGTGATATAGCCCATATATTATTACAGAATTTTAATAACACATTTTATATTTTTAATATTTTTTAACATACTATCAAAGAGTTTTAATAGCACTTATTATAAATAAATGTTGTATTAAATATGATGCAGTGAAGGATTACCTGTCCACATGTTATGCCAAAAACAAAATTCATGATTTGAAATCAATCCATATCAACATGCATTCACGGTCATTCTAGTTAAATACTAATTTTATTGTCTGTCTGATGAGAGTCAAATTATCTCCACTTATCGGAAAAAACAAAAAAAATTCATAATTAGTGCTATATCAGTATGCCCCTTGTGACTTGGGTGATTTTTTCACCTAATTAGAAAAAGAAAGAAAGGGAAAAAAAAAAACTTGTCGTTTTCTATCCAGGAAAAAGAGAAAGAAAATTTCAGCTATATCCCCAGTTGATGACAGGTTAACTTTTTCTTGTTGATCTTAGGTGAAAAATTTTTCCCGACTCACATGAGGCAAAATAATATAATAGTAACTATATGAACCTTATTATTTTGATAGTCTTTTAAATTCATTTAGTTTCTATGTTCCACTTTTGTCTATAATTTTTTTATGGGTATATATAGTTTTCCGCATTAATGTATGTAATGGGCAACAAAAGTCAAACTAGTACTTCTGCAACGTTTTTTTTTTTTTTTTTTCATCCTTATCTGATTCATTGTCATAATAAGAGTTACGCTATGGAATGTAATCAATCTTGCTTTATCTACAGATAACTTGGAGTCTTGGATCATTATACATTCCCTCAAATGTGCAGTGTGCTTAAGAGATTTTTGCCTTTTCCCATTTGATATATATGACTACTTGCCTGTCTCATTATCGATGATAGCAATACAAATTACTTATCTTGAAACCTGAGCTGTTCAAGGTTGATGACAGGTATTCAGTTCATACAAGAAATCAAATTGACGTTACATTACTCGGTTGGAAATATATATAATTCTCATATTGCATATAGTACGTATGACAATTTAAAGTACAGGTATTCAGTTCATACATGAAATCAAATTGACGTTATATTACTTGGTTGGAAGTATATATAATTCCCATATTGCATATAGTATGTATGACAATTTAAATTAAAGATTATTGTGCATGCATTTAGCTCCTTTTGTTTTTTGGTTTCTGATGTTAAAAAAATAGACAAAAAGGAAATAGTGTTCTCAAGAAATGATCACATAACGCGAACTATTAGCCAAAAGATTAACCGCAGTAGGATAGAAATGCGGCCCTGTATCCCAAAGACCAAATCCCCAGTGTAGCAGCGATAACATGCTTAGAATGGTTGTCTTTAATTTTTTATGGACATATAAATCGACTTTGTAACTTCCTCTGATGAATATTTGAATATTCTGAACGATTGCAGTGTATAATGAAAGGTGATGCCAAACTTATAATGATCATATTAAGATGCCTTGTGGAAATCACATCCGCAGTAATATAGAGCCAAAATACCTCAGTCTTGGATGATAACAATATAGCACGATTATTGTGTATATTCCGAATTAGCATAGAAACCAGCCACCCATAATTAAGTAATAATATAAAAATTGATATTAAAGAGTGCAGCAAAACTATCCTCATAATAGTAAAGCATACTATAATTAATTACCTGAGTTTAGCTTAGTGAATTAGATATTTAGATGAATGGAAGTTTGGACAAGCCTTTAATATAATTTTTGTCACGCCTATCCTCCCTTGTACTTAACAAAATTGGCAAATGCAAATATATTGTGGGGTGTAGGATGAATTATGTGCTAACAGCTGCTCTTTTGTTTTGTTTCCCTGCTGCTATTGTTTTGGGTATGTTTTTTGGCTTGTAGGCATGATCATGCAGTTGTTTGCCTTGTGAAATTTATGTATCTTTACCTTTTCATTTTGAGTTGATCTAATCTTATCTATGAAAAAAATGTAGTGTTACAATCATAGGATCCATTACACCAGTAATACATTTTTATTCTTATACTAATATCTAATTATTAATTTCATAATATTACCAAAAGAACTTTCTTTCTCGACTTACATATATGTATTCATAACTCTATTGATCTTTTAAATCTCTTTTTAAGGCTTTTAAAGACATATTTAGAAGTGTTCTTTAAACATCGATATAAAAAAAAAAAGGGAGAAGTGAAACTCACTAATACCGAAGAGATATCTTTTGATATCCTTGAAAGAAAAAAAAAAAGAAGTGAAACTCTCTTTTAGCTATCCATTTCCTCCTTTTTACTCATGGTGGAAATATACCATGCCTCACTGTTAATAAAACAACCATCATTCACTCACGTTTTTTAACAATATTCATTAGGTGCCATACTCAAAAACGCACTGACCTCGTGTTGTACCAAGAATTTCTCAAAATACATAGGAATCTTGTTACATCTGTTCAGACCTTAAATGAGTACAGACCCTTGCTTCCTTGTAGACTTTGCCTGGTTTGCAAAAGTAGCCTTTGCTGGGTGCACAGTGGTGGTCGTGTCAGCATATGCAAAGGCCTTCTAATGCACAACCATCCTTTGATATTGTAACTCCTCCTTTTACACCAAGCACTTGGTCTGTCCACTCACTAGAGAATAGTCCTTGTAAATCATACTCATCTTTCACCTTCAAAAATTTCCCTGCATTTTTGTACTTCTTGATAACTCCTTCAAATGCCAAGTTCCTATTCTTACCCCAGAGGGATAGACCTCCATATTTGAAAATTCCTAGCTGCTCAACCTCTTCAGAAATGTCTTCTTAAAGCCTAGGAGTCATTGGGTCATTGCTACGGTAGTATGTGATATCAAAGTCTATTGCATCCTGCTGCTTCCCCAAGTAGGCACTTGAAGCCTTAATAACAAAACGCATAAGAATTCCGTTCTAGATCTCTGTGCCACAAAATCCCCTTGGTTCCAATTCAACTAGCTTTTGCACGTCTTCAATAAAATTCTTTACAACAGACAAGCCAATGCTAAACGTGGTTTGGTGAAAGAACTCTCCTTTCACCCCGAAGTCCCAAGGGCATGATGTGGTTTTGAAATCCAACTACAGGGAATCCGGTGAACATTTTACCTGCATATACCAAATATAAAACAAATGCATGCTTCGGGTTCTGAAATTGAAATGATGTATATTTGACTTTTGGATAAGAAAAATAAGTACTTCCAAAAGTGCTTATCTGACTGAAATATTTAAGAAAAAATCAGCACCATTGTTTGTTAGTCCGTAAGCTTTGGCCATCAGGGAATTCGTTGCAGTCTTGGCAAGTAAAAATTGACTAATGGATTCTTGAACATTGTATCCCATACCAAAAGCAAACCAAGGGGCAAAAAATCATGATTCGATTTGACGTGTTTTCTATGGTAGAAAACAAGTTTCAAGCATTCAACCCGGCCATCAAATTTTCACATCCAGGGTGTATTTGGTTGGAAGGCAATAGATTGAGGTAAAAATCTTATAGACGAGCTTAGTAACCAAATTTACATATTAAATTTATCCATCAAATTTTTACTCTCACATTTACACCTTTGATCAAGTATATCCTTAGATGGTGAAAACAGAAATAAAAATTGTATGAGTAGATTTTTTGTTTTATTTTACATACAAAGTTTATTCATATAATTTTTGTCCTTGTTTTTATCCCTTCAACCAAACACACTTTTACATTTTCCATTTAGTCAACAAGCACACTTTTTTCATTTAAACAAATACATGAATAAATGTAGTTTACATTTACATGTATACAGCTATATATATATATTTTGAAGTCAAGGAAGCCAAGCTGACCTGTGGTTCTGAGCATTGCCAATTCAAGTAAAGGAGCAGAACGGAGAGGGGTGAAGTCATAGACACCAACGCCGGGTGTGTTGATGGCGACACGATCATCTATACGGTAGACAGCCTTGTGTTGATTTGGGTACCACGTTATATCTATCTGCAAACTCGTGTTGCTGCTCGAAAACAACTGCTTCCTCTCCCAAATCCGACTCATTTTTTGTCAAATATGTAATGGATCGCTTGAAGAGAGGTTCCAGTTGCAGAGTAATCTGTCAATACTATAGGCAATCAGCAGAATGGATATTTGAATAACCTTAAAACCCCACAGCAAAGGGTGTTTCTCAAGTGCTTTGGATGGTAAATGGCTATGGTGTCTATGGCACTGTAACCATTAATTAGTGATACTGAAATAAAAATAGAAATACTGAAACACAAATCTATTCAGTGGTAGAGACAAGTAGGAATAGAAAAATTTTCCGTTCCTGATATATGAAAATACAAAATTTTGGACCTCCAAAAAGTGTAGAATAAGATAAGAAAGAAATTTAATATGATTTTTTTAATAATATCTCTATACATATTTATTATTTTCCAATATATCCTTATCAAATGTGGTGGTCCAGGGTGGTCCGAACGATGCGCAACGATCAACGGCGGTCAATGCCGAACGATGGTCAACAGGCGGTGGTCGCAAGGTTCAGGCGATGCCATAGGCACCATAGTCATGATCATTGGACGCTATGTTACCCCACAGCAAAATGGATATTTGAATCAAGAGATAAAAGGGAAGAGAAGAAAATTACAATTAAATTTCATAGTGACATGAAGTATATATATACCTACAACTACTTAGATTACAACTCATCATATTTCTATAATAATAATAATAATAATGAACACGGAATAACGTAGAGAATAACTGAGAAAGAGTAATGCTAGGTGATATACAACCTTGAAAACTTAATTAGAACCGTCATTATCGTTTGCCCATCTTATGGGATCTTCTGGAGGAGTAGAGAGTGCCACATAGGAAAACAGGAAGAGAAGAGTAGATCTGAAGCCTGGTCGTGACATCCCCCTTAGCAGTTAGGCCTAATAACGGAATGGCTGGAATTTTGAACATCAATTTAGATCATACATGTGTGTTTTGCTCACATATACGTAGCTGTACGTGTTGCTTGAGTATAGAGCAAGGACAAGTCCAGAGGATACAGTAGTGAATTCATTAGTGGTGCGTTCTACGGTGCAGGAAGCAATCTATAAGGAATGGTTCCTTACTGACGTGGGTTGAAGGCAATTTGACAGGTGTAATAGTTGACCAAGGTCGAAAATCTTTGCTGAATGATGATTAGAAAAATCAACATTTAATGCATAATAATCATGGTGCTTTTTTTTTAAAAGAAGCATGTCTCGTTTAGCCTTTTCCTTTTTTAACTTAGCATTTAACTAAATCCAACCCCCTTCCTCTTTCTGGTCATTGTCTCCCCAACCTCCATTGTTGACAATAGCAGCTCCTCCATGTCTTTTGACTTGCAGATCTTTTTTTACCTCCATTTTCTCTGACTCATCAAGTTCTTCTCTGTCATCATCGTCACATTCCCTGCCGCCACCTTTACCCTCCTGGCTTCAACACTTCCTTGCTCTCTGGTCCATCATCATCGGCAACCCCACCACTGGTCAACACATCTTGAAGACCCACTTGTATATTACATGTCGTAGTTTCCATTTGAATTTGTCTGACTGTGCAATACCGCACAACACATCTTGAAGATCCAAATGGAATAACACCATGCTTATTATCCTGTCAACTAAATGATATGGCATCTTATTGTTCAATTGGAATAAGACAAATTCAAGAGGGAAACTACAAGATGTTGACCGATGTTAGATCTGAGTTTGGTCTTCAACTAGGTACTATCGGGAGCTTGGCTATGGAGTCCATTGACAGCAAGAGGTTTACAATTTTTTTTTTTTTAGGGAAATCCTTCTGTTATTCAGGGGATAGACATTTCCTTTTCTGACCTTTTTAATTTTTTAAAACAAAAAACAATGACCGTAGACAAAGCAACCATTAAAAGAGGAGCAAAAATAACACAATGCCACCTACCATACAAGGCTTTTAAACTAATGACACGTGTTTTCATGTTAACGTGCCACATTATTACTTCACTATTCCTTGTAGAATGCTTACTACACCGTAGAAGCACCTTCATTAGTTTATACTTCATACTTAGGGCTCATGACATTATATTTCTATCGTCTGATTTAATTTTTTTGAAGGGAATGCGTTAATGATCAGCGTCAATTGTGGAGCCAAAAATTACTTGTTGTACGTATGAAGGAAATATCATCTAACATTTAGAAAATGTGATAAAATCAGAATATAAATCATCATAAAAAAAATTATATACATTAGACTGCTGTGACTAAATGATAAAAATATCATCTGTGTGAATATACGTGTAGATACACTCCTGTGCTGCGAAGTATGAACTGAAGGAAAAAAAGATATGTATACAAATCTCAGTATTTGGTGCGCGTGAAAAGTGGGTCAGAATTATTTTTACTTGAATTACTGATTTTCTTTGATATGGCATTGAAGCAAGAAGCTAAAATCCAGCAACTGTCATAAACTTGAGAGAGAAAAAATAAGGAAGTACTGGCATACCTTCATTAATATTGCTTTGCATTAGCCTTTCAAGCATGGCCAAAATATGCGAGATAATTCGAAATGTGCTGGAGCTAGCAAATGATCTTTGAACTCAGAACACTCGAACATTGTTGAAGCCAGTACGCATTCACATCCACACATGATGACCGATGGTTATCAACTATCAACTTGAAAAAGGATGTTTCCTTTTTCATTTCAGGTTTCAACATTATTGATCATACCAAAAAGCATACATCCAAACATCAGTGCCATATCAATGGATCAGTCAAAATGTACCTTATCAAATCGCATATTTAAGTATCTTTGCTGAGATTTTAAGAAATAATTGCATGGATAAAATTCTACCCCCTCATATTTATAAATGCTCATAGTGACTTTTCTTTTTCTTTCTTGATGTATTTGATGTCACCAATGTGTTGATTGCTCTTTGGGTGGAAATGCTGCTAATCGTGATGTTTTGAAAATGTACAACAGACCAATATGACCAACAAAGGTATTGTTCATTTTTCGTCTATTTATTTATTTAGCTTTTGTTGAGAATCAGCATGGGAATTATTTTCCAGCCTAGCAGTGACCTGCAAATATAGAGCATTTTATTAGAGTCGAGTTCCTTGTGAAAGAAGCCACTGCTCAAGAGAACTCTGCATCTAACTTTAAAATTAAGGTCTGTATGGTTTTAGTTTCATTTTCATTTTCAGTTTCATTTTTCATTTAGATTTTGTGAAGGAAACGCTAAAACTAATTTGTAGTTTTAGAAATTTTCAGTTTTTTCTTCATAAAATTTAAAAGCTAAAAGTGAAAACTAAACAACGAGGCCTTAACTAATTCATCCAGAAAGAAGACGCATTCAATATATAGCAAGTGCAGTAAGTTTCTTTTAGCGCCCTCACAACTACTTTAGTTATCAGTGGGATGGAACATTAATGAGCAAATAGCTCACAGATACCTCTGATTATGGATATCAGAGAACAGAGAAATCGATGTATCATGGCACTGCTACGCAATGATGTAATAAGCCTTTAGATTCTTGACTTTCCTGTAGAGCCGCATTACTAAGCTCAGAGCCTTGTGTTGGAGCATAAAAAAAAACACAGGTTTGTGATCTCATCTTATTAAATGCTCTGGCCTGTACGTTCCTTTTTCCAAGTAACAGCATGAAAAAAACTTCCAAGGCGAGAGCAAATAATAGTGGGAAACAAAGAACTTTTGATCAATGTGAGAAAAAAATTTCTCATAAAGATAAATTTCTTCTATTCAAATTTGCCAAAAGTTAAAACAAACAAGCATCATGCGCTGATTATCATCTTTATATGAATTATTGCACGAAAAATTCTTATATCCTCGAGCGGATCTTGTACCATCGAAATGGTAAAAAGTGAGAAGGCAACTAAGATCATGGATGGTGAAGGTGGAATGTGGTATGTGGTATGTGGCTACAGGATACGATGAAGAATATTCGGAATTGCACTAGTTGTCTCGTAGTCGTATATAAAAGCACTGGGTTAATAATGAATCATGATCGGGTCAGCCAATCATATATATGGAGTTGTATCCCGGTTAATTTGAGGGGGAATTTACGAAGTTTCATATAACATGATTGATTTGTATATCCCTGAAAAGTTATAGGACGGTAAAGAAATGAATATTCATCAGATGCAACAACAGCTCAGTTATTGTTTTAGGAATAATAAAGGCAAAAGAGTATGATATGGCTGAGATCTTAGATTGTGTTTGGTAACTGCCAAGTCTCCCCATTCCGTCATTATATGATTTGCTCACGCAAGAAACAAGGGTACAAGCTAGCCTTCAAAGGCAACAGCTAAAATACAAGTACAGCAGAATCCGGAAGGTCACTCAAATGGTTTTAGGCATTCGCTCGAGTTTCAACATCAATTGAAGAAGACAAGGAAGGTAGGCCACCACATATTGATATGGCTCACTTTTACCTTCGGATCCTAACAAAAATTACACGACAAAAAATAATGATAAACAAAAAAGTAGTGACCCTCAGCTTCCTAGCGTTCAATTAGTACTTGCTGCTTCAATGTCTGATTCAGGCCACTCCCCGGATATTTGCCTACTTTTTGAGGTGAGAGGTTTAATGAAATTAAATCAAAATAACTCTAGAGTGATCTTCAGTAGTTAGGTCCTAAATATGAGTATGGCTGGGAGGTGTCAATTTCCAGAGTCTTAATGGGGTCTCTTCGATCTGTCGAGGCTCTTCCCCTGTTGCTCTCCCATGGCTTCATAGTCATCCACCGCTCCAACCGTTTTGGTCTCTCTTCTAACTCATCTTCGTTGCCATTCCTCCAAATTTTTGACAGCATTGGATTGAACAACCAATTAGCCCAGCGAATTAACAAGTGAGAAACAGAGAAGGCACTGGGGGAAAGAAGAAAAAACAGAGTATTGGTCAGAATGAATGAAGGGAGACTGAACCTGTTGAGAAAAGGCTTGAGACAGGGACTTGTCTCGCTTCATAGCTGCTTCTTTCCTCTTGTGCAACATGGCTTTAACTTCTTCAACTGTGTGTGGGCGTTCATCCCAGTCGCTTGCAATGCTAGTTCCCTCTCTTGACTGTCACATTAGCACATTCGAACAACATATATAAAGAATACACTCCCTATTTATTTATTTTTCTTAAGGAATTCTGAAAGCAAGCAAAAATAAAAAGAAGTATACAAAAGATATGATGCTGGTTCAATCTCATCTCACTTACGAGGGACTTCCTATCTGAGATGCCCTGAAGATAGGGAGATTCCCAAAGGCTATTGGTGTCGCTGAAAGTGGATATTCTGCTAGAACTACCACCTTCATGTGAGAACCTTGTATGCCCCGAAGGGTCATCTTTGCCTGCTTCCGAACATTGTGGCCCCTTACCAACGCTTGCAACTCATAATGCTATTTTCAGTGTTCACTTCGGGTGGTTATGATCCCAACTTCCTGTGTTATTTGCAAGGATCAAAGAATTCGGCAGAATTGACTTATGCATAAGGAATAAAATTTATATAAATATATAAAATATAAAATAAAATGTCATAAAATAACTAAAAATTAAATTACCTTGAACATAACATAATTCATCTTTTAGTTAAAATAAATTTCCATATGGATCAAATCTCTCAGTTACTACTTCTATATTAAAATTAGGGAATATAAGATTTTAGGTTTTTTAAAATCAAAATAATGAAATTTTGCATTTAACAAACATTATTTCCAATTTTCAGTCCTAATCAGTTCGGGTTTTGGATTATGACTTCACCAACAATTATTTTTCTGAACCATTGTTATTTGCAATTTAAGTATATATCGAGCTCTAGTGGAAACAGTCAATAATACTATTAACTCGAAAAATCACCAGAACAAATTTAATAACAAATTATTCTTATTTGACACATGCGTCTATTAATTCAAATAAGATTGACCCAAAGTTTACAAAGACAATTAATAACATCACACTAGGGTGCTACGTGCTAACTGACATCAGTAGTGATTACAGACATGTTTTTCATCTTTCCTGATGTACTTGCAGAAGAATGTGAAGTGCTACCCAAATGATACTCCGGAATTTGCATGTAGTATTCTCCAAATATGATTAATTGTCCAAATAACTGCAAATTTGTAAATATGCAACGAAAAAACCTGCATGTTAGAGAATTTTGGCAGTATAGGCTATTATAAACAACTTCTTTGATTTGAAGCTTGAACTGAGTCTCAAAAATGATTTACATAAAAGATATTTTATCTCAAAATTGAAAAGCAAGCAATGAAGAACAATGCCCGTTTCATTCAAGCTGCTCTATGCATAACCAAGGACAAGTATCAGGGCCAACTCTGACTACACTTGTAATCTTTCCCTTTTGAAGCCAACACAAAGCATATAAGACAAAAGAACCGTATGTAAGCCGCCCAACCACTAAAAATTATGACAACAGGAATGAAGATGTAATACTTATCAGGTTGGGGCAAGAAAAAAACAAAAGAATGTGCAGCGATAATATAGATTGGCATTACAACTTTAGAGCAGCTATTGCTTCTGGCTTGAAATCAACTCGCAGACCCAATACACGCCTAACCTCTGCTGGAGTTAATCTCCAGGTCATAGGTCCTGAGTTCTCACCCAGAACTCTAGAATCTCAAACACCTTTTCTAAATTTAGAATTGTTGCCATTTGAGTAAGACGTGCAAACTTGTCTCTAACAGTTCTCTGCATCATGACGCTGAAATGGCTTACCAAAGCTCTGGCATCTCTGTCAAGCTGAAGGCCACCAAGCTGACTAAATCTCTTCTGCATCATAATGACTTCAAGCCTTTTCACAATGAAGTCAATAACCAAATGAACAAAAGTGTCATAATTGTTAGCAGTCATCAATGGCTGCATCCATGCCACATTTGTCTCCACGGCATGGAGAAGTCTCTGAACCCAAGGGTCATTCACCTCATTATCTGCATACTCAGCCTCAGAAAGCTCATAGCTGATTGTTCCTACACTGTCCAATACTGGTCGTATTCGTGATGTAATGGTTGCCACAAGTTGTTCTATACCTGCATTCAGAGCTTGCTTGAAAGCATTGCTGCTATCTGCCAACTCAGACAAACAAGATTTTACCTTTTCACGATCAGTTGGTGCAGGAAAAACCTATATAAAGTGATTGAGTTGGTTAATGGCTTCATGCTACAATTCTAAAATGATATATATCACATAGGCAAAGCAAAATGCCATATCAAGACATTTCAGGACTCTATGAGAGATTATAACCCCATAAAATACCAGACAAGGCTATATACACCAAGGAACAATTTGGAAACAAGAGATAATAATATGTTCCTCTGTTCCACTTACAAACTAACTTCGCTTGAAGGGGGAGGGGACAGTTGAGGAAGCTAAAGAAAAATGTTCCATATTTAATAAGCAAAGTTGCACCAATGACGAAACATACAATGTACAATAACAAGCATCCTTCCCAACCCGTCAAGATTTTGAGACTCTTCAGTACTAAAGAAACACAGTTCTTCACTAAAGAAGGACATACAGACCAACGAAGGAACCTCGGAGATAATCAGAGTCCTCAAAAAAGATTAAGGGCATTAAACAGGTAAGCTGTGGTTCTTTAAGTGAAAATAATCAGAAATATCAGTTTTGAACCATACCGTGAGACATAATCAATATCAGCTAGCCTGGAATTGGTAGAGTTTGACCATCTATATTTCACACCATTTGACAGAGGACAAACCTCTGCCACTTGAAACACCACCAAAAACTAGAAAGAAAATTTAAACAACTTGCAAAAATAGTTAAAAAAAATGGACTCTTCACATGGATGGTTGGTGGTGGCGCATGCATAGTCTCAAGTGGCAAGTTTACCACTGTTCCAGGAAAAGTTCGTGATGTTATTATAGAAAGTGGAAGTTGTGAAAATGTAGTATCCAACTACATGGTTGAGAGATTGGAGTTGCTTACTAGAATCATCCACATCCCTACAAATGGCTCAACAAAGGTAGTGAAGTGAAGATTACTAAATGTTGCCTTGTGACCTTTTCCATTGGTTAGAAGTATCAAGATCAAGTTCGGTGTGATGTTATTCCGATGGATGCTTGTCACCTTCTCCTTGGAAGACCCTGGCAATATGATCGTCGTGCCTTGTATAAGTATAACGGTTATACCAACACTTACTCCTTCGTCAAGGATGGAGTAAAAGTCAAGTTAACTCCTCTACCACCAAGTGAAGTTAATGAAGGCAAGAAGAAATCAAGACCATTGGTGACCTTGGTGACAAAAGAACAATTCAAGGTAACAACAGGAGGAAGCCCAGAACATGCGATTTGTTCTCCTGTTTGAATCAAATGAAGAAACCGTTCTTCAGATAGAAATTGAACACATGCTAGCTGAATTCCTTGATGTTGTGCCCAAAGATTCTGCATGGACTACCACCAATGCCAGACATCCAACACGTCATTGACTTTATTCCTGGAGCGTCATTCCCAACGCCAGCTTACAAAATGAGTCCTCAGGAGCATGCTGAAATCCAACATCAAGTCGAAGAACTTTTAAAGAAAGAGTTGATACGAGAAAGCGTTAGCCTTTGTGTTGTTCCTACAATTTTAGTACCCAAGAAGGATGATAGTTGGAGAATGTGTGTCGATAGTCGAACTGTTAATAAGATTACCATCAAGTATCGATTTCCGATACCAAGACTTGATGATCTGCTAGATCAGCTGCATGGTGCCGATATCTTTTCCAAGATTGATCTTCGTAGCGGATATCATAGATAAGGATCAAAGGGAGATGAATGGAAGACTGCTTTCAAAACCAAAGATGGTCTATGTGAATGGAACTGATGCCCTTTGCTTTATCTAATGCCCCAAGTACATTCATGCGATGAATCAAGTACTTCAACCATTCATTTGCAAATTTGTAGTTGTCTACTTTGACGATATTTTGATCTATAGCAAAGGCAAAGAGGAGCATTTAGAGCACCTTTGACAAGTGCTATAGACACTACGTGAACAAAATCTCTATGCCAATATGCAAAAATGTTCTTTCTTAACCAATGAAGTGACTTTTCTGGGTTACATCATTAAGCTGAAGGCATTCGAGTTGACCCAAGCAAGGTCGAAGCCATGACGTTGGCCAATCCCAAAGTCAATCCATGATGTGAGGAGCTTCCATGGATTAGCTTCATTTTATAGAAGGTTCATAAAATATTTTAGCTCTCTTGCCACCCGACTAAAAGATTGCATAAAAGGAGATAAGTTCCAATGGACCAAGCAAGCGTAGAAAAGTTTCAAGGAGTTGAAATGTTTGACTGAAGCACCTATGTTAGCCCTTCCAAACTTTGATAAGTGTTCGAAGTTCATGTGACGCTTCCAACACTGGAATTGGTGCTCTTAAGCCAAGAAGGTCATCCTATAATCTTCTTAATGAAAAGTTCAACAAAGGTAAACTCAAGTACTCCACTTATGACAAGGAGTTCTATGCCATTGTTGGTGCCCTCCAACAATGGAGTCATTATCCTTGAACAAAGAATTTATTCTCTATCTGATCATGAAGCCCTCAAGCATTTGAATTCTCAACAGAAGATCAATCAAGACATGCCGCTTGGAGTGAGTTCCTAGCCTTATCCATTCTTACTTAAACATAAGGCGAGAGTTCAAAATGCTATTGCAGATGCTCAGTAGACATCACACACTACTATCTACTCTCCAAATGAAGGTAGTTGGCTTTGAGACTATCAAGGGCTATACCAAGATGATCCTGATTTCCAAAAGTTTTGGAATCTCAGAATCACAATCCTTCCAAGACTACTATAGGCATGAAGGGTTTTTGTTCAAAGGGAAGGCTTTGTGCATTCCTCAGTGCTCACTATGGTAAGCCATTATTTGGGAAGCCCACGATGGAGGATGAGCAAGACATTTTGGAAGAGATAAAACTGGCTTTAGTAAAAGAAAATTTCTATTGGCCGAAGCTGAAAGAGATGTCAACAGACATATTCAACGATGCAGAATTTGCCACTTGGCAAAGGCCAAAAGCCAAAACACAGGGTTATATATCCCACTTCCCATTCAGAAGCACCTTGGGAAGATGTTAGCATGGACTTTGTCCTTGGACTACCTCGAACTCAGTGACAGAAGGATTCCATAATGGTAGTTGTGGAGGATTTTCAAAGATGACCCACTTTATTCCATGCCAGAAGACCAATGATGTTGTTCAAGTTCCTGACTTGTATTTCAAAGAAATTGTGCGTCTTCATGGAATTCCTAAAACCATCACTTCCAATCGAGACGTGAAATTCTTAAGCCACTTTTGGAGAACCTTATGGAAGGAGATGGGTACCAAGCTCCAGTTCAGTAGTGCCAGTCATCCACAAACAAATGGGCAACAAAAGGTCAACCGACTTTTGGGAAATCTACTCGAAGTTTTGTCAGTAAAATTTAAAACAATGGGATATTATTCTGGCCCAAGTTGAATTCGCTTACAACAATTCAACTAATCAAGCCACTAGAAAATGTCCATTTGAAGTAGTCTATGGCACTCATCCACATAGTCCACTGGATTTGACCCCGTCCTGACAAGCAACAATATAGTTTAGATGCGGATCAGAGCAAAAGAAATCAAAAAGTTGCATGAGCAAGTCCAAGAGCGGATCAACAAACAAAATTCAAGGTATAAAGCTCAACGTGATAAGCATCGAAAGCGACAAATTTATAAAGTTGGAGATTTGGTACGGATACATCTATGAAAGGAACGATTTCCAAATCAACCAAATGCTAAGTTGTCCCCTGAGGCTGATGGACCATTCAAAGTCGTGCAGAAAATCAACGACAATGCTTACAAAGTCGAACTACAGGAACATACGGTGTCTCTGCAACTTTTAATGTCGATCTTTCGCCATATTTGGATGATGAGATAGAACTAAACTTAGGCCGAGTTTCTCCAACCCAAGGAGTATGATAAAGGACAAACCTCTGCCACTTGAGACCATGCATGCATCACCACCAACCATCCATCTGAAAAGTCAGCACCACCACCAACCATCCATGTGAAGAGTCCATTTTTTTCCTATTTTTGCTCGTTGTTTAAATTTTCTTTCAAGTTGTTTGTTGTTGTCTTATTCTAATTCATTGCATCCTTATCATTCCAGCTTGTATCCTTATCATCTTTGGTTCCTAAAATCACTATAAATAGGGTCAAACACCTCATGTATTATCATCCTTGAGTTTAAGAATAAGTTGAGAGTTTGAGTTTGTGAGAGTTTTCTCTCTTGTTTCTAAGCCACCATTCATGGGATAATGTTGTCCATGATCTGTAATTTTGAAGTTAAGAAAATGCAAATCACGAAATTGTTTTGTGTTCAAAATTGATCTTCTTATATATGTATCTACAATGTAAACGTTATTTGTAAATATCACTCAAAGCACTACTTTTGATCACATGGGCACAGCATTATAATCAAACTCCAACCCATGTCACCACAGTTACAAAGCTACATCCTGTGCAAATTAAAGGATACAGAAAATCCATACACAAGCTCAAGTCAAAGTCCTCATCCATATGCCAGCCAGAAACAACTGCTCAATTGAATTTCATCATGCTTGTACGTAGTAAAAGTCAATGGCATGCATTAGTGTGTATGACTGTTAGGCGCTAAAATTATGGAAATTACCTCTGCACATTGTTCTTCAATTTCATGTTTTAGCTTCAGAACGTACTCGCTGCTAACATCCATGTTATTCAAAGCTGTTGCAATTTCGGTCCCAGTCTTCTGCACGCCAATGCCACCAAAGAACAACTTTGCACCAAGGTTTGGCTCTCTTGTTTTCTGTTGTAAGGCTTCATGATATTCATTGCTCAACAAACTACTGGCACCGCTCAAAACCGCCACAACAGAACTGATATTAACAGTGGATATTGCCCTTCTCAAACAACTCTGCAAGACATAGAACACATTGTCCACCATAGAAGTAGTGAGGCTGTCAGGCACGTGTTCATCAATCCTCATAGCCTTCCTGACATTTTCCACCATGAAGAATCCCTCCAGAATCACATAAAATCCAGTAAGAGCCTGAGCCACCTTACTGAAACTACCACTCCTGAAAGCCTTAGTTGCCCGAGGGAGCAATTCCGGATCAACAGAGGTGAGCCCTTTGATCCTGGAAATCATGAACTCAGTGTAATCCTCACCCAATTGCATAAGCAAGAGGATCTCTTCCAAGTACAATTCAACCTCTCGCGGGTCTGGCCCCTCAGGAACACCCCAACAGCCAGCAAATTGTTGTTCTGAGCATTAATCTCAGATGACAACTTGGCCAACTTCCTATACCCCATATACTTCTTCAAGATCACAGAACCTCTCGAGTCACACTCCTCCTGAAGCTCACAGATCGCATACACAATCCCATCCTCCCCACACAGACCACTCAAGATCTCACTGTTCTCATCGATTGCCAGCACAATGTCCTTGAACAAATTGGTCAAACACCCAACAAAATTGACCGGTGGGTTCTGATTCACACCCGCATTGTTACTCCTCTGCTCCATCAACTCCACCAACTGCTCAAACTCGAGCCTAGACCTCATCCCAATGACCTTCTTGAGGTACGAAACATAGACCTGCAAACCCTCCTCCTCCAAACCTAAAGGGGAGTAAAAGCAAATGTACCTGAGAATGGAAGGGTGGTCACGCTGATCTACGGCGGCAGAGAGCTTCTTGCGGACGATGCCTTCGAGCTGCTTCTTGGCGGCAATCAAGCGGTCACGCTGATCGAAGGCGGAGTCCTTGTACTGAGCGTCGATCTGGAGGAAGGTCTAGACGTACCTGGCGGGGGACTCGTAGTCCTTGCCGTCTAGGGCGCGGTGGACGCCGTCGAGGCAGTTGGCGCGCTCGACGATGGCGTCGATGCGGAGGAGCGTGGAGCGGACGCGCGACTGGGCGAGGTCGAGCTCGGCGAGGTCGCAGGTGGAGGAGACGTTGGAGAGCATGTGGTCGGAGTCGGACTTCACGATGTCAAGAACCTCCGACGAGCGCTGCAGCTGCAGGAGCTCCCGGTCGAGGTCGCCCCGCTGGGAGAGAAGCTCGTCCAGCTCCTCGTCGAGTGCCCTCTGGTGTGCGATGCACTCGTGCAGCAGCCGCGTCATCGCCCCTACCTCCTTCAGCGATCGCACGTACTCCACCGCCTCTGCCGTCCCAAACTGCACGGACGACAACGCCGTTGCCGTTGCCGTTGTCTTTGCCGCCGCCGCCGGGGATGAAACGCTGCCGTTTTCTTGATCCATCATGGATCCAGTCCCGTTCGCCTGAGGAGTAGCCCCCATCCTCTCTCTCTCTCCTGATCTCACGTGTCACGAAAGACAGTAGAAGAAGGAGTGCGTTTTGCGTTTTGTTTGTTTAACTGGGGATTCATTTTTTCAAAGGGTTTTTTTTTTTTTTTTTGGGTATAGAAGATAGGCATGACCATTTCTATCGGTCACTAAGCAGCTCAACAGACTATGAGAAGGCTCATCCCAAACCTGGTAAATGATGTCACTCTCGATGCCCAACTTAGCCAACATGTTCGCACAGCATGAGAAACTTGTATTATTCAATCCCTCCCAATCAACTCGTTAATATCTGCAATGACAATGGCATACTTGTGGAAATGATGCTCAATGGGTGAAATAACAAGCTCGACAACAAGCTTGGAATCACTCTCACACCACACATTATGACAGCCTTTATTCCATACAAGAATAAGACCATTCTTCATACTTGTAAGCTTAACAAAGAGAACACTACGATCTCCCAACCATCCAAAAGACCCCCAATCCATTCCCCATGGTCATCACGCAAAAGACCACTGAAACTAGCAAAGGAGTGATGCCAAATCTGCTCCCATCCACATTAAGTTTCACTTGGCCCATATTAGGCTTTAACCAAACCAACTCCTTGGGCTCCATATTGGTTGCACCGTTTTGTGTTAGAAGTTTGCTAAGCAAACAGGGATCCTTAGCCACTTGCTGAATAACATAATGTAAGTTTCAAGGAAGCTCTCCAAAAATACTATTATTCCTCCACCGCCAACACCACCAAAGCACAATAAAAAATAGGAGATTAAAATTAAATTTTAGGCACTTAGTCACCCAAATGTGAAGGTCATCAATAAAAAAGAAAGAGTCAAAATCAAAACCAAACACTAGCTAAATTGGTCTCACCTCCCTATAATCACGCAAACAGTGAAGTATATCTTCACGTAGCACCACAACGTGGACAGGCCTCGGTCAAAGATATATGACAGTACATTCTATAAGAATTAGTTGGCAAAGCATTGCACATAATAAGCCAAACAAACAACCAAAATTTCTCAAGCCCAACTAGTCTCCAAATTCAATCCTAGGAAAGAGCATTCTCGGATCATCTGTAGAATCCAATAGCCACTTGTAGGCATTGCTAGTCGTGTAAATAGCTGAAGAAGAGGCACGCCATACCCGCAGGTATCACATTGAGCAAACATAGTCAAATGATGAATGGAAATCCAATTACGCACATAATCAAGAAGCAGGGTTGCTAGAATATCAAAATGCCAACTATTATCTCACCATAAATCACAAAGTCAAAGCTAAGAATCTAAAATATGAACATAATCAACCATATTAGCAATATATCCATCCTTGTGAACGGAAAGAACCATAACGATAGGTCCCAGATCCAAGATTAATATCAAAGTCATCCCTCAGCTTCTATGGAGTTCTAGTAATGCTCTTCCACACATAAGATGAGTCTGCGCAATCGACGGCACCCATTACTGTAGAGGAATGAAGATATTATGTAGTTAGAACCTGTACCCACATCTTCTCCTAGCGATGCTCTAAATCCCACACTAGTTTACCAAGCAAGGAGACATTCACCAGACGCGCTTGTCGAACACGAGGCTCCCTTTCTTATGAGGTTTCGTAATATTATTCCAACTAACTAGATTCCAACTTTTTTTTTTCAAAGGTTTAGTAAAAGGGATATGATTTATTCTCCTATTACGTTCTCCTAAACATCCCCCTACATACTATATAAAATAATAGAGGTTTACTTTTAAAAATTATAAGATATTGATTTCATCACCTTTTTTACCTCATTTAGTATTTAGGCACACTATTAGGAGGATATAGTAAAACTCTAAATAAAAAATGTTCAACTCTCCAACATAAAGAGCACAAAAGATTCATTTCACTTGAAACATAATGTGATTCATCCATTATCTATTTTGAAATAATAACTTAATTATTTTAAATATTTTGTAATCATTTTCAATGACAAATGATGAATAATAGAAAATGGATGAGAATTTATTGATAAGTAAAAAAAAAAATTAACCTTCTCATTTTGCCCTATTTTATTTCCTTCTCCTAATTGTTTAAAACAAAATGGAAAAAAAAAATCAATATAAAGAAATATATGAATTCATTTCTGTATAATAAATTTTATTGTTAAATCCAGCACATTCTCATAGATTTTCCCTTCCGTTGATCTTGAGTGAGATAAGTGATTGAAAATTCATTAGATCACATGAAAACTTGTAATAAAAGATATATAGACTTATAACTATAATGTCAATTTTAGGGAGTTATGCATGGAATATTTTATTGCGAATTTATTGAAAAAAATTAATTCCAAAAAATACGTAGTTATAAAGTTTTTTAATAGGAACTTAAACCCCCTAAATAGAAGAAAAAAATCAGTTTCCTCCTTATACGGATTTCTATAGTATAGTATAATTATATTTCATGTAGAACTTTTTGTTCTCAATTAATTTTGTTTCAACTAACGTATTATTGTCAGATTTTGATTGTTGACGCTATGCGAATTCGAAAAATAAAATATACAATACAAATTACATTATCATATAATATGCATACCATAATTTATAAATAAATTATAAATTATAGATATGATGTCACTGGTTTCATGTAAAAAGTATATAAGGTTGATTTGCTAATTAATATGACCTAAAACATATATATATATATATATATATATATATATATATATATATTTGTGGAGTATATATTGTTAAGTATGATAATCCTTCAGAATTATTAATTCCAATTAAGACCTAAGAAATTTTAATACAGCTTTTTTAATCGCTGATTCTTTATTAGATTTATACCCTTTTTTTTTTGGGTAAAGTTAGGACACACTCACCAAAATAGAGTGACAGAACAAATATACAAACAAACTGCATAGTCACAAACAACATGTCAATAGCTACACCCAACTAACTATAAATCAAATATAAAATCAACGCAAACATAGTCACATTGAGGAATGTAATGCCACCATCTGCTGCACTGAAGTTATGCAGCAAAAGCAATATGTCGCCACCAAAATTCAGAACTTAGCTTCCATACCCAGCATTGCAACACCTGCATTTCCTCCTCCTCTGCACCTTCAAAGCCGAGTAGAAGATCTCCATCCCTGAAATCACCATATTACTCCACACACTCCAATTGAGAAAATTGGAGTGATGTAAATGTATTTTACCTTTTTTAGAGTCATATACTGGGTTACATAACAACAAGAGGTATAACAACATTGATTTAGAAATTTGAAAGAATAATAGTCAAGCACTTCATATCACAGTTAATTTGAAGTAAAAACATAGGATCAACTTAGATTTGTTGTTATTTGCTATGTACTAAGAAACTGAGCTCCAACATCAATAACAACATGAAACAGAAAAATAAAGTTTGTCCAATATGATTTTTGTTTATACAATCATCCATTTCCTCCTTTGAGAGGAGTCAATGGATGTTTAAAGAGAACACCAATCACCATTGGTGATTTGAAGCGTGTTCAGTTCATTGGCCCCTTTGAATCATGAAAAGCACAATCATCCATAGATGGATAAACTTTGTCCAAAATAGTGAGTAATGACAGCAATACTTAATAGAGAAAATGATGAGTGATGGAAAGAGATGACCGACATAATATGTGCAAAGCAAAGACCACGAGGCTAGTAACAAAGAGAATAAAAAGCCTAACCCAAAAGCTTCTAAAAAACCACCTAAACCTCCTAGCTCCTGTGCAATATATTGAGAGACCCGACATAACAACCCCAAAGCCACTTGCAACACAAAATTTAGTGGCATGAATACGTCCAAACAGATTTAAACACCCTTCTACCGGGTTACTAACACACTCATCAATTATAGAAAAGAACTTCAGAAAACATGCATTAATTTTCAAAGGTCAATTTGGTTAAAATATAATAAGCAAGAAACAAATGGAGCTAATAGAATATTTGAAGGAAAATATGGATAGAGAATTCCAATAATAGCAAATTAGAGGTGACCAATCAACTGAATAAATTTAACCAACATAGAGCATAAATAATTTTAGAAACAAACAAATTTCATAGGAATAGCATAAAAAGAATGGAGAGTAGGGATAACTTCCAGTAAATTGAAAAAATTCCTTAGACATTATTTTCCCCAATTCTAAGAGCTAAGACATCCAAATGCAGACCGTCAGTCAACAATGTCAGAGAGCTAAACTTCCACAAAGTATTATTTCAAGATCCACAAAGTATATAATATAATTATATATTAAAAGCAACAGGAGAACCCCATCAATTTTACCTTTACATCCATAAGCTAGACTTAAATCAATATGTACCTCATTATCCTAATTAGACATGATGTAATGAGAACCTCTTCAAAGTATTATATAAAATACTGTAATACAAAGTCAAGAAAACAATTCAGCACAATATTACATTTCACTTATCAAACATTTTAGATCGAATGTGACCTAAGATTTTGTGAAAGAAGAAAGCCATTCCTCGTCGAGTGCCCTCTGGTGTGCCATGCACTCGTGCAGCAGCCGCGTCATCGCCCCCGCCTCCGCCGTCCCAAACTCCACGGACAACGATGCCGTTGCCGTCGCCGCCGCCGGGGATGAAACGCTGCCGTTTTCTTGATCCATCATGGATCCATTCCCGTTCGCCTGAGGAGTAGCCCTCTCTCTCTCTCTCTCTCTCTCTCTCTCCAGTTCTCACGAGTCACGAAAGACGGTAGAAAAAGAAGAAGAAGAAGTGCGTTTTGCGTTTTGTTTTCTTAATTTTTTGAAAAGATTTTTACATACAAAAGAGATAAGTTGGAGCTCCGAAATGGTTGTTGGGTCGGGTCTAACCCGACCCAATACACATGATAGATCGCATAGAAGTGAATGTAACATGTCATGACCCGAGCCTATTTCATTTCACCTCTCTGTTTTGTTTTGCTGCTATCGGTAGGGAAAGAGAATGGCAGCTAATGCTAGTTTGTCACTTTGTTTTGCTTCTTCTCCTTGTTGTTCTTCTTCTTCTGCTGCTGCTTTGTCGCGGTTGAAGCACAACAGCCCCGGATTGGCGGGCACAGGGAAACGGTTCGTTTCGTGTTCAGCGGCGCCTTTGTCTTGTTTGTGGCTGGGTGGTGCTGCTGCTGTCGTCTTCAGCTCCAACTCTAGGGTTTTTACGGCCTTGGCGGCGGTGGTGGATGAAGAAGCCGCGCTGGAGCGAGGGATTGACGGAGGAGAAGGAGGAGGAGAAGGTGTGGAGGGTTCTGAGAAGGAACGGCAGTGGAAGCTGCCGAGAGCGACGGAAGTGTACGTCTGCAACCTCCCAAGGAGCTGTGACGCCCAACAGCTACGTCATATGTTCGAGCCTCACGGAACTATTCTATCGGCAGAGGTTTGTTTTCTTGCTTCTTCTTCTTCTTCCTCTCTCTTTTTCCTTTTGTGTTCAATTTCTCTCGTTCATATAGGATCTGATGCCATGTTAATTATTAGCTATCCTGAAAGCTTAAGCTTATTTGGTGGGGGTTCACAAATGGCTATTGTCTCTAGTGTACCTAAATTAGAGTATATAACATTTTCTCTTGATAGTCATAGTCAAAGTTCAATCTACTCCTAAAAGTTCAACATGTTATCATATTCCTGCCCCTCATAATGGTTGGTATGGCTGCTACTGGTTTCGTCTATAGAGTCCCTGACATATGGAACTCGTTTGTGTAGAGACTTCTTAGTTGTTCCTGTTTCTAAGTTGGTGTTAATAATTTAGAGTCCACCACTGTTCATTGTTGTCAGAGTTTCATACCCCATTTACGTTCTGGTTGCGAATCAATTTTCTGCTTTCAAAATCCTTGATAATTTGAGAATCCAATAACATCTGAGAATTGTTCAATCTATCAGGGTGTTTGGAAAGTTTTTAATAGATAATTGAATTGAATTCCATAAGAATTGAATTCAATTCTCATGTTTGGAATGTGTTATTAAATAAAAGAATTGAATTGAATTCCTTGATTTGGAATGTATTAAAAATGAATTGATTTGTTTATTTTTACCATTTTATCCTTTATCAATTAATTCTTCAACAATGTTCCCCATAAAAAATTGGGGCTATTTAAGTAAAAAAGAGGAAGAGGATACTCGCAGTTGTCATTCCTCTGTCACCTCTGTGTGCGCCCTTCCTCCATCCCCATCGCATCGCACCTTTGCAGAAGCCATCGCGCGGTGGTTCTTCCCTGCTTTCGCGCACAACAACCGCATCATAGCCTCCACTCTGACCACTGCGACTTCGTGCCTTGAACCACCGCTGCCCTTCGGCCTCACCTTCACCCCTCAAGAAGTCACAAATCCAAACATAAATTTTGGGTCTGATTTACTTTGAGAGCTTTTTGTGGAATTTAATTCTCACATGAATTGAATTCTTTGGGTTAAATTGTTTCAAAGCTTCAATTCCTTGTAATTCAATTGAGGGCTTTCCAAATAGGCTATATAAGTTTCCGTGTTTCCCAATAATGCCTGAATAATGACATTTTTTTGCAAGAAAACGTGTATCAAGTATGTTTTTGTTTTGGTAATTAAATTAATTTTCACTCTACTTTCTAAAGTTTCATCATTTTTAATTATTCACTTTGCACATTCAAATTGTTTATTTATTTGAAAAAATGAGTAAACAAAACTATGACAAAACACTTTAGTGGTCCCTGTTAAGTTTAACAAACTTGCTTATGTGGCATATATAATCCAGATTAGTGAAGCCCTAAATTACTTTTACATCACACTCCCTCTATCCCTCATCCCAATACACCCTTCCTGCCACCATCATCATCTTCTAATAAAAATCAAACAACCGATCATCATCTTCATTGCTCATGAAAGTTCATCCTTCAATTATCCATATCAAAAACAAAATTCATCATTCCTATGACCACTACAAACACCCACAAAGCAATGGCACACTGAAGCGGGTGAAGCTCATGGCGGTGCATGGGTGGACGATGCGGTGCAGCGGAGCGATGAGGCATGATAGGTGCGCATTGATCGCGGTGACTTCGTTGCTGTGGAGGAAGATGATGGTGGTACGAAATAGCAAAGGTCGAGGTGCAGTGGCTCACAACGGTAGCTTGCAGTGGGCGACAGCTATGCGGTGCTTCGAGGCACGGTGAGGGCTGAAGGCAATGGGCTGTGACTCTATTCTTCTCTCTTTTCCTTTTTTTGTTTATTGGTTGGATTTGATTACTTGTGATGATGGAGAAGGGATTGTAATGTATTTTGATGATTTTCTTTTTAAGGGCTTGGGGTTTGGCTATGGATTTTTTATTTATGGTTTGGCCATGATTCTAATTAAATGAAGATTTTTTTTTTTTTTGCTTTGATTTTTTTCCCTTTATTTGGGGGTTGTGTTTGTGATGTATTTGACTTGATTATTTCTATGGTTGCTTGGTTTGGCTTGAGGATTTTGGGATAGGGATGGTTTTTTGATAAGGGTGATGGAGTTGATGATGGGTTCTTGATGATGGTTTTTGTTGTTGATGTTGTTGTTGCTATAACTCTTTTTTATGCCCAGCTACTTTTGTTTTTCTCTGCCAAAGATGATGATGGTGGCAATGGGAGTTGAGATGGAGGGGGTGGGGTGAAGATAGGAATGGTGGTAGTGGGGATAAGGGACAGAGGGAGTGTGTTGGGTGGGTGGGGCAGGAAGTAATTTGTTAGAAACACCCTAAAAGGATACTGAAAGAAGATACCGGTATTACTGGGAATATGAATAAGGCTGAATGCAAAAGACAAAGGGAGAAGTATATTAGAGCACTAAGCAACTCTCACTCTCCAAATTTCTAATACGGCCAAAGCCTACCCAATTCTAACTCATAAGCCAACAATTATGCCCTTTCCCATAATAGAATATGGCCAATCATTCCCACGGCCCTCACCCTCAGCATGACACACACATTCCTGTGCAGTTAGTTAGGATTGGGCCCACCTGGCTCACATCCATCCCAAGCTTACTGTTTCCCAAGTTGCCCCTGAATTTCTTTCTTTTATACACTTTTAGCCCACCAGGAATTTGATCTCTAACATAATTTTTTTTTTTGGGGTGGGGTTTTACTAATCCTAATTAGATATGCCACATAAGCAAATTTGTTAGACTTAACAGCAGGGACCACTAAGTGTCTGACTTTTGACATTGTCAGGACCAACATTAATTTCTATTTGTTAGGGACCAGGTTAGCCAACACTGAAATTGTCATGGACCAGTTTGGGGTTTAATCTGAAAACAAATTGCTTTCATAGTTTTTAATGCGCACACATTGGTCTGTACTGGGTGGTCATATTTTCTTCAAAATTAAATGGGATGATGCGAAAATAGAAAGCAAGAAATGGAATAAAAAGCAATTGACATTTTTTGCAATTAATATTGAAAACAAATAACTACAGCAAACATTTTCTGAAATCAAACAGTGTTAATTTTCTTGTTGTTCTTGCAATTGATGCACTTTCTGACTAAAGAGCTTTCTGCGCCTATGAATATAAGATTCCTTCTGCTGCAGCATCCTGTGACAGTGAGGTGATGGGAACACTACATGTTACTGATGAACTTGCCCTTCAGTTTGAAAACTGAGAAGAATAACTTAGCTGCTGACTGAATACAAAATAGAAATTAAATTAATGTGATGTACCAAAAAAAACAAAAAGAAATTAAATTAATGTGATGTATTTAAGTGTTATTCATCAAGCGATGAATTAAAGACAATCTCTCTATCATTAACCTCTTTTGGCAAATTGACAACTTTTCTGCACTCAAAGTCTCAAACAGAATGGAACAAGCATATCAATAGTTTCAACACACAAGGCATCTGAGTGTGAGTGTTGCTGTGTGTGAGTGTCCTCCTGTTGTTTCTGCTGCTGTGTTTCTGTTGATGTGTTTCTGTTGCTGTTTTTGTAGTGCTGACCTTCTTGATGTGTTTCTGCGGGTTGTGCTGGTTGATTCTTGGATGGTCTGTGTGTTTTGGGTAATATGATGAGAGATGTCTGCATGGCTGCTGCATTTTGTGTTGTTGATGTAGCTGTCATGTGAACCTTATGTTGGTGTTTGCTCCTCCGTCTTGGGGTTGAGCCTTATGATATCTATCAACAACAAAAAAAAAAGAGTCCAATTGTCATCAAGTTTCTTCATTTGTTATATAATCCAAACCAGCACAAGGCCTTGTGTTTATGCTTAAATTTCTGTGCTGCAGATTTGCCGGAATGCTGAGACAGGTGAAAGTAGAGGGTGTGCTTATGTGACAATGGGATCTATTACCTCAGCAAGCAACGTTGTCACTGCATTGGATGGAACGGTTAGTGTGAAACTGCCTCCCTTCTTCTCCTGTTCCATCACTGTAGTGCACTCTGCCTCTTTTATTATCTGAAATATTGCTTTTCGTTCTTTATCACAACTGAAGGATATTGGTGGGCGCGAGATGCGGGTAAGATTCTCGGTTGAGATGAATCCCAGAGGAGGGATCTTGAGACAATGAACACGCCACCTAGGAGAGTTATATACTATGAAGCTCCACATAAGTTGTACGTTGGGAATCTTGCTAGGGCTGTTAGACCTGAAGACTTGAGACATCTTTTTAGTAAATTTGGTAATGTGGCTAGTGTACGATTGTTGCAAGACCGGAAACAAGGGCGAAATCGGGTTTATGCATTTCTCTCTTTCCTATCAGAGAGAGAACGTGATGCTGCATTGACCCTCCATGGAACAGTAAAATCTGCTTCTTTTGTATTGATTAAAAAAAAATTCTGCTTCTGCCACTTCGTAATGTTTTTTTCTTATTTCACTTATTTGTGTCTGATGCCTAGGATGTGTGTTCTTTCTTGCAGGAATTGTGTGGTCGTACACTAGTGGTTAGAGAGGGTGTAGAGAAGGGTGAAACTTAACTGGAGCTTCAGAATCTGCGTAGAGGTGGCTGCAATTTTGGCTGTATCAGAAGAGGAAACCTCTGCTCTTGTATTTATGGCTGAGATTGACCTGAGGACCTTCCGAAATTAGGAAAAGTCAGATGAAAGTAGAGGTGACGTATTGTGGCTGTTCAGCTCCATCAATGCTGGAATCATTCTCGTCTTTGTTTAATTCAAATTGTAATCAGCAATATCAAAGTTCTCGATGTGTGTTTGGAACATGGTTGTTCTCATGACAATACCAACTTTAGTAACTTTGGCAATACCTATTTCCAGTAACACCAGGTTCCTACGATATTTGTAGGGGAGGGGTTAATATAGCATACTTCGCAACAGTCCTGAAATGCTTGCAATTGCAGAAGTTATTATTCGAAGTTGTCATACACTCGTACAAGTGGGACAACTGGACAAGGCATCATCAGGTCCATGTGACTAATTCCACCTTGTAGGACATTGCTTAATTGTTGTTGGTGTTTTAACATTGTTGCTCCACATTTATGCTAGTCAAGTGATAAAATTTAACTGGTCAATTCCGTAACCTGTTGCTTCTGCATCAAACTATTCAATGAAGTAATTAGGGAACATCTATCCCTTTTGTGACAGTTCATGTCATGTACAATTAACACTGATATTAAAGTAGAGGCTTGGCGACTGCTCTGTCATTATGAAGAAAAAGTGAAGTGATAAAAATTAAATTTTCAATACCCTAATCCATTGCTTTTGCATGAAATTATTCAATGCAATAACTAGTTAAACGCATATCCCATTTGTGACAGTATATGGGAAGTGCATTTGATTTAACACTGAAATTACAGTGAGAGGCTTGGTGATTTGCATTTACTGCTCTATCATTTTTATGAAGCCTACATTTAGTATTAACTAGTGTAATACTCGTGCTTTGCACGTTGCTTTGCATGGGAATGATTTAACAAAACTCATTACATAGTTAATTTATCATTTTAATTTAATGAGATATTTTATTAAGCTATATGCAGTGAAAAAAAATAAAATAAAGTATGAGTACATTTTTTTCTTCTAGTCATTGGTTTAGATCACGTGAAAAATGCATAAATATTAAAATCAATTATAGTACATTAAGCTACAAATCAATATTGGCTAAGACAAATGCAATAATCTAGACTAAAAGAAAAATTTGTTGGATAGTAAAAGTAGTAATTAAAAATTGAATTATGAAAATAATATAACAATGCTCATTAACCTCAACTATAAATATAAAAGTAATAATATTAAAAATAATTATACTCAAATAATTATTTATTTAAAATACAATATTTTCAATCATTCTTTTTTTACTAAGTATTTTCAATCTTCTAAACTTAAATTTGTTTCATGTAAATTATGTAACAATATTAGAAATCAAGTATTTGAATAGCAACTACACAAATCTACTCTAATAAATATAAGGCAAAGGGATGCTTAACCCAATAAACTAATGAGTATATTAGAAAATCTTGTCATTAGATCTATCAAAATCATTACTGCTACACCTATCTTTTAAAAATATCTTTTGTACCTATTTAATATCAGAATTTTTGCTACACCTTTCTTTTTTATTACTTATGTTAATTTAGTAAATCTAATAAACCTATGGCAGGCTAATGGACAATAAATCAAATACATAATACATATAGACTCAAATATGCTCGTATATCCATTGTAATCAAACATCCAAGGCATCTTTGATTAGATATCGATATTTCATCAATTATGAATAGTGGATGCTAATCCATTTGCTATGAATTAGAATAAGATTCCATTTTCATAAGAAAACCAGAATAAGATGTAATCTTAATGGATCTTATTACTGTAGACTCATTCTACAACTGATATATAAGTAAATAAGCTCCAAGAAGCAGCTTTTGGCAGCTTTTGTTAAAACTACAGCAAACCAATTTTTTAGACAGACTCGTGTAGTTAAAATATATCCTTTTACCTATATAGTCATTCTATATTATCTTATCTGGTATCATAATCTAGTTTAAAGATCTTTAGGCCACCAATCATTGAGTTATTGGTCTGCTCAAACTAACTATCAATATGAAACTAGTTTTGCCACAAAGGATCCTTGATTATACATAAAACGAACAAAATCAAGTAATTGATCAATGAAGCTAATAAAAGATACATTCATTTCATTAAAGATTAGGTGGAATACATTACAAAAGTTAGTCCCATAGATCATTTAATTACAAAAGGTTGCAGCTCACAAATGACATTACACAGTGGATATGTTAATGATTTAAACACAAGATCCAATAAAAGAGCCATTCAACCCATGGATCATTGTCACACAAAGTATACTATTCCAAACTAAATTTCACTAAACATCTTCCTATTACTCTAGAAGTAATAGAAACCCTCAATGATGAACTTCGGCACATATATCTCCTTCACTACCGTAGAAGCCTTCAACCTAACAATACTCCCACTTTATACCATTGATCTTCTAATTAGGGCAAATGTAATATTAATAGTAAGTGTATGACTAATCATCACATTGATCATATACATAAAATCACCTTTGTAACTAAAATTCCATTCCTAAAAGAATAAATAAAGCTAAAAAATTAAGAAAAAGTAATGTCCTTCGGGTTAAAAAACGTAGGATCCACATATCAGCGGCTTATGAACAAGGTCTTCGCGACCATCTAGGGAAAAACATGGAGGCCTACATCGATGACATGCTGGTCAAGACAACTAATTTAGAATCACTAATCTCCGACCTGAAGTAATCTTTGCCTGCATTCTGAAACACAACATATGACTCAATCCCTCCAATGCGGGTTCACGCATTAATTCTAGGAAGTTCCTCAGGTTCATACTCATGGATTGAGGAATCGAGGCCAATCCTGACAAATGTCCTGCATAATGGAGATGAGAAGTCCGAAGGAATGTAAAAGAAGTTGAGAGTTGGGAAGGTTAACCACCTTGTCCAGATTTTTATCTTAATCGACCCAAAAATCCCTCTCACTATTTGAATTATTAAAGAAAGCTCAAAATTTAAATGGGGAGTGTGAAAACGTCTTCCAAGCACTTCAAAATTATTTGGCTACTTTGCCTATATTGACAAAACCAGGAAGGAGAAAGCTGATCCTTTACTTAGCAATTGGAGAAAAGCAGGCTGGGGCTACCCTAACCTAGAAGAAGGAGGAAGCCAAGGGTTCTTCACAAGCAAGGCGTTGCATGGCCAGACTCCATTACCAAAAGATTGAGAAAACAACCTTTGCACTGGTCTTTGGTAAGAAACTCGACAGTACTTCCAAACACACCGATCACAATACGCACCAACCAACCAATCAGACAGATCCTCTAAAAGACAAATCTCGCAAGGAGAATGATATCTTGGTCCATCGAGCTCTTTGAGTTCGCCATCCAATATGAACCAATAACCGGATCAAAGCCCAAGTATTCTGACTTCATCCAGGAATGGACTCGACACAAACACCACTGAGGAAGAAGGGGAGTGGAGATTGTTTGTGGATGGGTCTTCCAACCAAAAGGCAAGTGGGCAGAGTTATACTTGAGAAGGTGACCAACCCGTGTATAAATGTCTATCAATTTTGAATTTCCGACCTCTAATAACCAAATATGAAGCGCCTGGGCTTAAACCTTGCCAAAGAACTTGTCATTCCCAAACTAGAAGTTCTCACGACTCACAAGTCGTAGCCTCTTATATTTCCTGGAGTTCAAAAGAACCACGGCTTCGAAGATACCTAGAGCATGTACGGAGTTTGATGTTGAAAATTGGTGGCATCCAGATTCGTCATATTCCTCAGGAAAGAAATTCCTAACTGACGTCCTATCCAAGCCAACGAGTACAAGGCCTGGGGGCAATAATCAAAGTTTAATCAACCTCCGTGGTAGAAAAACAAGTCGCAATATCCGAAGTATGCCTAGATTAGACCATAGAAATTAGGTGGTTTTTAAAGCACAGAACCTTTCGGAAGATCCAATGAAAGCACGAAAAATTCAAAAGAAGGCCCTATACTTCACCTTGATGGGTAGGGTCCTCTATAGAAGAAGCTCGTCCCGATGTTGAAGTGCTTAGGCCATAATTAGAGCCATTATGTGTTACAAGAAGTTCACAAAGTGGTAGGAAGTCACACCTGCGGCGAACCCTCGCCCTGAAAATCCTTCAAACCAGATACTATTGGCCTACAATAAAGAAGGATGCTGGGAATTTGCAAGAAAACGTGAAAAATGTCAAAATAATGCCAAGTTCCATATAGCCCCAGAGAGAAAATGATAGTAGTCACGAATCTTAGCCATTTGATCAATGGGGATTGGACTTCTTAGGACCTTTCCCTCCAGCCCAGACAAGTCAACTACTTAATTGTGGGAATAGATTATTTAACAAAATGGATAGAAGCCGAAATTCTATCTAGCCTAACCTCGGCCTAATGCCAAAAATTTGTGTGGAAGAACATTTTCACCTGTTTTGGCATCCCAAAGAAGGTCATCACCGACATCGGCACCTAGTTCATGGATCAGAAGTTCAGGCACCTAGAATTTCAAAGTAAACCACCAATTCACCTTGATGGAACACCCAGGCCAATGGGCAGGTAGAAGGGCAAACAAAATCATCCTTCAAAGGTTAAGAAAGAGACTGGAACAAGCAAAAGGGGCATGGGTAGATGAGTTAGAAAGCGTCCTTTGGGCATATCGCACCACGCCACACTCCACGATCGGCAAAACCCCTTCCAGTTAGTGTATGGATTCAGAGGTGGTAATACTAGTAAATCAGCGAGTCCACCTTTAGGATAATCTCCTACTCGGAACATGACAAGCCAAGCCTACGAAGAAAAGAACTTGATTACTCCCTGAATAGTGAGAGCAAGCACACATTCAAGAACTAGAGCTGAAAGAAGAATAGCGCAAAGATACGATCATGGAATTAATCCAAGGTCTTTTGCTCGGGGACTAGTCCCCCCTGAAGATATCAGACCCCTACAACGCGGCCAAGGAAAGCTAGCACTAAACTGGAAGGACCTTACAAGATCTCAAAAGTATGTGGCAAAGGAGCGTACAAGCTAGTCAAACTCGATGGAAAGGAAATCTTAGAACTTGGAACGCAACTAATCTTAGGAAGTACTATGTATGACAAGCTATGTAACAAAACTACGTTTGTCAAGGTACTCTTTTTCCTGCCAGGTTTTTTCCATCTGGGTTTTCCGGAAGGTTTTAATGAGGCGTTAACCTCGTAGGCCGGTTCGGAACATATACCACCAGTTGAATGATTAATAAAGGGATTTTTTAGTACCAATTTTTCCTTTTTTTGCTTTTACTCGCACAAATTGATCGAGGTCACACCCAAACTTTGAACTTAGCCAACAAGGGTTACCCCAACCCATTCTGACATCAAATACCAAGCGAGCGCTGCACCATTTCCTACATCACATACCAAGCGAGAGGCTTCCATTCGAGCCTCACACAAATTGATCAGAGGCTACACTTGAACTTCAAACTCAACCAACAAGGGTTGTCCCAACCCTTTTCTGCATCAAATACCAAGCGAGGGCTGCATCCGAATCTTGCACAAATTGATCAGAGGCCACATCTGAACTCAGAGCTCAGCCAATAAGGGTTGCCCCAACCTTCTGGGCATCAAATACAAGCTAGCGCCGCATTTGAGCCTCGCACAAGTTCATCGCAAGTTGCACCTGAACTCTGAACTCAACCAACAAGGGTTTCGCGAACCCTTTCTAAAATCACGCACCCAGCATAGTATAGTAGAAAAGCACAATAACAAAAGAACACGGCTATGGACCTATACCCATCCTTGTCTTGGGCACAAAGGCTAGGATGAGCCCAAAAAGAAAATATAAAAAGATAAAGAGAAAAAGCAAGTATAAGAAGCGCGAAAAATAGGGAGATTGCATTAGTACCTAATAATAACTTACAAGAAGAAGCCGAGGGGACAAAAATATAAAAGCCAAATACAGAACACAAAAAACAACAGTCCTTAAACCAAAAACACTAACTTACTAAAGTTGGAACTACAAAATACATAGTAAAACGAAAGTCTACTCGTCGTCATCAGGAATATCCTCAATACGGCCATCAACAACATGATGAAACATTCCCACCTCGGAAAAATCCATACTAGGACCAGCAATGACCCGACCTTAGCCATCACGTTATTAAACAAATTAGATGAACTCTGACCATGCCTTTAATGGCTCGCTCGCCACGGACTTAGCAGTGAGCTTATTAACCTTCACCTTTTCTCCCTCCAAGGTCTTATATTTTTCCTCAAAATACTTCAGCTTTCCTTGGAAGTTAGAAATTTCTTTCTTCCATCCCTCTTCCTTGGTCTCACAAGACTCCACCTTTGATTGAAGGGAGTCCACCTTCGACTTCAGAGTAGACATCTCATCCTCAAAATGCAAAATCGTCTCCTGAAGGCCCATTTCTCGACCTCCAAGGAGCTGACCTACCTCTTAAGGGAAGGCACCTTGGATAATTCCTCCTCGTAACATCCAATATAGCCGCCGCCTTCACTAAGTCCTCCTAAAGGCTAGGAAAGGACCTCCTTACAATCACATTGGCGAACATGATGGCAAAAGGCTGTGTTGCATATGCCCTCATAAACTCTTTAAATCAAAAATTGAGGGCAAGGATTGACCCCCATGAGGGGGGATCAGCCTGGCTTCTGGAAGTCTCAATATCATTAGGAGAAGAAGGAAGGATGAGCTCCTCAAGGGCTTTCCTTTCTAAGGACCAATAGGGAGGAAAAGCTTATAAACATGGTCTTCATGTCCACATCCCTACCAATTGAGGAAAAGTTGCAGGAAGCGTTAGAAGGAGCGAAGAAGAGCTAAGTTCTTGTTTGAAGTCATCTTCAGGAAAGAAAATAAGCAAATTAGAAAGGACAAATCAGAAAAACAAATACATGAATGATTCTCTAGAAAGTCACAAAAGCTTTTGCATGACTAAAAAACTTGGCAAATCTATATAGGATTTCATTTCCTGGGAGGGCACATCTAGAACCCTTTTCAAATTCACGTGATCGAAATCTTCCCCACTTATCCTAAAAACGAATGATAGTCTCCTCCTTGCAAGAAAGATTGCGAGCTCGATATGTCAAAGATGAGCAAGAAGCCTCAAGTATAGTGGAAATAGAGGAGCTCCATCAGAAGAAAGGAAGAACGGGTATTACCCGGCACCCGAACCATGAAAACCTAGGTTTAAAGCCATGATACGATTCCTTGTAGATGTTGAAGCATTTTTTTCCCACGGCATGAAGGGATACCATAGCGGGTTTTTTATCTTTCCCATGGGATGTCATCAGGAGAAAAAAGGAGAAGATACCGACGGGATCTCAGAAAGCCAGATCATCTCAAAACCCAGGAGAATGGCCCAGGAATTCTAATGTAACTGGAGGACCACGTTCATTGTATTAAAAAGAGTCATCTCGAACTTGGAAAATGGTAGGGTCACCCTCAACCAAGAAGTAACCGTCTCGTACATCCACAAAGACTTCCTCACCTTCCAGGAGTTTCCACAAATCCTTTCTAACCTGAGGCTTAATCTCATGTCGATGTGCCAGATCGGCATCTAAAACACTAGAAACTCCTTATTTCTCTCAAGTATCCTCTCATTCATCACGCTCTAGATGCCGACTATCTCAAAAGAAAAATGCTCTACTAGATCACTATCTAGGACTCGGGATCACGTTTTGTCCTCCATATACCCTACAAAGGAACCACCGGAAAACACCTAAATTTCGGCAGGGTTCAAAATTGGAGCGGGAAACGAGACTAACCTAAGGGTAGTTCCTACTTAATCCCTTGGGCTAAAACATGGTGACGAAAAATAACCACAGTGCCAATTCAACCTTCTCGCAAGAAACAAAAAACGGAAAAAGCAAGAAACACCCAATATAGAAATAAGAATAAAGGAAAGACTCACTTGATTTGGGGAGTAATCAAAGGAAATAGCGTGGTAGGAAGAAAAGAACTTGCAGATGACAAACGGCAGCACGCGAAGTTCGATTGAGAAAGGGAGGAACAAAGGGAAGAAATGAGAAAAGAAGAAAAGAAGAAAAAGTGAAGAAGAAATATATATATATATATATATATATATAAATAGGGGGCAAGATGGTCCAAGAGAAACCTTTTTGTCATCATTGCATAATGCCTAGGAACCCGATTCAGCCACATGGGCCCCTCGCCGTGGCAAAGCATTAATGATAGGTCAATCAAGAGAGCACGAATCAAGACGGTTCATTACAGAGAGACACAGGGTGGAGTGCAAAATCACCATGAGTGATCCCAGACCTTAAAATCGCGTAGGAACCAAAAGAAAGGTCATCCAAAGTATATACTTTGTAAGAGGGAGCCCGTGGCCAGAACCCAAAAGACCTACCTGATATAGACAAAAAAGCTTGACGCCAACTTACTTATCCGTGCAAAGTTAACTGTCATTAGAGGACAAAAGCCAAGGCCCCCCTAATCTTATTGGGTACCCAGGTGTAGGGACCCAGGGTATGCCCTACCTGGCCAAGGGAGGCAAGAGAAACTCAGGGAAGGACATCAGAGATTCATCCCGATGTGGGAGGAAAATGTAAAATCAAATTGAACATTAAAGGAATTCATAAGAGCATGAATCCATGTCAGCCTTCTAGAAGAATCTCTGACAATTATGCCATATGAGAACAGCTAAACCCTAAAAATCTCACCTTTGGACACAAGTAAGGTATAATATGAAATGGAAAGAGTCAGAGGTAAGCCATTTTTCCTATATCTTGTCTCCTCTGAGAAATTTTCGCTAACTTGGCGTTCAGACTTCTTTGAGTACCGCCCTAACGCAGGTGCAAATTGAAGACAACCACTCTGGTTCACCTTCCACCATCGAAGAGCCAATCCTAACGTTATGATATGTACGGGTCATGACTGGGTGTTTTGAAGGCAAAGAAGAAATATTGGTCTACGCATCTCCTCTTGGTTGGTTTAATCTGTCTTCAGTAAGGCTAAGATGAGGACAATTAATGAACCCAGAAAGCAAGCCAAGAGCGAAGATGATAGGCCTGGTTCTTTTACTTGGTCTTGTCGTGTCTCCTTGAAGGGCGGTACGTTTGGATTAACCAAACGAAGGTGAATGGAATGGAGAGAATTTTAGTAGTTATATTGTTTGGATATATTTGGAGTAAATGGTCGAATGAACTCATTCCCAACTCTATTATCTTCTTCTATTTCTCTTTTGCCTAGAATTATTGTGCGGAATTGGATGGAATGAGTTATTTTTTTAATAAAATTACTAATTACCCTTGTTACTAATATTATATACATTCTAACTTAAGAGTATTATAAGAATAAAAAGTTTATAATCTCTGATATTCCATTGACATATCCAAATAATAGAGCGGAGTAATTATTCCACTTCCCTGCGCTCTATTCTATTTCACTCTCTCGTTTCACCATGCTCCATCATTTATAAATCATTATTTAATGGGGAATAATTTATTTAATCTCCAACTTTTAATTTCTCAAAAGTATTATTGATATTTAATTACACTAATTAAAATACAGAAAAAATGTAATTTGAAATCTGGGAACATAGAAAAGAAATACATATTTGCCTCGCTTAATCACCCAGAAAATTGAGACCCTCCCACCAATTAGGTATACGTGAAAATTACTAAATAACATTTTTAAAAATTTTGTCATATTTTACATCTTTTCATAGTAAAAAGACCTTCGTTAAATGTTAATCTCTTAATATAAATTGCTACTATTGAAATTAGCCATTGTGCACGTATAAGTTTTTATATACAGTAAAATAATTTAAAATAAATAAGTGCATGTTAATTTGCTAGTTACAACTAAAAAAGTTCTTGGGTAGCTGATTCTATTGGGTAGTGCCACACTATAATTCATTTGGTGATGTGTTATTGTCAAATATAGTTTGGATGAATTTTATTTTAATATGAGATGGTATCTTATTATTTTTTTCAGATGTTATCCAATCTGAGCTTCCACTATAGGCCATCTTGGGGTTTGATTGAAACCAGTACCTCCAGCCTCACCATCTTCACGTCATTCTTCTGATTTATTCATGTATTATTATTATTATTATTAGTGGACCGTTAACATATACGACCTTGCGGCCCACAATAGGCCCACATTCATGAGGCCATCTTGGTCATCCCGCTTTCAAGCCAGCAAGAATCTCGACAACCGACCAACTCACACTTTCAGAGATTAGGCTTCAAGTCTGAAGGCCCAAGACAAGGATCTCCCAAACCAGGATATAGAACATTCCTCCTAACCGGAGGAAGGATCATTTAATAGAGCGGCCAACATGAATGGTAACGGACCTCAAGAAATAAAACTAGATGAGACTATGGAGAAGACGGTTAATCATCTGACAAGCCTACCTAATACTTTAAGAGCCTGCAACAATTGGTTTTTGATGGAATTACTTTTAGCTTTCATCTTATTAATCATTTAATTCTTATTTTCATTTTTCCATTTTATTCTTTATTGTCACTGCTAAAAATACGTGAATATCACTCGACTAGCAAAAGAACTTTTGGACAAAATAAGAAAATTATTACTTTCTACAAAAGTGCATTATGGCAGGTACATTTTTCATTTTCATTCTACTAAAATTACTGTCCTAACAAATACTAAGTTATTGAAAATAGTCTGCCACAAAATTTAACATTAACAACTGATCTAGCAAAAGTACTTTTAGTCGAATGAAAATGAGGTTGTATAGTAACTCAATTTGTTTGGTAAATTTCTCATTCTTCTAAAAGTATTTTTCAGTAATTAAAAGTTTTTTTCAAGAGAAGTATTCTTAAGATACTTTTCATTCTAGCAAAAGTACTTTCAAGATAAATTTTTACTATTACTCTTATATTAATAACTAAAAGTAAATTTATTTTTATCATATTCAAACAAAAATCATTTTCCTAAACTTACTTTTGATACACTCAAATCAAACATAAATAAATTCTTTTAACAGTAATTTCTCTAAAAGTTTTTATTTTCAATTTCATTAGTTTAAAAGTAATTCTCCCAAAAGGTAAATTAAATGGACCCTATTTATGTCAATTCATGAGAATTGAATATATCATGTACACTTAAAGACTTATAAGATTTTTTTTGATAAGTTTAAATACTTACAAGATGATGCTAGATAATAAAAAGTTTTGTCAGAATCTTGTCTCTACAATAGTGTGGCATGATGATTGTTAGTATTTAAATAAATAAATGGATCTTTGTTTTGTTTCTTCTTTTTTAACCGATGTACCAATATAATAAATAAATAAATAGATCGTAATATTTTATTTCATGCAATAATTACTGTAATTTTTATAAAAAATTTTAACAATGTTTTTTGAAAAGTGGAAAATTATTCATATTTGTAACATTTATAATTGAATAACGCTCTTCTAAAATAAATTTACTTTTAGACTATGTTTTGTTGGAGGGTAAAAATTTGGATAAATTTTTTATGATTGGGTTTATATAAAATTTTACATATGAAACTTAACCATGAAAAATTTATCCATATTATCATCCTCCAATAAACATACCCTTAATGTGAAAAATAAGAAAATACTTTTTTTAGATTGATAAAGTATAGTAAATTAGTAATTATTACTCATTAAATAATTTAAGACTAAATATACTTTTATTTTCTTACTTTAAAGGATTTTTTAAAATATTTAGAAGTTGATTTAGCATGCATAGACTGCATAACCATTAAAGTTTATGCAGTCTGAATCGATTTCTTTAAATTAAGAAGTCCTTTAAATCACGTTTTAGGATATTTATATTAAAATTAACCAAATTAGACAGTGTTGTAAAGTTTTATTTTTTGGGGTAAAAAATTCCTCTTTTTTTTACATGTTTTGATTTTATTTTATCTCTCTAACTTTAAAATCATCGCATCTTTGTCCCCTAATTTAAAAACGAGCTTAAATTTTTTTTTTCATAGCGAAAAATGAACCTTGAAGTTGCATAGCTACGTAATTTCAAAGGGATTTGATTTTAATGCACCTGTTATTGTAAACTAATTTAGTATTGTTATGTAATTTTATATTTTCATATTAGTAAATATAGTTGAGCCTCATGCTCATTCTTTGAGTAATTGTAACATCCCTAGCTTTAACCAATCCATCCACAAACCAACAGTCTTTCAGTCCCTTGTCCTCACTCACATGCTTCCTAGGAAAACTTCCCAGGAGGTCACCCATCCCAAAATTACCCCAAGTCAAGCACGCTTACTTAGTTCTTTCGTGATGGCTACCGAAGAAGATGCATCTTTGTGCATAGGTAGTACCAATCAATTCATATAAGCCTTCCTTAACCTGTATAGTCCCATACCTATAAGACTCAGGATCCTCTCATTTGGTGTGTAATCGTTCATTCATGTACCCTCCGCTTGGAGGCGGAGCCGCTCCTTGTAGTGCCTCCCTACGCGACACTCCCCTGCCTCGTCCTCCTGCGTTACATGCCCACCAGCTTCCGCTTGTTCGTCCCCGAACCACACGTCCTGGAGAGGTGAGGCTCTGAGACCATTTGTAACATCCCTGCCGCTTTATGGATTGTCGACGTCCCACAAACCAACACGGTTTTTCAGTGTGCTTTGTCCTCACTCACATGCTTCCTAGGAAAACTTCCCAGGAGGTCACCCATCCAAATTACCCCAAGTCAAGCACGCTTAACTGTAATTCTTCGTGATCCTGAAAAGAAAGATGCATCTTTGTGGCATAGGTAGTCCAATCAATTCATATAAGCCTTTTAACTGTATAGTCCCATACCTATAGAAACTAGGATCCTCTCATTCGGGTGTGTAATCGGCTCATTCATGTACCCCTCTCGCTTGGAGGAGGAGCCGCTCCTTGTCCGTGCCTCCGCATCGCGATCACTCCCCGTTCTCTGTTACAGTAATCATATAAATGAAAAAATTTGATTAGATCATTGTGCAAAAAACTTTTATACTATTATTACATTAAAATTAAACTCTAATTATAATATTTATTAAAAAATAAAAAAAATATGGTATAAAAATAAAAAAATTTAAATATTCTAATAAGGTAAACCTCAAAATTAATCCCTATAAAAAAAAACATTAGGCAAATTAATTAAAAAAAATTTCATGATATTACAGTTGAAAATATGGGATAAATTAGTTTGTTCTTGGTATTTTCAAAAAATTTATAAGACAAATTAGTCTCTACTAATTTATAAAATTATTCAAATTACTCATTATTTAAAATAAAAATAGAATAAATAAATATGTTAAAATACAAAAATAAGATTAATTTATTCTATATTTTTTATTGTAAGTGATCATAAAATATTTACTTTTGGAACTAATGAGTCCAGCATTATTGTTTTTTATTTTTTTGTTAGGCAAAATTATGTTTCCTCTTCTTTCTCATAGCATGTGAAATGATTATATGGACTTACAACACTTGCTTCTTTTATCATAACTCATTAGTGATAATCCATATTGGGATTTGAATACTTTAAAGTCAGAAAGTCTCACCATCAAATTAAATAATCTAAGAATAATTAACCTTACACTTTCTTCATTTTAAGAATCTCCATCCCAAATGTTGCATTGTATTATTACTAACAATTTAAAAAGTGACTTTTTTTATATATATATAGTAAAATTCACTGTATTTTGCATTTAATATCATCACTCACTTGCAATTATTTTATATATATATATCTTATTATATTTTGTAATAAAAAATTATTTTAATTTACAATTGCTATATGATTCAAATAACAATTTAATTTATAGTTAAAACTCACTCTCCCCTTTAAAGAAAAAAAAACTCACTCTAATTTGTAATAATTTAATTGTATATGAATAATTATATTTTATTTTTAAGTTAAATGGAATAAAATTTAAATAACTACATCAATCTTTTCATAGTATCATAATTTTTATAATTTTATTTTAAGAATTAAAAAAAGGTAAATTGATTTTTGTAATTAAAAATAATTTTTTACATTTAATTATTTAATGATCAAGTTAAAATAAAAAAGTGAACATAGTATACTAAAAAAAGTTAATTTCATGTAATACTTTATTTAGTTTATTACAACAATGTTCGTCTTTTATTATCCAATTTTATATAGTTAGAGTCTTAATTATTATATTAATTTTATAGCTCATACTAACATAACTTACATATTTTTATTTTGAGAGTTAATTCTTAAACTTAAGAAAATGTAAAACTAAATTTGTGTTTAAATCAAATAAATAAAATGTTTTTAGAGAAAATAGGTTTACCCTTAAACTATAAGTTATGCATACTTTATTCCTGAAATTTTGAAAGCGTGGAAATCAACATCTATCACATTTCTTAATCGTGCAAACCGATCCTTTTATTAATTTTTTATCTACTATATATATTAATGTAAATAGTAAATCAAGAAAGTTTAGGGTATTAAGTTGCACATAAACTAATGTTCAAACAATATAATGCACTTATTTTCTACTCATAATAGACAAAATTTTAACATAATGACTAAAATGTGTGGAAATTTTAATTTACCAATAACAAATGTTCTAAAATTTCTACTGTTTATCATTGATCTAATTCTCAATATGACATGTGACAAATAGATATTATAATTGAGATTATGTACTATGATTACCTAAAACAGTAGACATTGATTAGTCTATGATATCTAATTCCTTTGACCTAGAGAAATCAAACAGAGAGAATACCCCTTCTATCACCATTGTAGTTCAAAATACGTGTTCTGCTCCATGGGGCAAAAGTCACACTAATGTGGTTAGAAGGGCCTCTGATTAATAATAGAATGGGTCAAACCTACCCATTATGGCTCAACTCATTTACAATAACCAAAAACATGTCCACTAACAAAAAATTAACATAGTTAAGCCTAATAACAAAAATTAAATCATAAAATGGGCTAAACAATATGGTCCAATATTTTGGCATTGATTAATCTGTAATCAAATTAAAAGTATAACAAAATATAATTTATGTTAGTCCACATATATAAAATATCCAACGTTCTCCCACTTTGACAACATAAATCAAAACTAAACAAGCACTTCTAATCAAATGGTCCAAAATGAGATAACAAATATCTCAACAATGTAAAAAATCATACTCTAAAGAATACTCACATCATACATGCAAGATGCTCATTTCCCGGTAACCTAGTAAAATGAGGTGCACAGGTAAATGGGATGCACAACAAAATTTGTATAAGAATATGTGATCCAAGTGTAATTCCTAATTAAATGGCCCAGCATTTGCACAAGATGCTAAGTGAGATATAACAAATCTCAACACAATAACAAAATGTGACTTGGTCCAAAATGTCTCATAATGTGCTATATTAACATAAGAGTGTGCACAACACCACCAACAACAAATAATAACAACATAACAGCAATAATAACATCATCAACAACAACAAGAATAACAAAATATGATAGTATAAACATCTAGCCAAGATGCTCTTTGAGATTCAATAAAATATCTAAGGATGACAACAAATTGAAAATGTGTCCAAAATATTTCAACAATTTGCCATTATACCAATTATACAATAATTCCTGTATGTAGGCTTAAATAGCAGTAATATATAAAGTCACAACAAATATACAGAACTAGCTCCCACTAACTCAAAATACCAAAGAGACCTCAATATATCCATATGGGTTATATAACTAGCAATAAACTTTAATTGCTAGCCTTTGGTTAGGGATCAACAACAATAAGTTCTGCAATAACTTAAGAATAGTTTATCACAACTTGTCAAATTAATCTTAAGATAACAATATAGTGTTAATAATATTGCACACTTTTCCCACTAATCCAATACATCAAAACATCAAAAAAATTCCCATCATATGTCACAAAATTTCAAAATACTTTAATGGTACAATAAATAGTAGTGAGACTAGTGATAACTCTTGTAGAGTACTCAATGTAAGTTTGAACTTATCATTATTCTCTTTAGTAACAAAAGTACAAAATAGATAGACATACGAGTGTAGAGTCATTTTTGTATATAAGAAAATATCATAAAATTGTTTAACATACTCTGTCTAAATAATTTGAGGAGATCATCAATGTCTAATTGATATTGTACAATGAATATCCCTCTCTATCATCGTAAACCAATAATCAAATGCTCATTTGAGCACAAAGTAAGTTATTAGCGGAAGCATTTTAGACCTATAAACCAACAGTAAGGACATAACAAAACATAAAGTTTCTAACTCCCATTATAACAAAATTTTAATATTAATGAGAGCAACATCATTAGATAATCCAAGAAACTTAACAATGTCCTTTATATAGGTCTTACATTACACAACGATGATAGAACAACAAGAGAAAGAGAAAACCATACAACAAAATATTATAATGAGCATAAAATTAATTTGGTTTTCTCACGTTCAATAAATTGGGTGATTAATTGAACTATAGTCCTTATATCATTGCAATCCCACCGAAGGGTCTTGGTTCACAATATATAAGACTTTCCAACGTGACAAAGAAAAAACAATAACAATAATATAAAAGTCTTAAGCAATTTAATTCAAATTATTTTCTCTGTCATCTAATGATTATGTCAAATAATGTCACATCGAAGGGTATGTTTATTATTTGCATAACCCAACAATATTTGCAATCCAACACAAAAAGCATATAAGATAATGTCACACCAAAGGTTATGTCCACTATCTATATAATCCAACAATATTTGCGAAAGATTTATAAAATATTGAAATGCTACAAAATTGCCCAACAAATAAGCAATTAGTTCTAATATTATTTAGGAGCTAATGCTCATACACAACAAAATCATACCCTTAGAGCTAGTATGGGAGGTACCTGAAAACTCCAAAACCATTATTATCAACTCATTAAGAATTATATCAATAAAGATAATCGAAGGAAAAGTTCATTATCATTATAACTCTTAATGCCGTAACAATTACAATATTATTCAAAAACAATAATTTTAAATTAGCCACCATAGGCAAAAAAAAAATATGCAGTCAAAATGGGAGTAAAACAAAAAATTTGAATATATCTAAGAAAATACTCACAGTATACAGAAGAGTACATAATAAATAATAAGTATAAAATTGTGAGCTAAACTCCTGTCAAAATAAAACAACATTGGCTATAAAACGAAACATAAAGACATTTTCAAACTCATAATTATTTTCTTATTTCATAATGGTGCATAACGTCGCCTAAAAAATAACTTTCTCTTTATGTCAAATGGGATTTTAGCCAAATCAAATAACATTATGACTATAATAAATTTAGCATAAGCAATGAAAAGTTTCAAAACTCAATATTTTCAAAAAATACAATATGTTATAATATTTTTGCGCATAATGATTTTGGACTTTCAAAATAAATCCAACACTAATTTATGCAAGCCCACACAAAATCAAATATTCTCCCACTTGGACTGAATAAATTAGGTGACAACATTTTACAAAAAAATTATTTAATATAATATAGGAGAAAATAGTATAATCATGTTCCTAAACATTATACAAGGGAAAACTCAAAACAATATTAAACTAAATCAAACAATTGTAGTTTCTCGTAAAACTATAATACATAATTATATTTTTCCATATGGAACACGATATAAAATATTAGATAAAATAATTCATAATTTTCAAAATTACATAATACACAATTTTCACAAATAGCACATTATCACAATTCCCATAAACAGCGAAGGCGACCTCATAATTATGAAAGATGCCCAACAATAGTTTCAAAAGGTTGTAGGCAGGGACTTTAGCATAATATTATGTAAAATTTAACAACAATTATTTCATAATTAATATCCATAATATTTTAACTCTGAGGGTATGCAAACTATAAAATATTCATAAAAGTGCCAAAATATTTTAAATAACAACTCTCAGAACAACATTCAGAATAATATTGCACAAACCACATAACTACAATGTTCCAAAATGTATGAAAGAGACATAAACAATACTTTAATAGCCAAAATACATTAAATCTAAGAGTGTCTCACTTTTATCCACAAAATTTTCCATGTTGGAATTCAATAATGTCTCAAATTTCAACATCATAAAATCTTGAAATTCAAATTAAATAATTCCAAGATACTAAAAGAAATAATTAAAATTTTTCAAAATTTATTTTGGCACATAACACAACACAATACTTAAATGGCATATTTTATAATTCTAAAAATCTTAGAATCAATGATATGATATTATCAACAAAATAGTATCTATCACAATTGCTCTTAGAAATCCTCAACATAATTTTGGCATTCTGTGAAAGTATGATTTATATACATTTAACGTCCATGATGTTTTTAATTTGTGTAACCATGCATTGTTTGGAAATTTCAAGTGTTCTAATGCACATTTTGAAAAGGATATAAACTACACGTGACTTGAAGTTATTTGGATAAAATACATTTAGCCCTATTAAATGTATGATTTATGTGCACTTAACCCTTATGATATTTAACCTTTTTATAAAAATGCTTTTTGACTTAGGAGAGAGAAGAGACCAATTGGATGGCAAGCTGGTTGCCTCGGTCGCGACCACGCGGAAGGTCCTCGTCGTCATAGATTGGGTCATCAACCATCTACATAGGCCGCTAGTAGTGGACTGACTCCGTGCTTCATCTTCATTGTGCACCGATGCACATCCTCGCGTTGCGAAGCTCCGGGCGTAATCTCGCTGTCGCTAATTTCTTCATCATCGTTGCGCGCCGTGTGTGCAAGCTCTGACTTGCATATCCTTGCACGGCGAAAGCTCTGGGCGTAGATCATTTACAAATCCTTACACTGCCTCCTGCCTAGTGACTTCATTCTTCTCCAGCGAGACCTGCATCATCGGTTTTATCCATCCAACAACAACAATGAGGTTTGCAACTAAAACATCAACAACATCTTTGATTTAGATATAGATCACGGCTCTTTCTCTGCTTGCAAAACTTGAAACCACCACCACCACCCTTCACCTCCAGTCGCATCCATCGCATTTGCTCCATCCGCTCTTTGTTGTTGTCGTTTCTTCTTCCCTCCTCCCTCACGCCTCCGCTTGGATGTAGATCAGCTTTTCTCTACTCTCAAAACTAGATTCAAGGATTTGCCATCCAAGAAGTCCATCAAGATCACAGATCTAGAGGCTTTTCACTATTGGTTTCCTCATCAAGTGCTGGTTTCAAAGATCTAACGTTACAACTCCACCTTCCAGGGAAGCAAAACTTTAGAATTAGTTTTTGGCTTAGCAAAAGTTGGGATCCTGTCAGTGCCTGATTTGTAATAGGTTTCCAATTTGGTAGCAAAGAGCTTTTTTTATTATTCGTTTTGATTAAGGAAAAAATGGACAGAGCTAGTAATGAAAGTGAGGGAGAAACACGAGTAAGGAAGCATGAGGGGAAGACAGATAGTGGGAAGGGAGTATTTAGCGGGTATAAAAGTCTCTTTTTGTGATAAACTTATTGGAGGATCTAAGCTGGTGGAAAATCATTTTGAAGGTGATTTGGTAGTGCAAAAGCTTGCTATGATGGAGTTTGAAGAGGAATAGGATGAAACTGAGGGTCATATTCGAGAATCATATTATTGAGGAGGTTTCTTTGTCATGACATGATGCTTTGGTGATTAAGGGGTTGGGAAGAATCCTAGATTTGCTGGAATCCAGGGTAAGGTTAAGGCTATTTGGAAACTCAAAGGGGGTTTTGATATTATGTCTACAAGCAATGGATACTTGTGAATACTTGATTTTCTCCCCCATAAGGCCAAAAAAACAAAAAAATTGACATATTTTCATGGTTTGTAAATAATACTCATTGTCACTTTTAGTCCATAATTTTTACATTATTATTAAAAAAAAAGGAGTTGTTGTCATTTTCACCTTGAGAAAATTTTTAAATTTTGCTTTTTTTTATTAGTTAATTTTTTTTACTTAATTTCTTTCATTACATGAGTGTTAAGTGCATTTCTCTTATTTTGCATTAAAAAAAGAAGACACTTCGTACATTGATTTCAATTTTGCCTAGAAAAAAAAAAGAAAATGAGAGAAGATGATGATAGTGTTGATTTTGGTGCACACCAATTTCAATTCTATTTCAAAAAAAAAACTAATCTCATTTTTGTCATTTTCACAAACAAAAAAAGAGGAGCGTCACGTTATCCCTCTTGAACAAAAGACAAAGAAGAAGCCGTGCGCGGACGGAATGTGCAATAGAAAGAAGATCGCCAAACAAGCAAAGCAAATTTCAAAAACAGTGGTGTGTGAAGTCAAGCAAATCCCATAAAATCAGCATGAATTGGGAGAAAAATTCTTCAACAAAATCACCTACCATGTTTTAAAAATTCAATCCACAATTGTGTGAGGATCAGAATTCACAGAATGGAGGGGGGCTCAGATCACTATTTTTCATCTTCTAAAAAATTTTTGTTTTGTTCTAAGATTTTGAGAGAGTTGAAAGAAAATCACATAAATAGGGAGCTAATTACCATCTTTTCTTAAGCAAAAGAGAGTGTTAACACATGCAAAAGAAAAAATCATAGAGCCACAGGTAAACTATTTGTTGATTCATTCTCTTTTTCAAGTATATACTTCCCATTCTGAAACCAATCCCATTTTTCACCCAAGTCCATAAGCCGTGAACAAACAAACCAAACAATATTCCTAGCAACCAATACCCCTATTAACAGTCAAAATAAATCAACAGTGGATACAATATCTAGTCATTCCAAGCCAAAATACATACCAAACCAAAATCAATCCTCATCACTATCCAAACCACAATCATAACATAGAAAGATCCATTCCAGATTGGAAGCACGAAATCACCCAGCCTAAAACCAGATTTAACAATAAGATAAAAAAAAAAACTCAGCCAAAACCCAAATGCCCAATCTTTATAAACATAAACCCAAGCCATAAAATCCATAAAAATTTAAAAACCTTAATAAAAAAAAGATAAGAAAAAGGGAAGAGGTCGCAGAAAATGCCATTGTAGCTCCACTATCGCGTCCCCTTTCTTATCACTGCCGCTACCACCAACACCACTAGCCCAACCGTGAGCCACCCTCAAACACCATAGCCACCACATGACCTCCTATTTTCACCATAACCCACCACCTTTCTCAGTCTTCTCGATCTTCTACCACCGCCGCAACCTCCACTCCGCCCCTGAAACCCAACCCTGGTCGCACCATCACCGCACTCCACTTTGCACCGCCATCGCCATGCTCACCCGTGATCAGCTTGCCACCGTGTGCTGGCAAATGGTTTTCTCTTCCTCTCCATGACCTCCGCCTCCCTCCCTCTGCCTGCCGTGCCTCTTTGCGAGCACCGTCCTCCGTCCTTCTCCACGTCCTTCAACTCCCTTCCCCTCTTCTCGTATGCCTCTCTATTTCTCACTCTCCGTCTCTTTCTCTTTCTGTGTGGGTGCATGTGCATGAGTGTGTGTGGGTGCGGCACAATGCCACAAACCCTACCCCTAATGCCCTTTTTACTAATTCTAATTGATCTTATGTGCATATAGTTTTGAGTATGTAGAGATGTTAATTGGGCTGTGGTTTTTATTTGTTCTTTTTATTTTTGGGCTATTGTTGTTTTGGTTAATAACATAGATTTAGGTTATGAGCTTCATGGGCTTCATTTTTTTTTTTTGAATTTAGAAAATGTTTTTGCCTTCGGGATTGGTTCTTAAAAAATATATATATTCAATACATGACCCATTTGTTTTTTTTAGTCATTTTTTTGTGTTTTGCTCACATTAATCATGTGTTTATTATCCATTCATGAATTAGCTTTGTCAATTCATGTTGAGACTAGTGCTTATTATATTAAAAAAAGTCCTCTTTCTTGTAAAAAAAATTAAAAAATCTTTTTAAAAAAACTTTTTAATCTGCAATGATTAATAATGGTGATTGAGTAGCAGATGTTACCTTCATTGTTATTCAAACCATAAGAGTTCATTGAGTGGCTTAGTGCCAACTTGAATTTTGGACAATAACGGATTTTATGTTTTCTTTTTATAAAATTTTTTCTTTATAAATAAAAGCCACTAACCCACAATTATTTTCTCCAGAACTATATGACTTTGAGTTCTCCATTGACAGGGGATACGTAGAAGAGGTGACCCCTGTCAAGTCAAAATTAATTTTTTATAATTTATTTGTTTCATTGTAATTTTTTTTTCTTATATTTTCATATTAAAAAAATTCTTTTTAAATTTTATTAATTAATTTGCACAACTTACTAAGGTCCTGTCCAAGGCGGGTGTATTAAGGTGCGGAGAATTAAGTTCCTCTCTTCCTATACATAACCGACTCTAAACTTGTATTTGGTTTTTCAAAGACCATTTTTTAGAATAAAATAAATGGATTTTTCTTTATTTTCCCAATTTAAATAAACTTGGTAGCGTCTCCATTTTCAATCATTATTTCTCGCGTTCGATTCCCTGCGACAATACTTTATGGTGAAATTTGACATGCTAGATGATAGGGATAAGGTGATCTAGGGGACCATGGATGATCAACGAAAGTTACGCTCTTAGTTTCATGTACTATGATATGCGTTTTTTGAAGGTCATTGTTTCAACAATTGGTCGACTAATTTGCTTTGATCTCACGACAGCTAAACTTGAGCGGGGGAATTATGCTAGGGTTTGTGTGGAAGTTATCTCACTTCACCAGTGGTGAAAAGAGTTTGAATATAGGACCACTACCATTACGTGGTTTTTGAAAGCTTACATCTTATTTGCAATCACTACAAACGTTATGGTCACATGTCTAGGGATTGTGGGGATGCTAGTAGAACTTTTCCACAAAAGGGAAACATTCCGTTGATAGATGAGAAGAGGAATGTCCAATTTGAAATTTCGATAATGGAAAAATATGCAAATTCTCAAATCAGCGACTTGATTTGATTATCAATGAGAAAATTAAGGAGGGTGAGGAATGGAGGTTATTGAAAAGAAAAAGAATCAGGAGAATCTGAAAGGGAAGTAACAGGAGGCAGGTCTCATGCATGATGCAACTCATGTCATGCAGGCTCTAAGTAAATCAATAGGAAGAGGCACGTGATTTTTCAAAGAGACGGGCTGCACAATCTTCGTGGCCCAAAAATCAAATAGGCTCAAAGGGACCAAAGTTTGTTTTCCAAGTGTGAAACTAACTGGGTGGTTATTGGAGGAAGGGTGATGCATAAAATTGCTCGTGAGGACCCCAAGCCAAGATCAGGCAGACAGCGAGGCACAAAAGAGTTTGTATTACTAGCCCCCTGTAAATAATACTCAAACCTTCAAACAAGTTAAAATCGCTAATAACATTGGGGAACAACAGGTGCTCGAGGTCAAGAATGGTGGGTTTATTGAAGTGTGTGTCCAAGGTTTGATATCTAATGCAAGGGTGGTTTCTGGAACATAGACCTTGCTGGTATGGGGCTATCGTAAGGATTCGCGACGGACCGAAAGAGTTGTTAAAATTTGAGTCGCCACCAAGTTTATTTAAATTGGGAAAAACATGGAAAAACCCGTTTTATTAAAAAAGTGGCCTTTGAAACCAGATTTGAATTCAGAGTCGTTATGCATAGAGAAGGTAGGATTTAATCCTACGCACCCCTAATACACTCTTTACGGACCTTAGTTGATTTGTGCAAATTATTAATAACCTTTCAAAATATTCATTTTTATATTTTTATTTACAACAAAATTAAAAATAATAATAATAATAAATTGAGGAACACCAGCTTACAATGGTGTTTAAAATACTGTGTTAACAAACGGTTACGGTTAAATTAACATTTTTATTCAAAATACAATATTTCACAAATAAGTAACTAATTTAAACTAAATATATGAAAATGAAAATCTCTTATGAATTATAAATATTTACAAATAAGATAAAAATTTATTTTGATATTTTTTACCAAAGTAAAATAAAATATAAAAGAGAACATACTTTTAAAGAAAATTTGGAACATAAGCTTCAGAACTAGATGTCTAGAATATCAGTTAACAAGCCGGCTAAATTAACTTTTTTATTTGAAATAAAATATTTCCTAAAGAAATGATTATTTAAATTAAATAAAATATCTCATAAAATTTTTTTTTACAAATATGACAAAAATTACGAAAATTTAATTTTGACTTGACAGGGATTAAAATCGCTATTGTATCCTTCTGGACAATGGAGAACTCAAAGTCACGTAGTTCTGTAAAAATATTTGTGTGTTGATTGATTTTACTTTTGAAAAAAAATTTAGAATATCAAATTGTCACAGTTAAAATATTCCAAAGCATAGGATCAACAAGCCGTCACGGCTTAGTTAATCCTATTTTTAAAATATCATTTAATGATTATTTATTTTTTTTATTTTTATTAAAAATAAAAGCAAAATTCTCAACAATTCATTTTAAATCCAGACTAAATAAAAGTTTCTTTTTAATCTTTTTATTTTATTCAAACTAAATGAAAACTTCCTTTTTTAGGACATCAACCAAATAAAAAGAAAATGAAAATTAACATGTCATTATTATGTTTTTAAGGAAAACAAACACCTAATTTAGAATTTAACTCAAAAAACTTAAAGTTTCTAATCGAACCCAAAATAGCCACTTACTCCAAAAAAAAAATGAACGATAAAGAATACTAAAATATAGGAAAGAATTATTTTTTTTTAACAAAAAATCTAATTAAGCCTGAAATCTATCTAAGGAATTAAGCAAAATGACCCAAAAATAATGCAACCCAAACTAACTAAAAAGAGCAAAAATAAAACTGATCGAATAATAATACAAATATAATTAAAAAAAACACAACATTATGATACAAGCACACATGCAAAGACAAAAGGTGAGATGTACACAGAGGGAATAAATTCATGTCACGTAAAAGAAGGGGACAAGATTTTGTGGTGGACCAAAGGATTATCACGATTTTGAATAAATAAATCATTTTTCATTGCTTTGGAAGAAAACCAAACAGAAGCACGGGTGGGAGTTCATTTTTCTTTTGAAACCCAAAACAAAAGGTATTAGTTTTGCACAAGAGAGAGAGAACGGCGGAGAGGAAGAAGAAGAGGGTGGAAGCAAGAAGAAGGGGGAGTGAGGCGAGAAGGGAAGGAACGTGGTGGCCGAACCTGAAGAGAGGGCGCGACACTCCTTGGCCTTGGGGTTCGCGATTTGATGGAAAGGGAGATCAAGGCTTGTGATTGGATTGGTTTGGGTAGCTGGAGGATGGCGGTTGTGAAGGATGGAGTGAAGGCCAAAAACGCGGGGCCGTGGTAGAGGTTGGGGTCAGGAGGTACGGCGGAGAGAGGAGGGCGGGTTCTGGAGGTGGGTTGTGATGATCTGATGGTAATTGAAGGCAATGGTGATAGTTTAGATGAAAGGGAGGTCCTTGAAATTATGGTTTCTGTTCTTTATTGATGAAGTTAGTGGTTTTGATGGATTATGATGAGAGATGATGATGAAGATGTCGTGAGGGGTAGAGGTTGAAGGTTTTGTATTTGCGTGGTCAGTTGGCTATGATGGGAGAAGGTAGAGGAAAGAGGCTGGTGTTGGTGACTTTGTGTATGATGGTTGTTGAAGGATATGTTGAAGGGTGAAAGTGGTGAAGATTGTGTGATAATGAGGAGGAAAGATGATGAAGTGCCTCCCTCATTGTGTCTGTGATCCTTCCCCCTTTCTTGGTTGATGATGGATGATTATGTTGCTCTCCTGGATTCACCTGGTTCTTTCTTTTTATTGTGGACTAAATTGGAAATCTTTCTTAATGATGTGCTTGGAAAATTTTTCTTGTTTTGGTACCGTTGATGATGGTGATTTCTTTTGTGTTAGAAAAATTCTTGATGATCCAGTATATTGAGGGCTCGATGCTGATTTAAGATCCGATGATATTGGGTTATGGTGGCAGAGGGTGGATGAAGAAGGTTGTGATGGATCCCCTTGCTTGGATGATGGAATGGGATTTTGTAATGGTTCCCCGTTATTGTTACCTTCTGGCTTTTTTGTTGGTGAACTACCCCTGGGCTCTCTCCGCCTCCCTCTATCCGTTGTTGATGGGCGTCTCAATAGCCTGCCTTGTGGATCTAGCTCATCCAGAAAAATATTTTGTCATTTGTAATGAAGGAGGGAAGGTGCATCATGGTGTCTCAGGACACGTCTTCACATGTATTTGGGGAATGAAGAATTAGAGTCCGTGACTCTTGTGTCCCTTCCTTTTTTGTCATTTTATATTTATATTTTATTTTATTCCACATACGAATGAACTAAGGAACTTTTTTTTTAATTCTGAATGGACATGGACTAACAAATTGTGGGTTGTAATGAAAATGGTTGGACAATGAAATGGGCTAAAAGGATTAAAAGGGTTAAGTATTTTTTATTTTTATTTTATGTAGAAATGGGTTGAACAATAATTATATGTTTTTTGGTTTAAAATAAATAGATGAAAAGACTATAAAGGAAATTCATTTAAATTATGAAATATGCAAATTTTTGGATTTTTGTTTAATAGGACAAAATCAAGTGTTCACAGGCTTCTTTTTTCCTTGGTTTTTTAATGAATATTATAAGCTGGAATCTTATGGGAGCGGTGAATGTGGGGTAAGCCAGGAGTAGGGAGTTATTGCAAAAGTATAAGCCTTATTTTTATTATCATTGAACCTCATTGCCTCTTTGAGCGAGTTTGATGCTTTTGGAGGCGTCTGGGTTTTTATGTGGGAGTTTTTGAAGCTAGAGGTCATGTTGAGGGGGTGTGGGTGATGTGAAAGGAAGAGGTGTCTATTGAGGTGGTGTCTTAGGTAGCTCCTAAGGATTTGTTCGGATTTTTCTTCTTGGTTTCTCTCGGGATTTATGCTAGTCCCATTCCTTCTATTCGGGATGATCTTTGGAATTATTTGGGGATTCTTCACATTGTTGTTCAGGGTCCTTGGCTTCTAATGGGTGATTTTAATGAGATTTTGCTCCTAGTGAAGTTAAGGTAGTGTTTTCTCTTCTACTAGAGCTAACAAGTTTGCTACTTGCAATTGATGCTTGTTCCCTTATGAATATTGGTGTTACGGAGCTAAATTTTCTTGGTGTCATAATGTCCAAGGTTGTCGTATTATGTCCAAACGACTTGATTGTGCTTTGGTTGATGTTTCTTGGCGTAATATGTTCCTGAAAGTTTTCTTGGAGACCTTTTATCGTACTCATTTTGACCACCACTCCATTCTTATGCAGTGTGGGTTGCCTACCACTTTTACTAGTCTTAGGCCCTTTTGTTTTGAGGCTGCTTGGACAAGGAATAAGGATTTTAAAGAATTTGTGAGTAAGTCTTGGTAGGTGGTTCTTCTACTATTTCTTCGCACTTGAATTTGGTCAAGCAAGATTCTTTAGATTTTAATGAGAAGATTTTTGGGAGCATTTTCAAGAGGAAATGAAATCTTAGAATAGGTTATGGGGTTTAGGAGAAGTTAGAGCGTATTGATGCGTTTCGCTTATTCTTCTTGAGCGCAAATTACAATAGGAGTATTCGGAAGTTTTATGATAAGAAGAGGTCTTCTAGTTCTAGAAATCTAATGAGAAGTGGGTTAAATTGGGTGAAAAAAATGCTTCCTTTTTTCACACTCAAACTATTGTTAGGCGTAAGAAAAATAAGATTTTTGGTCTATTTCTTAATGATGGGGTTTGGTGTATGGACAAAGATAGATTATGTGTGGAAGCTACGTCCTTCTATCAGGTTTTTTTTTCCTCTTTTCCTTCCATTGATGTTTGGTATTTGATAATATTCGTTTCCTGTAGTTGGAGTCTAGTGATATTAGGAATTTGACTAAAGTTGTTTCCAAGAATGAGGTGTTCTATGCTTTGTGTGGTATGAAGTCCTTTAATGCTCCTAGTAGTGATGGTTTTCATACTTTCTTTTTAAGCAATATTGGCATATTGTGGGTGATGAGATTTGGAGGTTTGTGAGTAATGCTTTTGTGCAAGGCTTCTTTGATTCAACCGTTGTTAGACTCTCCTTGTGCTCATTCCTAAGGTTGATCAATGCATATGAGTGATTTCCGGCCTATTAGTCTGTGTAATGTTCTTTATAAGCTTATCACTAAGGTGCTTGTTAATAGGATGCGGTCTTTTATGCATCACATTGTGAGTCCTATGCAGAATGGGTTTGTTCCAGAAGAGGCACTTAGATAATGTTATTATTACCCAGGAGGTTATGCATTATATGAGGAAATCCAAAAATAAGAAAGGGGTGGTGGCCTTCAAGATTGATCTTGAAAAGGCCTATGATAGAGTGGACTCAGGTTTCTTCGATTTATTCTCATCAAGTTTGGTTTTCCTACTCTTATTGTGAATTTGATCATGTTCTGTGTTTCTTCTTCTAAGCTTTCTTCTTGGAATGAGGTGAAATTGCCTCATTTTGGTCCTTCTAGAGGATTTTGGTAGGGTGATCCCATGTCTCCTTATTTGTTCATTCTTTATATAGAAGGTCTTAGTGCTCTTATTAATGCGAAGGTCAAGGAGTCATGGAAGTGTGGGCGTCTAGAGTGGTCCAGGTATATCCCACTTGCTTTTTGCCGATGACTTGCTTTTTTTCTCAGGCTTCTACTTCTCAAGTTCATTTGGTAATGAAAGGTTTGGATATTTTTTATGCTTCTTATAGTCTGAAAGTTAATACCTCTAAGTCTAGGGATATATATTCTCCGACTATTAATAGGATGCATCATGATATTTTTACTAGTATTTCCTCTATTCGTTTTACTATGGATTTAGGGAAATATTTGGGGTTCCTTTTGCTTAATAGGAGGGCTAAACAAAGTGATTTTGATTTTTCATTGAGAATTTGAATAAGCGTTCAGCTAGTGGAAGGGTAAGATGCTTAATAAGTGGGTAAATTGACCTTAGCACGATCAATGTTGATAGTTACTCCTATTTATGTCATGTAATCATTCTGGCTTCCTTTTTTATTTTTAATGCTCTTGATAGAGCTACTCAAGAATTTCTTTGGAGCAAAGGGAATATGGCAAAGGGTCTTTATCTCGTTAATTGGCATACTATTGCTAGACCTACTGGCAAAGGTGGGCTTGGGCTTCGATGGCTAGAGAATCCAATATACCCTTGGGTAAATTAGTTTGGGCTTTATTTCAGGAAGGTGATAAGTTGTGGGTTAAGATGCTTTCTTCCAAGTTTTTAGGCTGGAGCTCGATTTTTGATGTCAGTCGTCTTGTTGGATCTTCTCCAATTTGTAGTGCTTGTGGAAAATGGCATAAGTTCTCAAGGATGGTTTTGGTTTAAGAATAAGTGATGGTACTTCCTCCCTTTGGTACAACAGCTGGACTCGATTAAGCCCTCTTTGTAATCTTGTTGATTTTGTTCATATTTTGGACTTTCAGCTGAAGGTTTAAGATTGTTGGGCTAATGGCAATTGGAATTTTGATGGCTTATGGACGAATCTTACTCTTCAAGTCCAACATTTAATTTGGAGACTCCTATTCCTTGGGGTGGTAATTATGACAATTGTTTAGTCTGATCCTCTGGGTATAGCTGGCTAATTACTTCTCAACAAGATGATGATATGGAACGCTCTTGGAATTGGATTTGGAAGTTGAAAGTTCCTTTTAAAGTGTGTTTTTTGATTTGGCTAGTCATGCGAGACAGTGTCCTACAAATGAATTGCGGTATCATAGAGGGCTTTCTAATTCTTCCCTATGTTCATGGTACACGAACACTGTGGAGTCCCCTTTGCATTGCCTTTGTGATTATTCTTTGGCTAGGGAAGTGTGGGATCATGTGAGTTATGTTGACTGGATTAATTTTTTCTCCAGGATCTTCATTTTGGGCGACCAATCCTACAGGCCTAATGGTATGATCTTTCTTTCGTCCTTTTGGTTGTGTGGCGACGGAATATATGAATTTTCAATTGGGAGAAGCTTGTCTAACCCAAGTTTTGCGCTTGTTGGCAAGTTGTGCACATGTGTATTACTGTTTTTGATTTGCATAGGTTGCAACCTTCCAGTGTTAAGTGGGTTAGGTGGCATCCTTCTCCTCTTAATTTTGTGAAGTTAAATTCTGATGGTAGTTCTTTGGGTAATCCTGGCCTAGGTTTGGTGGTGTGATTCGTGGTGTTAATGATAGAGATGTCAAATTCAAAATGGTGGGGTCACCAAATAAAGGCTAAAAGTTGCCCATTTTAGGTTGCCAAAAACTAAAAAAAAATCAAAAAATATTTTTTATTTATGTATACCTAATTTTTAAGGTCCATAACAATTATACACTAGTTTTGATTAAAAAATATTATTATTAATAGTGTTATTTGTGAGTTATAACACGTTTTATTTTTAAATTTTAACTTTGAGTGTATAATATCAATTGTAAAGTGGTACTATATTAGTGTATGTATATATTTCTTACTTTTTTCTTTTTTGGGTCATACGTTCTTACTTTTTTTTATTAATAAATCATGAATTTTTTTTAAAAAATACAAAAGACTTGGCAGGGGATCCACCTCGGGTAAAGCAGGGTATTGAAATTTTTTAGCGGCTAACTTCCAGCCTAAATGACGGGTTTCAGGACTCTGAGCTCCATTTGACATCTCTAGTCAATGATAATTGGCTTGCGGTTATAGGTCATATTCCTAGAGTTGATAACCTCTATGTTGAGATTCTTGGTTTGCGTCATGGCTTGGCTCTAGTCTTGGATCTTGGATATCGCCTAGTTGTTTGTGAGGTGGATTGTTTGAAATATTGCGTTTGTTGGCTTCCATTTCTTCCTCTCATATGTATGCTTTTTTTGTTGCGTGACATTAAGGATTTCATGGAGGATTGGATTTGTTCAATCTCTCATGTTTATAGAAAGGCTAATTAAGTCGCGGATTTTTTTGCCAGCCTCTTTGCTTCTTATGACTCATCATGGCTATTCTTTTGGATATCTGTTCATATGATAATTCTATTTTTTCCTTAGTCTTTTATTTAGCTTTATTACCAAAAAAACCCTCATGATATTTCTAACTTGCAACCTTACATTGTTTGAAAAGTTTAGAGTGTCTCGATATACGTTGTGAAGTTAGGATATAAATTACATATTGATTTAAAATTCATGAATAAAATATATTTGACCTTATTAAATTTAAAGAAATGCACTCGTTAGCAAAATACATGTTGTAATTTATTAATTGCGTCCTTCAATCAGACATTTAACCAAAACAAAATAATATGTTTTCATTGTTTCTCTTACACTTAATATTTTTTCTAGAGAAAGAAAAAGGGTCCTGGCTGGTTAATGAATCAATCTAGCAAGGTGATTGCGAATCAAAATAGATATGAATATGAATACGAATATGAATATATTATCTATACACAGCCAATGCCAATAAAGTTAACAAAGTTAAAAAAAATCTTAAAACATAAGACAATATAGAAATTTAAACAGCAAAATCAAATTTACATAACATGGGCATTTGCCCTTTTTGGGCCGTTTTCACTGTTTGATATATATTTATATTTTTTGATAACCGATATATATTTATATTACCCTAGACATTATATTGCACTAGACTATATGCGTCGCATCGCAAACTGGGGTGGTTTTCACATGATTGCCATCCCAAATATACTAAAATGAAAATGATATATTATTATTATTATTATTACAATTTAGTATTTAGTATTTTATAGTCAAACAATCAAATAAATTATAATATATAACTAAGTAATAATAGAAAAGCTACAATTTTAATATTAATATACTATATAATTTAGTGATCTAATATCATATTATTTAAGGATTTGATGGTAATGAGAATTATTTATAAAGAAATGAATCAATTCAATATTATATTATGGTTATAAAAAATTATTTTCGTTAAAACTGCACTAAATCCAATCCAATTAATTTAATTTCCTTTTTCTATAAAAAATAACATCAAGGCAAACTAATAATACAAGATGAAGAGATAATGATATAAGTTAAAATAACTCTAACAGAATGAAATAGTTTTTCACTATTTTTTATAACCAAAGTTAATAATATAAGTTAAATTTACCATTGCCTCTTACATGATGAAATAGTTTTTGACTAATGTTTATAACATATGTTAAATTCAATAAAAATAATATAAATTAAATTTACCTTTAAATTAAGAATTTATATTTCATAAAATAATAATAAATTTTTTAATTGTTTAATTTAAAAATTTAACTTTGATTCAAAATTATTTAATTCAATATTTTAATGTTTTAAAATTAAAACAATTGATATATTATTAAAATGTATAAAATACTAATAATTATTATTCATATTTTCCTTACCAAAAAAAAAAATTCAATCATATTTTTCATATGGGCTCAATTTTTCAAAAATTTTTATGATAAGAATTCAAATAATAAACCTAATTAAAAATTATGCAATATAAAAGTTACTAGATAAAAAAATAAGGTCAAATTATAAATAAATATTAATAAATACCTCTCTTGATACAGATAATATAACGCAATATAAAAAAGTTAAAAAATCAACTGTCAATCATAATTTTTCATATGCATTAAAATTTCTTTAAAATTTTTATGATAGGAATTTAAATAACCAACCTAATTAAAAATTTATAGAATACAAAAGTTCCTAAATAAAATAAGCAGGTCAAATTCTAAATAAATATCAATAAAATCCTCTCTTAATACAGATAATATAATGTAAAAAAAGTTGAAAAAAAATCAACTGTCACAGCTGTAACTACATGGACCTCAAAAAAATACATAAAATTCCACCCGGGCGGAATCCAAAACTCAAATTTAACTCAAATTCACAAAACCCCGCTAGATCCGAGCCTAGTCTAAATTCTCCTTAGAACCGCCCAAATTAAAATCCCAACAATTAAATAGGACAAAAAGTCCATTTTCTCAATTAAATAAAATCTCAATTTTTTTAATATATATACACATCTATATAAACAGATTTTTATCACTCTCCTCAATAAAAATTTCACTCTGAGAGGAAAAAAAAGAAAAAGAAGAAGGCTCACTTTACTTTCTCTCTCGCCACACTCTCCGTTTGTGTATCAGAAAACGGAAGAAAGAAACAAAAGAGAGAAAGAGAAAAAAGAGTCGGAAAAAAAACCCTAACCTTCGTTCTTCTCTGTGTGTTCCTATTCTGCATTTTAGGGTTTTCGGTGTTTCGATTTTGGGAGAGAAAGAGAGAGAGGTTTCTAGGTTTTCGATGGAGTGAGTGAGTGAGAGTTCAGAGAACGTTTTTGCGAGATCTATTGAAGACAGACAGAGAGAGTGAACTCGAAGCATCGCCGTCAATGGCTTCCCCCGAGAAGGAGCTCGAAGAGCAGCTTCGAGAAGCTGGTACCAAGCTCGCAGATCCTCCTTCCTCGATCGATGAACTTCTTCCAATTCTCGATGTAAGCCCTCTCGTTTTCATTCTCATTCAATCGATTTTTTTTTGTTTTTGGTTGCTTAATGTTTTTGACTTTGGTGTTGTTTGTGATTTTTTTTTCGCGGTTTGTGGTTTTGGTGTGTTAAACCTTGTTTTTCGAGGGTTTCATGAATCGATTTTTTTTGAGTTGCGGTGATTCTGCATGACTTAGCTGTTTTTTGGAATGGTTTTGTTGCTCCTTATTCGTAATTTAGAAAGAGAAATAAAATTTACTGTTTTTTTTTTGGAACTCTTTGGTTGTGAAATTGAAGTGGATTTCTTAATTTGTTTGCAAGTTTTGAATTTTGACGAACTAGATGATTTGTGAGTGAATTGGATTGTTAATTTTGAGTCATTCCAAATGATTTTTATTTTTGGTGAATGAAATGATTTCTTCTTCTTTCTAGACTCGTAAGGCACTGTTGGGGGTTGATATTGTTTGTGTAAATGATGTTTTTTCTGTGCAACATGTCTATAGTATTGAGTATTCAATGTAATTGGACATGTTGAGAAATTACATTAATGTTCGTGACTATCTGCTTAAGGAAATTCCAATTATTTCAGTTGCCAGTATCTACTGACTAGGTTGTTTTAAATGTGTGGTGTAAGTGGAAACGTTGAATTGAGGGCTGATCTCTATTTCATTCAATTGTTATTGATTGTTGGAGTTAGTGTTCAGGATACTGAAAGATACTGCTGAGGGTGGGCTGTGGATACAGCTGCATTTGTTGTGAATAAATTATGCTGTACTAGATTGGTTTTTGGGAGAAAATAGAATGGTGTAGAGCTATAGGGTGATAAATTTTCCTATGCCAAATTAAAGTTGGAAAACATAAAATGGGAAAAAAATAGTGATGTTCGCTATAAAGTATTGTTCATCTCTCTGTGTGAAGTGTGACCTAGTAACTCTTTTTAAGCACAACATGGGTTTGAATTAACATTAAAGTCAAGAATTCCCTTCTGATAAAAGATGTGAAAGTCTCCAGACATACTCTTGACATCATGTTTGGCCAAAATACTGATTACTATTGCTTAATCTTACATATTCATTTTTCCTTGGCACTACAGCGAGTTGAGAATTGCCTGTCAAGGGTGGAACAGTCACCTACCCAATCTACACAAGATGCCCTCTCCCCAGCTTTGAAAGCATTAATTGCTGATAAACTTTTCAAGCATTCAGATGTTGATGTCAAAGTTGCAGTTGCCTCTTGCATAAGTGAGATAACAAGAATCACTGCACCTGATGCTCCTTATGATGATGACCAAATGAAGGTCTGCACGATTATTTTGTACCACTGCTTGGTTTCTACTATTGTCATACTCTTTAAAACGTATGTCTATGAATTTTTACCAATATCATTTTCTTTCAGGAGGTCTTTCAATTAATTGTATCTTCATTTGAAAATCTACACGATACAACAAGCCGATCATATACGAAGCGGACTTCAATTCTTGAAACAGTTGCAAAAGTCAGGTCGTGTGTGGTAATGCTGGATCTTGAATGCGATGCCATGATTTTGGAGATGTTTCAGCATTTCTTGAAGTCAGTAAGGTAAGAGCCGCTGTATATAAAGTCTAACATAACAGCTTCTGATACTTTGTTATTGCCTTTTCTTTAACTTAATGATATAATCTTTTGCAATATATTCTGCTTGATCCTTTGCAAATTGGTGGGCAATTACTTGAGAAGATAGATGTAAAATACCTCAGTAAGGATGCGAGGGTTGATTTTCTACTTGGTTCTGAGTTCTGATGTCTGACATAGTTTTCAGTTCCAGATGGCAATGTTAATGTTTGCCTGTGACTTGCCTTTCTATCTTGTGATCTGCTTGCTCACTAGATGTGGGCTTTTATTGCACTGAAGTCATAATATTCTTAGTACAGTAAGAATTTAAGATAAAAGTGGCAACTAGTTTATTACACCATTAATTAAACATTGATCTAGGTCATAATTTAATCCAACATCCCAGTCATTCAGTTCTCAGCCATATTATGTCTTTCTCTGTTTGCTTTCCAACTTTGTTCATGCTATACTAGTAGGCCAGATGAGATGAATAACAACAGAAAAGCCTTTTCCCATTAGGTGGGGTCAATTATATTGATCAAATGATCCTATAAAATTAATGCAAATTCTTTTTATTGGTTTGTAGTTAGTATTAAATTTATGGTTAGAAGTGGCAGTTGTAGTGTGTATGCACTTGAGACTGTTACTTTTCTATATGTTGATTATTGTGATTATTTTCTTCCATAACTTTGGTGCATATATACAAAAGCATTTGTGTAGCAGTTGTAAGCAATATGTATGAGCATGCTTCTAACCAGCTTGGTTTGAAACTTTCAGGGATCATCATCCAGAGAATGTTTTTTCATCCATGGAAACCATTATGACCCTTGTACTAGAGGAAAGTGAAGAAATACCCATGGAATTACTTTCTCCAATCTTAGCCTGTGTAAAGAAAGACAATGAGGTTGGTTATTGGTAGCTATGCTTTTTTTTTTTTGGTTTGATTGTGGTTCCAAAATTGAAGCAAGCTTTTGCCCTCAATTTTTTATGATTGTCATGATAACCATCGTCATGATTCAGGAAGTTTTGCCAATTGCTCGAAGGCTAGGGGAGAGAGTCCTTGAAAGCTGTGCAAACAAGCTTAAACCTTCCTTACTGCAAGCAGTGAACACCTCGGGCGTTTCTTTGGATGATTATAGTAATGTTGTTACTTCTATATGCCAAGATACGGCTGGAAGCTTGGAGCAAAATGATGTATGTGCTACTAGTGAGCATGGGGTAAATTTCTCTATTTTTCTGTATATGATTATTTGACTGGCTTGGAAAATTTCATAATGAGATAACTTATAAATATTCTTTTGTTCCAGGGAGACGAGAGCAAATCAGCAAAAGAGCCACTGGAGGAGTCAGCACAGGTGTGTTTTTGCCTCCCTTTCATTCTCTGTTTTCAGTTTATGTATTCTGTTTATATAAGACACTGGAACATTTCAATTATGTTTGATCAGGTGGTTAGAGAGGATGGAAAAGAAGAATCTGCACCACCTCAGCAAGATAATCTTGTTGGTGACAAATCTCCTAAATCTGTCATGAGCAATGGCATTGCACAGGTGGGAGAAGATGATGCTTTGGTAGATTCAACGTCCCTCAAGAAGCAAGATGATACGGATTGTTCTATTCAGTCCAAAGGTATCAACTTACAAGGTAATGAGGAGCCCAATGATTTGGACACTGAAAAAGCTGACAATGTTGAACAAAAGCCAGGACAAACCACAAAAAAGAGAGGGAGGAAGCCCAGCTCTTCAGCAAAATCGACAGAACCTTCTGAGAGTTTGCACCTTGGTAATGAGAAGGAAGCTGAGAAGATAGATGACACTAAAAGTCAGAGAGGAAGTTCCCAGTTCTCCTCAAGAGGATGGTTGTGTTGAGGCTGCAGGACCTTCAGAGAATGACAAAGAAATTGATACTAAGATTTCATCACCAAAAACAGGCGATGGTGAACCTGACGTTGCTTCTCCACCAAGAGACAACCTCCTTGATGAAAATCGTTCAAAGAAACTTGTACGAACAAAAAAGAAAGACAGCTCTGCAAAGGAAGTGTCTAGCGAGGATGTTTCAAAAAGGGTGACTGAAGGAACAAGTGATTCAGAAGTAAAACCTTCCAGGCGATCAGCAAAAAAGGCACTTGATCGTAGTTCTGATGTGAAAAAACCTAGTATGGTAGATTCTGTTAAAAAAGGAAGTGGGACTACAAGTGATTCTGATACTAAAAAGCGCTCAGCTAGGAAAGCAGAAGGAAGTAAGAAGGGTGGTGTTGGATCCTCTTCAAAGCAGTCAGAGGACAAAAAAAGGCGGGGGCAGGGTAAAGTGAATTCCGATGTGGGTGTAGCCAAATCTTCCACCAAAGATGAGAAGGTGCTTTCATTGTTTCTGTTGAACTTCCTTTTGCTGTTATTTATTCGTATTATATAAACATGATATTTGTTTTGTCATGGAATTATTGTAAATTATTTAGGAAAAGGTGTCTTCGCCGAAATCTGCTACAAAACCAACTAAGGATGAACACTCACAAGAGACTCCTAAGACAACTTTGAAGAGGAAGCGTACTCCAGGAAAAGAAAATGTATGTACCCAGTTCCTCAATGTTTTGAATTATGAAATTACAAGGGCTCTTGTTCTATGGAAGAATTCCATCTGCTGCTATATGGTTCTATACTGGATTTTTGCAGTATGGTCAAATCTTTTTGGGTCTTCTTTTAAATGCACCGCTGATATTGTGAAATATTACCAGTTACTGCTCTGTACATTTGTTTCCTTCTGTGCTGGTTAGTCTTTCTTCTAGGGTTTCCTCTCCTCTATTGTAGCATGGGAAGTACTGATGCTCATTTATATGCTGGCTCTTATATTTACTTTATATGCTAATTATCTGCATTTAATTTATTAAGTCATTCTAAAACACATCGAATTCTGGCTTTTATTTTTGCCAGTTAGTGTTTTTATTTTCTTCCATCTTCGATTGCCTAATTGTCTCACTGCTGTCTCAGGAGTCTAATATCAAATATGATCAAACCCTTGTTGGTTCTCGGGTAAAAGTTTGGTGGCCTGATGATGAAATGTAAGTAGTTGGAGTTCTTTATTCGCCACATGACTGACTGGAAATTGTTTGCATGCTTGGTTGCATAGGCTCTTTGCTTCCTTGGTAATATGGTTGATCGGTGGGACTTGGGGAGAGTATATATATATGAGTTGAACCAGGGGATATGCTTCTATTTTTTTTTCTTTTGGGTTGGTTTTTTCATTCTATCTTATGCATATTACATTTCTGTGCAGTTTGCGTACTCAGTTTTGTGTAATTGAAATGTAAAACATCTATTCTAGTTGACCCCCCTTTTTTGGCAGGTATTATGAAGGTGTAATTGATTTATTCGATCCTGCCAAGAAGACGCACAGGGTAATATGGCATCTATACAATCATCTCTCTACTTTCCAGTTCATGTCCCTTCCTATTGTCACAGTAAAACTTTTCTGCTTTTGTTGTATTGTTTGACCCATTTGAATGGTATACCTTGCATCTTTTGCTATCGATAGCGAACTAAATATAGCAGATAGATTAGTTTCTTACTAAAATTGTTAGTTTTAATGGCCATGCAATATAACTCACTAGTATATTCATTCTCTTCTGACACTTGTTCTCTCTATTTTAGGTTATGTATGATGATGGTGATGTGGAGGTATTAATTCTTAAAAAGGAAAGATGGGAATTCATCAATGATGATGCCGATTCAGATGGGGTGGGTTTCTTCTGTGTCTAGTAGATTAAACTTTCTCTGCATTGCATTTATATTGATGGCAATTATTTATGTTAACAGGAGGAAGGAAGTGATCACAGAACTCGTGATGCTTCTGCTGATATGTAAGTGCTGTTCATTGTTGATGTCATTCATTATAGACGATATCTTTTTGTTATATTGTTATACAATAATTATAGTAGTTATTGTCTCCATGTGTCTGCTATATTTGTGTGTTGTTTCCCTCATGGAAAGCATATTGACATTGTCCTTGGTCTAGTTGGTGTATTGATTTTTTTATTGTGCCTGTAATATCTTCTTGATTTCATGGATACTGCCTTGGAACGCTACCCTGATTGGAACCCCTAACTGTATCTACAAATATATTTTTTTGTTGAATGATTACTTGTGCCTCGTGTTGAATTGAAAATTAAGGGTGCGTTTGCTTTGCCAGTTTCCAGTTTTCAGTTTTGTGAAGGAAAAACTGAAAAAACTGAAAACTCAAATTCACAAATCTGAAAAAACTGAAAACTCAATTTCACTTTTAAGTTTTTTCAGTTTTTCCTTAACAAATCTGGAAAACTGAAAACTGGCAAAGCAAATGCACCCTAAGGATTCTTCATATTTTTCCTATGGCATAGTTCTGGGCAAAATTTCTGAAGGTTTTTGTTTTTTCAGTCCATAGGGGCTGTTGCTGTGCTCTATATTCTGATGGTATAGCCAATTTGTGCCTATCAAAGTGCCTTTATTATTGAAGCTTATGAAAAGCAAGATGATTTAAGTTTTGCTGTGTATTTTTAGGTGATGTGATGATAAGTTGTATGAGTACTCAGTAATCATTAAGCTAATATACCAGAAATATTTTAAAGATTGAATAGTTTCCATATTTGTTGATTATGCGTTGCCTTTGTTAATTTTTGGGTGTTTAGTCTCATTTCCATCTGCATATTTGTATGATGTTCAGGCCTCCAAAAAAGAAAGGGAAATCAAGTGCTGGTGTACCTATAAAGGAAGGAAAAAAGGATGCTTCTAGAAGGTTTGTGAATGTCATTTATTGATGTCTGTTCCATACTTTGTTTTTTCATTTTTTTTAATTTTTACTTCAATTTCCTAGCAGTGGAGGAGTCACATCCAGCAGATCAAAGGGGGCTTCCGTCAAGTCTAGCCTTAAATCCAAAGATGGCAGCAGAGCTGATCGCAAATCTAAGGATCAAACTCCCAAAAGTGGTGGCGGTAAGTCTATTGATGCTGCTAAAAAAGTCTCTGGCAAGTCAAAGAACACTGATGGTTCAAAGATAAGCAAGTCAAAAGATGATGATGTCAGCATCCTGAAACCCTCAAAGTCTAAGCAAGAAACCCCGAAGACTGGAAAATCTAAGCAAGAAACATCCAAGACTGCTTCTGCCTCCAAATCAAAATCCTCCAAAAGTGGTGGGAAGTCAAACACCAACGGCACTGGCAACGTGAAATCTAACATATTGCAGGCAAAAGATTCAGAGACTGAGAACTCGGAGGATTCAAGGAAAGAGATGGAAGAAGATACAAAGGGTAAGACAACGATCACTGCAAAGGCTGGAAGTGGGGCCAAGAGTGGAAAGAAACGTGGTAGAAATGCCATCAGCACCGGCAAGGTGAAGTCTAACTTGTTGCAGGCAAAAGATTCAGAGACTGAGAACTCGGAGGATTCAACGAAAGAGATGGAAGAAGACACAAAGGGTAAGATAACGGCTTCTTCAAAGGCTGGAAGTGAGGCCAAGAGTGGAAAGAAACGCAGTAGAAACACTATCAGCACTGGCAAGGTGAAACTTAACTTGCTCCAGGCAAAAGATTCAGAGACCGAGAACTCACAGGATTCAACGGAAGAGATGGAGGAAGATACGAAGATCAAGACAACCATTTCTTCGAAGGCTGGAAGTGAGGCCAAGAGTGGAAAGAAACGCGGTAGAAACTAGAGGCGGATACTGATGTCTACTTTAGCTGTTCATTCCTTTGCTGCTTGCTCATCTTATGCTTATGACATTTTGGATGCTCTGGACCCTCTTGTGCGATCTGGGCCGTTCCTTGGTGTCTGTTCAATGTTTGTGGTGATGTACCCTAATTATTGGTAGCATTTTGATATGTAGTTGGACTAGTTTAGCGGTAGTAGGGGTTAGTATCTACTGTTTATTTTTTTTTATCCTCAGATTTCTAGATGGATTTTGTCTGGAGGTATACAGAAAACACTTGGTTAGTCACCTTCATTACAAGAATGTTTTGGTACTCCCAATTGAATAGTATCCAAATTGCTCGCTGTACATGCGACATTTTGAACCTATTAGAGGCTATAAAGACGACTTTCGAAAGCTGATTATTTAGCTGTAATAGTCCAGTTTCTAAACAGTGTTTGGTGATTACTTGGTAAAAATTAATTTTAAATTGGGAGTTGCTTTTCAGAAAACGTAATTTAAATATTTCGGATGCTTTTATCATTATCGAAGAAATTTGTTTGCCTTTGGACGAGGAAATTTTAAAAATAGTTGTTTTTCGGTCAAAATTGTTAATGTTGGTTAAGGCCTCGTCTTTTAAGACACCTTGCGAGTTTTAGAAATCATATTACTAATCCTCAAAAATTTTAGAATTTGCAGTCTTGCATTTTGTCCTAGTCAACTGGAAATTTTGAAATAATTAGTACACATGTTCATAGTTAATATAGTCTTAAAATTAAATGTTATCATATAATTTTGTATATCATAAAGTCACTGTTATTAAACACCACAATCAAGGGAAGTATGCTGAAAAAAAAAAGAATAATAATAACTACCGAACATTGAAAAATATATTTCATAATTTCATCTTAGGTAGTTTAGGTATGTGTGAAAAAAGTAGATAAAAGCTTCAATAATGAGAAGAAATGGTAGTTTCATGACAAAAAAAGAATGGTAGTTCTATAGATAAAGGTAAGAGAGGATCTTTAAAAAAACAAAGGTAAAATTCTTCAAAGAGATCAGGATTTTAATGGGTTAAATGTCAGCATCATAGGTGACAAAATATTATGACATCATCTAATTAATGTAGCTGATCACATCTAATGAAATAAGATTTAGTTGTGGTTGTATAATCACAGACGTTGAGACAATATTAAGTATCATAAGAACATGGTGAGTATATTGTAAGCAAAATTCTGCCCGTAATTAATAGAGCATAACTAGAGTATCATAATATCAAAATACATAAACCATATACATAACATCGGTAAGGCACAAACATTTGTGTTAGGCTCACCATAAATTTACATTTCTAATTGGCTGAAGGATTTGAGCCTGGACCCAGATTTGAATCTAGAAAATGTAAAATAAAAGAGGTGATGCACAAAGATCACTAGACTTACCTAGTGAGAGACAATGTATCTATTAGGGGTGGGACAAGTTTAAACACGAGTTTCTTTTTTCACAAAAGAACATACTCATTAGACTGAAAGCATTAGTTTAGTTCAAATATAATATACAAATATCAGCTCCAATATAATTGAGGCCATAATTAGAAGGACCCAGATTTGAATCTAGAAAATGTAAAATAAAAGAGGTGATGCACAAAGATCACACTAGACTTACCTAGTGAGAGACAATGTATCATTATTAGGGGTGGGACAAGTTTAAGTGACACGAGTTTCTTTTTTCACAAAAGAACATACTCATTAGACTGAAAGCATTAGTTTAGTTCAAATATAATATACAAAGCTCAATATAATCAAGAATAGAGAATGAATCCTAAATCCATAATTAGAAGTAGAACAAACATCTCATCAACTAGACTCACCTAAAGGGCCAACGAATTATCCGCCACATTGGAGCTTAACAAATCTGGATATGCTGACCAAACAAGCCAAGCTAGCAATAACCATGTTAGTTCAGGTTTGGACCATACGCAAACTGTCGACCTTAGCTACACTCTCTGCTCAAGATTCCTCCCGTCAAACAGTTCCAATACGATATTTATCACAAATCCCACATTCAGTCTTATCTTATTAGAATATTAGATATTCAGAATAACACAAATCATAAGACAATATATAGACAAAGTATCAGTATCAAAAGTTCAAAATAACAAAAACCTTCAATTAGATTGAAATTAAAAATAATGTTATTTTCATCTAATCAAATTAGAGTACAGAAAAACAAATTTTAGAGATACTTGTTCCGGTTATATTGCTATATACACGTTGTATATACTTTCAAGGATTTAAATAATGTACTCAACAATATGGACCAAATCTTTTGACACTTGACTGAATAGAAACATATCTAATACATACAAAAACTCAAAACATCTCATAGATATTATTATGAACGTAGAATGCACAACTAAAGAGAAAGTGGTCCAAACCTATGATGTCACCAAAACAACATAACAATCTATTGGCATTTAACACAAAGTCTCACATCGATAAATAGTAGAAGTCTCATAGAAGGTTTGATCTATAAATAAGACTTTTGGTTATTTGGTTTACACATCCTCCTTCAGTGGGAGTGATTAGCTGTATGGGAGAGTTTTTTAGGAGTTGTTCATATGATTAAATGTTTGGAAATGATGGTTTTCAATTTTAGCCGTGCAAAAGTTATGGATAGTGAAAAATTTTGGAGCATTTTATAGGGATCATAGATATAGGTTAAATGGACCGAACCACATTAAATTTTCTATTTGTTGTCTCCTTTGTGTGTGTGTGTGTTTTTTTTGGCATGGACGTTGCCTATAGTGAGAGTGCATTTGTTGTATTTTAAAGCACTTCCGTTGTCTAACAAACGGTATCAAAGTAGATGGTTTGGTTGGAGCGAGTATTTTGAATTTGGACATGGTAGTTGGTTTGTGCTTGGGTTTTCTCCCAACCCTTTGTTAAAGCATTAGTCAATATTTTGTTCCTAACTTCGTTGTGATTGACTTGAAAGGGCTAGCTTTCGTTATGATAGCACACTATATTGGGCCTTATATTTGGGGAGAATTTTGGATTTTCAAGAGTGAGTGTTGAAATCCTATAGTAGTTAAGTTTGGAGTAAGTGAAGTGAATATAAGACGGGAGGATTCATAGACTAATTACTTTAAGGGTTTGGGCAATATGTGATGTTCACCCATTTTTCACTTTCTCGTTTAGCCTGTTGGTTTAAGTCTCCATGGATTTTGGACTTCCACAACCACTTTAACCTATAAGTGGTATTAAAGCCAATTGTTTGAGTCCATTGGCCTTAGTTGAGTATTGAAGAGAATGGTAGTTTTTAGATCCATGTTTGGGGTCCCTTGTATTGAAAGTACTTCTAGCAATGTGGAGGTTGAACGCGTGTTCCATGAGTAGTTGCAGTGCAAATTAATGAAGACAATTTGTGTTGAAAGTCTCCATTATAATAATGTGAAGGCTAGACGGCGTGTTCTGTGAAGTGATGACAATACAACTGATGAGAGCATAGGGCTCTTGTCAACACCATGGAATACTTAGAATGACTTTCGTAAGGACGAAGCACATTGTGCTTGGGTCTCACACTTGAAAGGATAGAATGTTGGAGTTTTAAGTGTGAGAGATAAAGTCTCACATTGATTGAGAATAAACTAAGTGAATAATATATAAGATAAGAGGAACTATAAACTTATTCCTTAAAGTTTTGTCTCTAGATGTGGCATTTGACCCGCTTTTGTGGTTTCTCGTTCAACCTTTGTTTAAGAGTCTCCTTGAATTTTAGGCTCCCTTGACCATTTTAACCAACAAGTGGTATAAGAACTAATAGTTCATTAGCTGGACCAAGTATTTGAAATATGGACATGATAGTTTGTTTGTGCTTGGGTTTGCTCCAACCTTTTGTTAGAGATTGGTCAAGACTATGTCTAACTTCACTGTGAGTTACTCAAAAAGGCTTCTGCTAAGGGGCAGGGGGAGCACACACCCTATTGGGCCTTACACTTGGAGGAAGAATGTTGGAATTTCCAATGTGAGTATTGATGTCCCATATTAGTTTTGTAATAAGCAAAGTGTATATAAGATAGGAGGATTCATTGACTCATTTTCTTAAGGTTTTGGATCAAGATATGAGATTTGGCTTGGTTTTGTGGTTTCTCACTTCTCGTTGGTTTAAGTCTCATTATATTTTGGACTCCCTCTACCACTTTACCAAACTAGTGGTATCAAAGCCAATTATTTAGGTAAGTTGATCTTAGTTGATATTGTAGAGAATGGTAGTATTTGGATCCATGTGTGAAGTCCCTTGTATCAAGTCTTTCTAGTAATGTGGAGGTTAGGCGTATTTTCCACGAGTAGTGACCGCGCATGTAAAGATAGTTTATGTTGAAAGTCTTCTTTATAATGTGGAGGTGAGCTGGTGTATTATGCACATCGGCATTACAATTTAATAGAGCAGGTGTGGCTCTTATTAAATACCATTAAGTACTGAGAAATATAATGATTTTGCAAGAAGAATGTTTGTCGAGATAGTTGTTGCAACCAGCTTTTGAAAGGACTTTGATTGTGATAACTAGAAAAAAAAAAGAGTGAGGTGCACCATACATTTTAAGTGGTATAGACCACCTTAGGCACCCCACCTCCCCTCTTTTTCTCTTCTTTCTCTTTCGCCCTCCCTCATTTTTGTAACCCTCCTCCCTTCCCACTTCTCTCTTTTCTTTTCTCTCTTCTCTTCTCCCTTCATTTTTTCTTTTCTTTCGTCCAACCTTCACCAATCATCACCACCACCACCACCTCCATCTTCATCTCCTCCTTCTCCTCATCATCAAAATTGTTCTCTATCTCTCTCCCCTCTACCTCCATATTCTATCTCTAACCTCTATTAGAGAGCTTGAAGCTTTGGAAGGTATGAAGTGATTTTCCTCACAATTTCTACTTTCCAATTGGTAAATAAACTTCTAAACTACTCTATTTAAATTATTAAAGCTTATAGTCAATTTAGGGTTAATGTTAGTGTCTCTTTGAACCATATAAATTGTGGGCTTAGTGATTTGGGACTAATTTATATAAATTGATGACATTGTTAGCTCATAAATATTAATGTTGTCTTGTTTCTAGAGCAATAGAGTAATTGGGCATCAACATTTGAATTGGTGGCATAAGTAGAGTTGTTTTTTGGTTCTTGGAACTACTAGTTGTGAGTAGATAGTGTATATGAAGTTTACTTTTTATATAGTAAATTTTAATTATAAATAAAAAATCATACTAAAAGTTGAAAGTATATTGATCTATGAGAAAATAAATTATTTATAAAAAATGAGGCATTATATTTTAAATGGAAGCTTTCACTAGAGGCAAGAACTTAATTATTATGCTTGTTTAATTATTTTTAGTTGAACGGTAATGTTTATTGAGTTTTTGTTTTAGAATATCTTATGTTGATTATTAAATTTGATTTTATCCCATGTTAACCACATCTCATATAACCTTGAAAATAGATTTTATGTTATGATCAAGAATGTCATGGAATTAAATGTGGATGATTGTGATTTAATTGGGGAAAATTCCATAGTTAGAACCTATAGCTAATGACAGTGACGTTAGCCTTGGTGCATGAGGAAAAACTTTAATTAGCAGGTGAGGTGCTAACCTAAACATAGCTGTAGCTATGTCTGGACATGTATTTGACTATGTGCCAACTCCATTAGCAAGAGAGGTGCTAACTTATACATGACTTTTGTCATGTTTGGACATGTATATGACTATGAGCCAACTCCATTAGCAGGTGTGGTGCTAACTGCACATGACCTTGGGTCATGTCTGACTTGTTATTGTTTTGCTTTGGATAATTCTCCATTATGTTTGGTTTTATCTGATTATGTAAAGTTATGTTTTCAAAAAATCTCATGTTATGACTAGAACCATGACCTTATGAGTACATATATATTATTATGTTTATATTGCATTATGCTTACATTTAATAAACTATGGATATCCCATCTCTCACTAAGTTGCAAAATGCACCTGGTTGTCATCCTTCCTTTTATATACAGGTGCCCGTGCTGGTTTTGATTTTGTTCCTCTAGCAAGCCTTAGTTAATTCCAAGTTGGTAAGCCTTCTTGTGAAGACCCTTTTTGTTAGAACCTTTATTTTGTTTTAGCCTATTAGTTTGTCAATTGTTCCATATGTCATAGACAGGGTCCTTGGATTTATGTTATGTTTATGATTGAGAAATTATCACTTAGCTATATAGAATATGTTATGGAAAGGATTTGTAACCTTAATTCGGTTTTATGCTTGAACTATATTTTGCATTATGTTAGAGTCTAAAAACTAATTTGGTATTATAGTTGGATCGATAATTTGGATTATGATTAATGCATATTGGATTATGTTGAGATATTGTTATATATTGGAAGAGCACATTCTGAGATGCTTGATGCCTTCAAGTGCTGTGGATTTATTTGGAAATATTGTAGGTTGTATTTGTATATGGAGAATGTCCAAGAAACAGAGGAAACTTTATCCGTTTTCCTAAAAGAATAATGTGTGTTAAGGCTTGCTAGGGAAGATGTTCCCCATGCGGTGGTCACAACCTAAGTTGGGTCGTGACATTGACTTAAGGGAGGATTTTTGTTTGCACTTAACCCAAAGTCCCACATCGAGAAGAGTAAAAGTCTCATAAGAAGTTTGACCACAAATAATGCATTTCGTTGTTTGGTTTATACATCCTCCGAGAGAGGGAGTGGCTAGTTGCATGAGTAGTATTTTTAGAGTTGCATATGATGTAATATTTTGTAAGAATTGGTTACAACTTTAGCTATACAAAAGTTATAAATAGTGAAAAATTTTAAAACTCTTTCCAGAGATCATGGACGTAGGCTTAAGAAATTAAACCACATTAAATTTTGTATGTATTGCCTCCTCTATATTATTTTTCTTGCATTGTTACCTCTAGTGACCAAGGGATGGTTTGTTATTGTAGTTTTTATACTTTCACTACCCAACAATTGTTTAGTACATTGGATATGATCTAATTGTTTCTACTTTTTGTGATTCTCTGTTGCAAAGGGAGGCCTTGGCCCCCCTAAGATTTTTTAATTTTGTTATGATTTATTTTTTCACTTGAACCCCTCTAATTTTTTTTTTCAATAGTTTGGTAGGTGTCTAATTCTCCAGGTGTGATAAGTTGAGATTTGTCTTCTACCCCGCAAGACGGGTTCGAATTTGTTGATTAATATGAAGACTTCATTAGTGGAGCGCTATATAGTACCTCTTGAAAATCCTGGAAGAGGTTGGAGGTGTCTTCCTTAACTCAGGTAGAATATCGACACTTACCACCTTAAAAAACAAAAAATTAGAAAAAAAAACCTAACTATTAAACATTGACCCATTCTAATTCAGCAATACTCTAGCTCTGTCCCTACCATGTGCAGGCAAACCCTATTAATTGTGGCACTGATTGAATTCATGCTTTCTTAATTATAGCATCCAAGGCAATATCTAAGTGCCCCTTTTTCCTTTATTTACAATTCAAAAGCTGGCGGTAATTTTTTTTCTCTTTTTGATCTTTTGGTTTGTGGGTAGTTGTTAGAACCGAGACTCAATTGGTGGCTTTTGATTGTGGATTATTGATGTTCACAGTTTGGCAGGGACGGACATAGAAAACATGTTAAGTAGGACCAAGTAATAACTTATTTAGAAGAACTTAAGATTAGCACTCAATCTTAATATAATTTTTCTCAATGGAATGCATAAATTATGAGCAGTTAACACCAAATAGGTGTGTTCATTTAACTTTTTTAAAAAGTGTTTTTATGATTAAGTACTTTTTAGAATTTTAGTTTATTGGGTTTTTGTAAAAGATAATTTTGATATACTATAAACTGAGTTTGATTTTGATATAATGACAATATAACAAAATTTTACTTTGTCATCTAATTAAATCATTTTATTTGCATAATTTTTCTAATAGCAAGCATGAAAATCAACTATATTTACTAATATGATAATATGTAATTGAATTACAGTGTAAATTTTTTTATGATGTCAATACATCAAAATTAAGTTTATACATTTTTTATTTATTAAAATTGTAACTAAGCTCATACTATCAGTACAAGAGCTTTATTTGTCAATGATATATTGTGACCTTGTTCAATAAATTTCGGCGTCTTATTGAATTCATCAAATGCCTTATTGTTATGAGATAAGATAATAAAATCTATATAAAGTTATATTGTTAGTGTATTAAAATTATTATTATTTTTATCATTTATAGCTTATTTCATTTTTATTCGCATTTGATGAACGATAAAGATATTTGGCTCGAAAAACAACCTGATGAATTTCATCTAATGAAATCTAACCGTCTGTTGTGATTTTTAATTCTTTTATTTAGTTTTTAATTAATTAAAAACAAATCATCTATGGTTGGTATGTATTGTTGTCTGTTTCGTACATAGTATTCGTATTCGCGCTATGTAGCAGCACTGTTTTATGAAATATATGTGAAGGTTTTAAAATGTTTATGCAATTAAGATGAAATAGGGTCTGAGACTTATTTTATACCTTTCATGTGATGAATTTAATGAATTCAATCTAACCAAATTTGAAATAATGGCATTTATCAAAGACTGAATATGTTTATATATAACCAATAATATTACTTATTATATATCTTAGATAATAGTGAATAAAAATATGAAGCGCCCCTCGGCTTATGAGCTAATTAAAGGATGAATGAGTTTTAGATCATGAGGTCAAAAAAAAACACTCCTTTAATCTTAGTTTCATTACTTCTGAATTTAAATAGGCTACATAATGATTTCTAACATAATCTTACATGCTCTGCGATAAATCAACTAATTTTTTCCCTTTCTATAAACAAGGTTATATCCACTTGAGATTTTTTGTTTATATTAAAAATGGGGGACAGGTCCAAAAGAAAAGTTTGAAGAACCAACCACTAACTAGAAAATAACTTCATACACTATTAATTAATGGTCAAATTGCAATCATCTTCCTTAAAGTTTGATGAAATTTATTCCGACTCTCATCTATTTATCCTGGTAAAATTGACTATTACCTTCTTCTATGGATGTGTCGCCAACTTAACAGATTCTGTTGTGATAGTTTAAGTTAGTTTCCAGTTAGATAACCCATGTGTGTAAATTATCCAATTAGTTAGATAGCTAGATAGCAAATATATACATCGTTCAAGCAATGTACTTTTCTCGTTCAAGCTATGAAAACCAATCATTCTTTCTCTCAAATGATTTCCTCTAGAACTTACTGATTCTAAACCTTACATTGGTATCAGTTTTAGCTTCAATCCTTGCTTCTACAAATCTCTTCGTCTTCTTCTTCTCCTCAATGGTGAATTCTTCCATCAATCCTTTTAGCCCATAGTTCGTTCATCCTAATTAGAATCCTGGATTGTCGATAATCTCTTCCACTCTTGTTGGTCAGTCCAACTACCATACTTGGGCTCTCGAGGTTACAATGTTGCTCGAGCTCAAGAAAAGCTTCGGTTCATCAATAGATCCATTCAAAAACTTGAAATGGCTGACCCGCTCTATTAATCTTGGGCTCGATGCAATATGCTAGTCCTCTCTTGGATCACTCGCTCTCTCAGCAAAGAAATTGCCCTCGGTATGCTATGGCGCAACATTGATCTCGGTGTATGGAATGTGCTTCATATCATTACTATCAAGGTGACAATTATTGTGTCTCATTGTTACTTGACAATTTCTATGCTCTAAACCAAGGTGATAGACCAATCTCTGATTATTTTACTCATCTTCAAGGTGTTTAGGAGGAATTGGAAACTTTTTGTCCCATTCCTCTTGCACATGTGTTGTTCCATGTTCTTGCAAGCTCATACCCACCATACAAGGTTATTGATGCAAGCTGTCACATCTCACAAACAATTGAAATTTATTTAATGCTAAATTATACAAAGAGTGTAGTAAATGGCACAACACAAGTTGTCTCACAAAGAAGCATTTAGCCGAAATTGGGGGGAGGGATAGGTTTGCCAAAATTAATAAAGTAATGGAAGAAAGTTAGTTAATTAAATTACTTGTACAAGGAGTTCCTAAATATTTAGGATTATGTTATCACTAACTCAAAACAATAATTCACGAAGGCGGTTATTTCCACTAATTCACAATCACACAATCAATGGTGTAATTCTACTTGGTAGTCATACAATCGAATAACTAACCAAGAGTTTGATTAACACAAAGACTAGAAAATCACAATCGCATTCCCTATATGTTTATGCTAACTTGAATACCGATTACAATAACCTAATTTTTATCAAAATCAATTCCAATCCCTTTTATTAATCAAACATGCTTTAAACAATCAGTTAAATTATGCTCAATTGGAACCTTGACTATACATCACATTCACAATCATAAACATACACATAATTAATGATGACTTTCACAAGTATAATTGTTCAATTGACACAAAAATATAAGAGAGAGAGAGAGGGGGGGAGAGAGAAGAGGAAGAAATTAAGATTGGAAATTCAAAAACCAAATTGCATTAAAATAATAGGAGTTTAAAAAATAGGAGTCTTAAAACATAATCCTTGGATCCTTTGGAATCCTTGTATTAGGTAGAAAAACTAAATTTCCATGGATGGAGGATTACAACTAAAGTAATAAAAAGTGCAATAAAAATCTCAAATAGGTACAAAACGGCGAATGAAATAGCTAAAAATCCTAGAGAGAAGATAAGGAGAGAGAGAGTAATGATGGCAACCTTAGAACAATATGTCAAGAGCTACTACAAGTTATTGACCTAACATTATTTATATCAAAGGGTCAACATATTAAAAGTAGGGCCCATAAGATAATAATTGATGCAATGCGCTGATCTAACGCCTTCATCGTATAGCGGTCTAACGCAGAGACTACCTTACCCGCACCAAAAAATTTCTCTCGATGACCACTATAGCGGTCTAGTCATTGATGCAGTCACAAGCTATCCTTTGTTGATCGTCATAGTCTCTCGATATTGATACAATTCCAAATTGCTCCAAGCTCCTCTTTGGCTTTCATGCACCAACATGGGATGTCCTTGTAAGCAAACAACACTCAAAATAGTGCAAATAATCATGATTTTACTTAATAATATCCAATGAGGACAAAAAGCAAATGTACCAAATGTCAATCATTCTAGCACATAGATGATACAATATGTCTAGAATTATAGAGAAACAATGGTGCATGAATGCAACCTTATCAGTTATGGAGATAAGGAATTTGTAATCAAATTTCTTAAGGGTTTGAATGATCAATTTTCTAATAGTTGCTCTTAGATTATGTTGCTTAATCCTTTTCTTAATATCAATCATGCTTTATTTCTTGTGCTACAATAGGAACTAGAATTTGTTGGTAAGCCTGCATTTAATCTCATTGCTTCCTTTGATACCACTTCCCATGGTTGACCTCGTGGCAAAGCCGTGGTGGTCACTATCAGGATTTTGGTGGTTGTGGACCTGGAATTTGAGGTCCACCTTTGTGTACATTTTGTAATAGGTTTGGCCACACAATTGAGCAATGCTTTGGAAAGCATAGATTCCCTCTTAACATGCAACCAACCAACTTATGATTTAGCACATGCAATAACATCTAAAAGTGTGATGATAAAGGTGCTCTTGTAGCTATTTTTCTCTCAAATCAAATCCTTAAAATGCAAGGGATATTTTGACTCTGAGCTTAACAAAAACTCCTAGCATATCTTCAATAGTTTGACTTACAGCAATCAACCTTTCCTCATTGGCTAGCCATATTTCCACTGCCCAATAATCCCTCTTCAAGTAATTCTTGGTCACTTTCTTATTGTATACATTATGCAAGTTGGATCTTGGATATAGGAGCTACAAAATGTGTATGTTATTCTTTATCCAATTTTCACAACTAAAAGAAGGTAAAACCAATAACTCTTCAATTACCTATAGCATTGAACTTTATTCCAGGATAATTGGCACTATAATTTTTTCTTCAACCTTATTTCTAACCAATGTCCTCTTCATTCCTAATTTTTTTTAATCTTGTTTTTATTTCAAAATAGCCTCAATCTTACACTGCCAACTAAGGTTTTCTCATCATGATTACATCATACAGGACAATGCTTCTTTGAAGAAGATTGGAACTACTAAGTTGAGGATGAGTCTATACATGTTGGATCTTCCTTAGTTTGATTCTCATGGATTCAGAAATGCACTTTCACATCAATTGCACATAGCAAATATTCACAGCACCTCTAACAAGCCAGATTTATGGCATGCTAGATTAGGACACCTTTCTCATGAGAAGATACATGTATTAGTTAAATCTTTCCTTTACATCAGTTGTAGTAAGGCAATTACTCATTGTTCCACATGTCATTTTGCTAAACAAAAACACTTTCCTTTTACTGTGAGTTCTACAATTTCTAAATTGCTTTGATTTTGTTCACATGGACATTTGGGGTCCCTTTAACACTCCTTCTATGTTTGGTCATAAGGCTTTTTTTCTCATAGTGGTAGATAATAAATCAAGGTTTACGTGGATTTTCCTTATGAAACCAAAATCTAAAACTAGGTCTCATTAAAAATGTCATTCAACTAGTTTCGACCCAATTTAATGTTATACTCAAAACTATTAGATAAGATAGTAGACAAGAATTTAATATGCCTCGGTTGTATAATTCATTAAGCATTATTCATAAAAAAATCATGTGTGGAAACACCACAACAAAATGACAAAGTAGAAAGAAAACATCAACATCTATTAACAATAGCTAGGTTTCTTCTTTTCTACTCCAATCTTCGTGTTGTGTTATGGAACTTTGCTATATCTCATGTTGTTTTTCTCATTAAAAGAATGTCCTCCACTTCACTACATCATCAAACACCTTTTGGTTCTATTTAATAAAACACCAAATTTTACTGATCTAAAAATCTTTGGTTTTCTTTATTATGCTTCATCTTTGACTTCTAATAGAAAGAAATTTGACCATAGGGCTGAACAATGTATTTTCTTAATTACGCTTCTAGCCCGGTACTAAAGGCTATGTGTTATTTGATTTGACCACAAAGGAAACTTTAGTATCAAGACATGTCACATTACATGAGCACATCTTTCCCTTTCACCATAAATCCACCATCTCTACTCCTACTTTTCTCCATTATACTACCCTTGCAACCCTATACAACAATCACCCCTACTGTGATAGTTACACACTTAGGATCTATTCTTACTTGATCTGACTTCACACCTATAAACTCTAATCACACACCTACTACAAACATCACCCTTCATAACTCACCTTAGCAGATTTCTCACATACTTGCTACAATCCACATCTCTCCAAGCACTACAACAAAAGCTCATAACTCTTCATTACTTGTTATACACAACACATCCTCAGCATCGCACAAACTCATTCACATGATGCACTATACTCTCCACCACTAAGAGAAAATCTACTAGACTCAAAAGACCACCATCCTATTTATCAGATTATCATTGTTCTCTTATCTTAACTAACCATCTTTCATCTTCTTCTAATGTTGTATATCCTTTGTCCCATGTCATGAGCTATGAAAACCTCAAACCCAAACACAAATCTTTTTCTCTAGCTCTAGCTTCCCAAATAGAACCGCAAACATACAAACAAGTTGTGGTTCATGACCGTTTGTGCAAAACCATGGAAGCTGAAGTTGAAAGCTTTGGAAGAAAATAAAACTTGGGTTCTCACATATTTTCCCAAGGGTAAGAAGGTAATAGGATCCAATTAGGTTTATAAAATCAAGTACAACCCTGATGGATCTATTGAAATATAGAAAAGCTAGATTGGTGGCAAAGGGATTTACTTAAAGAGATGGACTTGATTATCTTGAGACATTTAGCCCTATAGCTAAAATGACCATTGTTAGATTTATTCTTGCTCTTGCTTCAACACATTATTGGTATCTTAAGCAACTAGATGTCAACACAACTTTCCTTCATGGAGATCTTCCTGAAAAAGTTTACATGGTTCCACCACCTGGCCTTCATCCAGCCCTTCCTAGCCAAGTCTACAAACTCTAGAGATCACTTTATGGCCTCATAGGCTAGCAGAATTGAACCAAAAGCTAACTCATGTGGTACTTCAGTGTGGTTTTTAGCAATCCAAAGCTAATTATCTCTCTTTGTGAAGAAATATGGTCAACATTTTACTATTGTTTTAATGTATGTTGATGACCTTATTCTCACTAGTAATGACATTTCTAAGATTGATAGTGTCAAACACAAACTTGAGATGTTCTTTTCAAGATTAGCGACTTAGGTGATTTGAGATATTTCTTGGGCATGGAGGTTGCAAGGTCTAGCAAAGACATTGCCATATTCCAAAGAAAGTATGCCTTGGAGTTGATTCAAGATGCAGGCGCCTAGCTAGCAAACTAGCCTCTATGTACTCCCCTTGATCCATCCCTCAAGCTTCAAAAAGCTAGCACCTGTTATTTGATCTAACCAGCTATAGAAGATTGATTGGATGACTTTTTTTATCTAACTAATGCAAGACCTTATATTTCCTATCCCACCACCAATCATGAGCAAGTTGCTTTTCGATGCCTTAAGCATCTAAAAAATCAACTCCTGAAGGATTATTTTTCCTCTTAGTTTCTGAACTTCAGGCTCAATGGTTTTAGTGACTTAGATTTGGGCACATGCCCTGATGCAAGGAGATCAATGTTCATGTTTTTTTTTTCTTTGGGAACTCTTTGATATTTTGGAAGAGTAAGACGCAATCAACATAGAGTTGTTAGAAGCTCATCAAGAAGTTGAATATAGAGCTTTTGCTCATGCAAGCTGTAAGGCAGAATGGCTCAAATTACTCCTTGATAATCGGCACCCTTAGCTCCTATCCCAATCCACTATGATAACAAGTCAGCATTTCACATTGTCACTAACCCGATCTTCCATGAAAGGACTAAGCATATTGAGATGGATTGTCACCTAGTTAAGGACAAAATTCAGTTAAGCTTACTTCATCTTCTCCCTATTAACACAAAGGAACAAACAAAAGACATAGTCACCAAGTGTTTGTACGTACTCAAGGCCTTTCCAAGCTATGCTATCCAAGCTTGGCCTCCTTGACTTATCCAGGCCAGCTTGTGAGGGCTATTACCTTCTATAGATGAGTCTTGAACTAACAAATTCTATTGTGACAGTTTTAGTTAGTTTTCAATTAGATAACCCATGTGTGTAAAAATTATCCAGTTAGTAAGATAGCTAGATAGCAAATATATACATCATTCAATGTATTTTTCCCATTCAAGCTATAACGAGAATCAATCATTCTTTCCCTCAAATTTTCTTCTCCAGAACTCACTAATTCTGAAACTTAACATTGACTTTCCCTGAGGCACTGTCATAGTACGATAGATGAGAGTTTAGTCTAATGATGTCACAAACTTAAAGGAGATTTATGTAATGATTTCATAAACTTTGTTACAAATTTTATAAATAGAAGAGTCAGAATAAATTTCAACAAACTTTAAGGTACGCAAGTATAATTTGCTCATATAGGAGCACTAAGACCTTCACTGTATCATAATCTATTTGCTTCTTGTGTAATTGGGTTTCTTATAATGTTCGGGGATGAGTCCCCAGCAACTGTTTTTGCTTATAGGTTAGTATTTCACTTCAAATATGTTCAAGCATTGCTGCAAGGTGAAGTTACAAGTCGTGTGTATCTTTAAAAGACAGGCTGAAAAACCCTTGAAGTTATGGTTCATGAAGCAAAAGTGACTTTGCTTTTTGCCCTATGGCCAACGAGTGTTGAACAGTGGTCAAGAATTGATTACTTACTACTCAGGAATTTTAAAGTATTTGAATTAGAATAAATGAGATGTTTGATACGCCGCTTAATCTATTCAACCCATTGTTATAAAGTCAGAAGTTTACTGCCAATGAAAGCCCAATCCAAAAAAAAATAATAATAAAAAATAAGAATCTAACAAATGGTTCACAAAATTTTGGTGGTGGTCTGGGCCATGCTGATGCTGTGTGTTAGTGGCAGGCGATGATTGAGTAATTAAGTGGCGTATGAGATCACTCTGGTCACATCAACATGCCATTCCCAATTAGAAAAGAAATTAATTGTTTGTGAAATTTCATATAATCAATATGCATAGGGTGTGTTTGGAAGTGAGAACCGAGAGACGCACAAATAATCAAATGACTAAAGTAATCAACATCTGAAAGCATTTGGAGAGGATAGAAGAGAGTGGAATAGCTAAAGGGGGACAATGTGCCCGCTTTTATCTTTTAAAATCCTTTTTTTAACTTTTAAATTAAGGGGTAAGGGAATGATTATATTTTTTTCTTCTCTTCCCTTAATAAACTTATATCTAACAAGGTCTGTAATATTCTATTCCGCTTCATTTATCACATTTCTTTTCCATTTTATTATGAGTGATATTTCAGAGCATGATTAGTTTTTCATCAATGGATAAAAAATTGATGTGTAACCAATCATGCATGGGGAGAGAATTTTTCTTAACAAAGGAAACACAAGTTACATGCGTTTTAGAATTCGTATATCGTTTCGCAAATATTTTTTGTAACATTAATATTTTTTCTTTCAATATTAATCGTGCATTCCCTTCCATTATTTAAAACTTTCAAATATAATAGAAGGGTTATCTGATATGGGGATGAAAATTCCATTATTATTTTTTTCATTTTTATCTTATACCAAATGCACCCTAAAATAAAAATTGAAAATTTCCCTCACAATTATCAATATTACCTTTAAGAAAAGCTAACAAACTTCAAAGAAAAAAAAATTGAAATTCAAGCGAAACTAATTGATTTGCATAACAATTTTGCTAAGATGTATTCATATGTCTCATTTGTATCGAACTCGAATATTCAATACCTCAAGTTTGTAATTTTTTTTTTTTTTAGTGATTATGAAATCTTAATATATATTAAACTTGACAGTACTAGATACTTGATAGATGTTTACATTTTCATGTTAATTAATCAAAATATGTTGTCGGAAAACCAAAGAGAGAGAGGACAATAAAACATACTAAAATATAATTCACTGCAAGTATACAAAGGTCAAAAGCTAGTGGTAACCTCATTTTAAATGTATTCAATAACTTCGGAGACAATAATGCTTAGATCTAGTTTACACAAAAAAGCTAAGGTAATAAGGACATGATCACTTTAAAAGTAAACTGTTTGGCACAAATGTTTATTATTTAGTTGTTTGGCATACGTGTGATTGTGTAATTAATTGGCTTTACTTGCACAATTTGTATCCACCGTATCTAGGCAAGAATGTGTCATCTCTGACTACCGATTGAAAAAAGATTATATTATCAATCACGAAAATCGTGGGCCGTAACCCCGTTTCACAAAGACATATTGATTGAAGTTTTAAAATTGGAACTTTGTCTTTAATATAATAAGCATACGGTTGAAAAATTGATGAGTCGACATATATTAGCAGCTCCACTAGGCATTGACTACCAAAAACAAATAAAGACACTGCAAGAATAGACATAGCATGATAGGCGGGTGGGTCAAGCTCTTGTTGATTGTTTACTTGTTTGCAATCTAAATTGGGCTAATTGTGGCGAAAACAACAGTGCAATCTATCATTGTTATAAAAAATTTGCCATGTAAAGCAGGACGATCAAGGCTTAATCCGACCCGATAATTGGCCACAACATAAAATTTACTAGGTCAAGTTCGAGATATAAAATTTAATCTAGTATATTTTTTATATCAAATTTACATATTTCGAATTAATTCAACACGATCCAAAAGTTAAATAATAATTTTAAAATTATATTTTCTAAAAATAATTAATAATAAGTTATAAAATTTATACTTTAATTAATATATTTTATATAATTTGATGTTATTTTTATTTTGAATGATTTGTTTTAAAAATATATATTATAAAATACCTTTTAAATTTTATTTCTACCTTCTAAAATTTTGTAACTCAATTATAAATAAGGATTTAATTTTTATACACTGATAGTATAAATCTTTTATTTTATATAGTCATTAAATCATATATTATCATATCAATCATGATAGTTGACTTAACTATTAACTATTGAAAATCCAAGTAAATGAAATATTTTAATTTGATTACAGTGTAAAATACTTTTACATTGTTAATATATCAAAATTAAAATATAAATATAATAAATATCCAAATCTTTATATGTGTTTTTTTAAAAGTTAGGTTAACCTGATTATTTGTTGACTATTATTAAACCAAGTTGGGATTTTAAAAAATATGACCCATTCAAAAATCGGATCAAGTTTATATTTTATTCAATTTGATCCAACCAGTCATTTGTGCACTTCTAAGGTAAAAGCTAACCTGTATTTAGTTTGACGTAAAAAAATTTGAATGAGATGTTGATTTGTTGAATCCATGGAGTAATCCAAGAGTACTGTCCCGTTTTCCTTACAAGGCTGTGGAGGAACTCTAGACATGAAATCAAAAGCATATATGCACTTGGAACGAATTGACAATATATATAATATATCCACATGACATGCGTTGCAAGTTGCAACTCTCCACTTGCCTTAGATTCATAAAGACTCGCCGACGCAAAGTATTATGTGGATGAAAGTGAAACAACGAGAAGCCTTGTCCATGATGAGGACAAGTAGTCAATAATAATATCCCTTAGCTTCAACATTTGAGGGATCATTGCAGATTCAATGTAGAACAAAGATAGAACATTAAAAGAAGAAAGAATACAATGAACGCCAAGTTTGAATTGGAATCTTGTGAAATTTCGATTTGATAAAACTTTTGACCAGCAAGTTCCTAGAACAATCTATGCAAGTGTGCATCACTACTGCATTCGGAGCTATATAGTGCTAGGATTTTGTACTTGCATTATTGCATTGTATGGCTGAGAAGCTCACGCGTTCGAATGTCCTTAGTAAATTATAGTATATTAGAATTTAACTTAATTTCTAACAAAATACTCCATGTCTTCAAGATATCTTTACTTTTTAGGGATTATTACGACTAAAATATCTTTCAAATAAGGAAAATAGTAAAAAATTAGAAATTTATCTTGAATTTTATATCCACAACTATGTGGCATAATTATTTACTTTTACATGAATTGATGAGTCATACAATTTTATTTCATCCAAGAATCAACACAATTTCTATCAAAGATTCTGTACATATTTTTCTGGATTTGTAGCATTATTTTTCAAATAATTGTTTTCTCTTGAATTTGAATTGTGATTCATTTCATTAGAATAAAGCTCCTTTTCTAATGCACTAAACCTTTTTTTATAATTAAAATGATAGTGTTTGATGCTCAAAAAAGCGAGTGGATCCAAACTACAGACATACTATCAAATTACATCCAAATAAAAAAGCACCTATCTAGGGTTAGGCTTCTTCAAGCGACACTCCATTTCTGATGGGATTGTTCGATTTCAGTGATGCTCCCAAAACCCTAATCTCTCCTTCCTTTGATAAAGGAAATGACCAAAAAAAAAAAAAACCATCTATAAGGTCAACAGCTCTTTGCCCCCTATCAGAACTGTTAAAATATATGACTACACCGATAGCCCAAACACATCACCCATCTAGACGTCCCCTTTGAAATAAAGGACAGAGAAGGACCTGTATAATGAGAGAAACCAGAAGAATTAATGACCTAACCATATCTATCAAAGCTACCCAAAGCAAATCGTGACAAGCCAATGTCACTCAACCTTTAATAAATTTTTATGTAAGTTATTATTTATTGGACAGGTAGTAAGGCAAAGAGTTCCAAGTATCCTAGTTGAAGTATTACGCTTGTTATCATTTTATCCCAGTAATTTTCTCAAGAACAAAAAAAAATTCCTTCAAAATATCATTTATTTTTCCCAAACTTTTTTTTTTGATATTTTTCAACACCATAAATAGATAAGATGTTATCCCATAAACTAATGAATAAATACAAATCATGTGATGAAAGATAATCGTTTGGTCAGTAAACAAATCTTTACACATACTAAGATTAGAATAGTTTTAAGAACTATTTATATTAATTTAAAAAAATCAGACCAATCAATTATGAGTTTCACAATGTACTATCCAACTTTAACGTATGAATTAAAATCATTAACGACATTCCAAATAAAGATGGATTGAACTGAATTACGAATTATCAACTTTATTACGGGCTGTAATTAATTGTGGAGTTTTTTCTTATATTTTGTAAAAATTAAGTTGGTGATATGATCTTGGTGGAATGCAGGTATAATAAACCTAAAAAAATGTTATTGATTAATTTTATGGCCATGCACACCTATTACTTGGAGTTAACATCATTAGGTGACCCTAGTGTAGGTCCATTAACGCATTGGCTATTGATTCATTAGGATTTTCCTAACATTAACTCTGGATTAGGTTTAGTGTAATTACAGTTAACACCTCTAAATTTTACAAAATTATCATCGATCTCCCTTGATATTCACTATAATTACATTGATCTCTCATGTAAATATAGGTTCGTTAATTAATTTACGTGATAAAAAAGATAATATATGACATATACATAATTGTTAATAATAAAATTATAATATTTGACAATATTTAACATATTGATTGAATAAAATATATTTTTTATCACATGAAGATGAAACATATAATTATAACTTATAACAAAATGAGGGTATTTTAATCAATATATATGTCAAATATTATCAAAATATTATAATTTTGTCACTAATAATAGTGTACATGTCATAAGTTATCTTTTTGTATCACTTAAATTAAAATTAATAATTAATATATATATATATAAGGTCAGTACAATTTTATAAAATAGAGATGTGCCAAATTAATTGCACAAAATCATAGGGAAAGTTGGTGTAATTTACTATTATAGATATATGGCTAGATTCCTTCCCTATTGCTTGGAGAGATCGGACATTTTACAACTGTGACGACTTTTTTTAGCTAAGAAGATCTAAAGACCATTCTTGAAATTTTTTATGCCTATCCTCTTAAATAAGCCTGAGATTAGCTAAAAATAATTCTCACAAAATATCGTAAAATAACATAGAGATCGAGAACTTCATGATATGCTTAAGTACCCAGCATCTATTAGTGCTTGTCATGAAATCATCTTTATTAGAATAGAGAAACTAAGAGAGATTGGGAGAGACTGAGAAAAGAGAGAGAATGAATTACATCAATTGAATGAAATAGAACACATGAAGGAAGTATTTATAAGCACAGGTAATGATGATTAACTAACAAACATTTAACCAACTATAACTAAATTAAACTAAGGTTAAAATAACAAACTGAGAATTAGAATGTAACCTTGGGGTCAAGATGGGAGGAAAATACTTTGCACACCCATATTGGACAATAAGTTGCAAAACTATGGGTTAGGAACAACTTTGGTCAAAATGTTAGGAAGTTAGTGTTGTGTCACGACCCACCTAGAGAATGTGGCACATGAGAATTTGAATTCCCACGGAAGCCTTCTATAATGTGACTATCTAATATGCATAATGTAACACCCTAATAATTAACCCAATACACCTAGGAGGTCTGATTAATTACTAGACTTTACTCTTTGCTTCAGTTTCTTAATCATGCTTTGAAAATACTTAGTGAAATTACGAGCCATTTTTTTTTAAAAAACATAATTGAAAACGTGAGCCGCGCTTAACGTGAATGATTTAGCAAAATTTAAAAGACACATAGGAATTTACAAACATCACATCATAATATATTGGCTCCATCATATAGACATCCATAATTACATATCATATAGATATTTTGCCTACCAAAGAATAAGACTAAGTGTAGGCAATCTAACAAAACATAAATAATATATGGATGGAAGGACATCCATTAATGGCACCTAGTAATAACACTCCAGGGATAGGGATAGATATCTAAAATATACGAGTGAAACTAGCAGGATCAAGTTCAGCTACCTTGAGCCTCAATGTGATTCACGAACGCTTCCTTCTTTTTCTGAAGACGAGATGGAAAGAAAAATAGAGGGAGTGAGAAACTTATAAAAGAATCTCAGGGTACTCACCTCATGATGCATTGTGTCATCATCATCGTCCCCAGGAACCTCGGGGTTATTATGAAATAATGAGCATGCTAAGATTGATTTATTAAGTTTGAAAATATACTTTACCGAGGTTCGTCGATTTAATCATGCGTCTTATAATGCATCATAAACTTAGCATGTCATGTTTATAATGAACTTTTCCTTTCATATATAATAACATAGTTATGCATAAAATCACATCATATTCCTCATCATCATTTCATAATACTATGCATAGCAGAACATCATATTTCTCATCATCATCTCATAAATACTATGCATAGTAGAACATCATATTCACATAATGCATTTACTTAGTTTCTTAGGTGACTTAAAGTTACTTTCATCATCATTTTCCTGGGCCACCCTATACTCCACCCTTTTGGGAGTAATCTAGGTTATGAGCTCATACCTTGCTAGTCGTCACTAGCATATACTTATCCCTTTTGATAAGTAAAAATTCCGCTCTACCCTTTTGAGAGACGGACTAGGGGCAAGAATCACCTTTTCACCACCTATAGTTTGATGGGTCCAAAGGATCATTTTCTCAGGATCACCTTTTCACCACCTATAGTCTGATGGGTCCAAAGGGTCATTTCCTCATATATTTTGAGTCACCTTTAAGTCTTTGCATGTTATATCATAATCATCAAGAAGCATGAACATTCTCATTGCTTGCAATAGCAACTATAACATGCAAGCCATGAAATCATTCAATAATATCAAATTCTAGGAGGCATTACATCATCATAATGACATTCCAAAGCATCAAATCTCTACATAGACTTATCATTTAAAACATCAAGGAGGCATCATCATCAATTCTTACCAAAAGCTGTCTCAACAATCGAAACTCTAGAATCGGGCAATCTCAATTATTGAACTAATTAATTATGCATCTAAGGGATTCATTACCATCATTACCATTAATTATAAGCCTTAGGAACATTATTAGACTATATGGGGCAGCATAGACAGTAAGTCATTCTTAAGGTTTTAATGTGCTAGAAGTTACGTTTTTAACCCTTTCGTTACCGTCTTTCCCTTCAATGCCAAAATTAATTACTAACCCAATTATGAATCATTCTCCCTTATCTAAACATAATAAAATCTGGTTCTTAAGGCCACTAAAGGTTCTGGACAGATTTATAAATTTCATTATCTAGAGTTCTAGAAATCTTGCTTTACGTTGTTTTATATAGCTAGTTTCTCTTCTAAATTGCATATAATTGTTCCCTCATCAATAAACATAATAATCACAACTTTAAACATATTAAATCATCATCATACATTGGTAATAATCTCATATCAGAAGCCGAATCATGAACCTCATATAATTGTATAAAATCACATTTTAAGTGAACATAAAATATTAGTTTCCCGTAGAATCCTTGCAAAGCTTTAAAACTCTTTTAGAAACTAATTCTTTTTGCTAAACTTGAAAGAATCTTCATAATTAAAATTCTCACTTAAGATAAAAGGAGCAAGTCTTGAGCTTAAGAGATTTATGTGATATCTTAGAATCATAAACATGCTATGCAACCTCATTTTAATCTTGTCATTATAAGGTGATAACTTGGAATTATAAACATGATATGCAAATCCATTTCTTTATCTTTAAGATTTAAGGTGATGACTTGAAAATTAAACATGATGCAAGAACTTGAAATATAAACATGATGCAAGAAACTAGCGGCGGAGTCCGCAGGGACCAGTGGAGGGAGAAGAGAATCTTAAGAAAGGAGCCGTAATCCGCATTGGACCTGAAGGGAGAAGAGAATTATTATTACATCTTTTTAAGCTCCAATCTCAAGACTTCTTAAAGAATTAATTCTTTAACTCCAATAATCTTATTTCTTTGCTTGTGATACTTGGGCAAGTCTTTGAGCTCTAGGATCTTTAGGTGATGACATAAAAATAAACATGTCATGCGTTGATTCTTTTAGCCATTATAAAATAAAGTGAGAGCATAAAATAAATATGAGATGCAACTTCTTTATTATCTTTAGAGATTAAGTGACAACTTGAAATATAAACATGAAATGCAAGCTTGGAAATTTAAACATGAATATGCAAGTTCATTTATTCATTCTTGAGAATTTAGTGATGACATAGAAAGTAAACATGGTTATGCAAGGCATAAACTTAAACATGGATGCAAGTTCATTTTATTTCTTTACTAGAGCTCCTCCAAGACTTTAGAGAAATATAAATTCAACCCAATATATCTTAGCAAGACAAAGTGAAAAATACATCTTTCAAGTTCTAAACTCAAGATCATAAAAACATCATAAAAATATTATTCTTTAAAGTTTTGCATCAAGTGGAACTTTCAAGCTTTAGAGGCCTAACTTGTGATGGATTCACAACCCACCTCAAGGTCCTCATCATCAAGCCATCATCTTAGTCCCACCTAGGCCATATGGCTGAATTGGTTAAAGAAAAGGAAGAAGAAAACCAAATGGAAAAACTAGAGAAAATCCATGAAATCATCATTTTGAACCAAGAACAACACTTAGCAAAACATAGAAATAAACTTAAAAACAACTCCCTACCTAATTTGATTTGAAAGAAAGGAAGAGAACTTGGTTTCCTTGAGTGAAATGAAGAAAATATTCTTGAAAAGCTGAAGGGAGAATTTGGCCAAGAGAAAGAAAGAAAGAAAGCTTTTGGTGCTCCTAAAACTAGAATTTGTGTAAGTTATGAACAAGCATCTAAACTATCTTCAAGCATGCCTATTTATAGAGATTTTGCAGCTCATAAATGGACAAAGGAAGGAAGAAATCTGACCAAAAATTAGAGGAAAAAAAATAAGGAAGAAAATCATTTTGTTTGGTGGCTTAAAACATGGAATCATGTTTCCATGTTTTCATGATTCTTTGTTTTCATTCTTTGGATTTTTGTGTAATAATTTTCTGACTTATTACTCAATAATTTCATGCATTACAGCCTTGTGGAAGAGGATTTTGTGTGTTCCATGTATTATTTAGGTGTAGGCAAGGTATTCATGCAATTTAGAGAATTTACGGTTAAGGGCTTAAGTGAATTACTAAGCAATTTGGGTGTTTTAAGCAATTTTAGGTTCTAATCAATCTAAATAAATAATTTTGACTCTAGATTAATAATTAGAATTTAATAAGCTTTAATTTGAGCCTAATATTGCTTAGGTTTCGTTAGACGAATCAAAAATCTCAAAATTTGTAAAACTACAAAGGGGCAAAACGGTCATTTTACTTAAAAATTGCCCGAGACCACCCGAGCTTAACCAATGGTTAATCATGGCTTAAAAACACCTTTTAACACATTTTAGTGAGGTTCGGGCTAGTCGGCACGCAAATCGGTTAAAAACGGGCGTTTTGGTCATTTCGCGTCGAAACTCAAAATTAGGATTCTTCTCCTCTATTAACACACATAACACAAACAATCCCTTATTAACATCAAAACATCCCCTTGAGGATGGGTGGGGCCCACGATCCTCATTTTCTGAGTAAAATAACCTCAGGGGCATTTTGGTCATTTTACACGTACAGAAAATTGGGGTTTGCAATACTTGCACGAATTGCTCCTAACTTCTCTTCTAACGTTATATTCCTTTATTAAGGATTGTTTGGTCTCAAATTTTATATAATATTTACCTACGGTAATTCGGTAATTCCTAATGACAGTAAAAATTACAGTAAAAATTGGGCGTTACACATAAATAAATCGAATATATTTAAAATATCTTAAGTTTAACTAAGTTTCATAATTCTGAAAATGTTTCCAATCATAAAATGTAACATAAAACCTCTAAAATCCATAATCTGGGCCAAAGCCAAACATAATTAAATAAATGGCTGAAATTATGAAAATAGTGAAAACAATATAATGCATGTCCCTGCCTACACAATTATTGGAGCACTACTTAAACTGACAAACTAATAGTAAGCTCAACTCCAAAGCGAACCTCACCAAAGAAGCCTAGCACTATTGGGGATCCTATGGTGCAACTAGACCTCTAACTATATTTGTATGGGGAGAATAAAGATGGGCGAGTTTATCAAAACTATTAAGCCTCCACTCACAACCCACATGGGACAATAATAAAAATACATAACATATACATACAAATAATGTAAAACATTTTATGTACAATTACATATAGCTTGTCCTAAAATAATAATTTAACTTAATCCATGACAATAACTAGTAGAGAAATAAAAGATGTTTTGTATATAAGTAACTGAGATAATAGCTAAATCTAAGTCAAAGGCTAATATGATGGGCACCTAACTAGGTCCCATAAATGGACACCACATGGGTTCCTTACTATGGGTGAGCTAGTCCTCTAGTGGGCCACTTGGTACCAAGGTTAATTATCAATCCTGCAATTGTTAATTCGTTTATTGTTTCTCACTATTTATTAGCTAAAAACTAATAGCAACGAAATTTACTATTTATATAACATTGAGATTCATGAAATTTTCTTGCTAATAAGATAAATATAAATCATACATACAACAAGTGTGGTCCTATGAGTTTGCTAAAATAATAATTTGTCATGATAACTACAAAACAATAATTTTTCAAAATTTCTATAATCCATAAAGGCATATTTCTTGGCATAAATCATTTTAAAATTTTATAAATAATTTATATAATATGGAAAAATAATAATAATGATCAAAAGTATGACCATGAGCTTAAACCCACTCACCGTTGGTAGCCGAGAATGTGCTTCCACTAACAACTTAACTCTGAGAAGTTGAATGACACTAGTAACTGCCAAACAATATAATGAAAATATAAACAATTTAATTTTTATCATCCAAATGAGTTTAGGATGGTAGGAGGAAGAATGTTGAGAGAAACACATGCCTAACAATACCTAAACTCACAGACTAGATAAAAAGGGGAAGGAATTAGCTAAATTCCATCAAGATCACTTATTGGAAGATATTACTCGGAGAAAGTTGAGAGAAACCATGTTTTTCTCTTAAGGGAAATATCCTTGGGTAGTTAGGGTTCTTAGAAAAATATTTAGGAGTATTATGATGTGTCTAAAATATACTAGGAGTATAAGAGAAAAATGAAACTACAACAGAATGAGTGCAGGCTTCATTATTATCTCTATGTATAAATAGATTTACAAATATAATAATAATAATAATACATATGCTAACCGCATGCAACACAGGTTGCACTTTAATAATAATAATAATAATAGTACATAGTGCTACTATCTAACACGTGCACACACACACACACATATAATATAGTATTGCTACTTAGTACTATTCAGTTAAATAATAATAATAATAATAATAATAATAATATCAACATGCTATACATTTTCTCTTATAATATTATTAGTGTTCTGCATGCATATTGTATTATAATAAAATAGTATTAAAATGTCTACCAATTAATAGTAATAGTAATAATAATTCAAATACTAATAAATTCTTGTATTTGGGTATTACATACTATCCTCCTTAAAAGAGATTTGGTCTCCAAATCTAAACAACGTACCCGAGGTGGAAAAAGATGGGGATATTTGATTTTCATAGCTTCTTCAACTTCCCAAGTTGCTTCCTCGCTAGAATGGTTTGTCCAGATAACTTTTACTGAGGTATTTCTTTTGAACGAAGCTTCTAATTTACCTATTCACGATGGCAATTGGTTCCTTTTCATAGGACAAACTCTCGTCAACTTGGACGTTGCGGAGTGCACGTAAGACTGATGAGACATATATTTCCTAAGTATCCTGACATGAAACACTGGGTGTATGTCTATAAATTGGGAGGTGTCAACCTATAGGCCACTGCTCCAACTTTTTCTAAGGTCTCAATGGACCGATAAAACGAGGGCTAAACTTTCCCCGCTTATCTAACCTCAATATCCCTTTCATAGGGGATACCCTCAACACGTAGTCCCCAATTGCAAACTCCAAGTCACGCCTACGGTTATTTGCATAAGACTTCTGCCTGGACTGAGCTGCTAAAAGACACTCCCTAATCAACTGAACTTTCTCTAAGGTTTCCTGAACTAGTTTGGGCCTAGGAACTTAGCTTCCCCAGCTTAAACCACCCAATGGGAGACCTGAACGCCTTCTCATACAAGACTTTGAATGGTGCCATCCTGGATACTTGCCCAGGAATAGTTATTATATGAGAACTCAATCAAGGGTAGGTGATCACACTAGCTTCCTCAAAATCTAGAACACAGGCTCTGAGCATATCTTCTAAGATTTGTATCGTCCTTTCACCGGCCATTAATCTAGGGAAGGAAAGCTGGTCAAATCCACACGTGTCCTAAGGCCTCCTGAAATGCCCTCCAGAACGTGAAGTGAACTGACCCTCTGAGATATGATGGATAATAGGACACGATGAAGTCACTATTTCGTTTATGTACAACTGAGCATATTGTGCTACACTGAAGGTAGTCTTTACTGGTAAAAAGTATGCTGACTTGGTCATCCTATCTACTATTATCCATATGGAGTCAATCCCTTGGTGGTTTGAGATAATCCGACTATAAAGTCCATGATTATTCTCTCCCACTTCCAACCTGGAATATTTATCTCTGTCAGTAACTAGCTTTGGTGCTCACCTTGACTTGCTGGCATACCAAGCACCTAGCGAAAGTCACCAATATCTCTCTTCATACCATCCCAGGAATAACTGTTTTAAATCCTGATACATCTTAATTGACCCTGGATCTGAGTATGCTGCACCATGGGCTTCTTCCATTACTTTTCTTCAAGCTCACCACCGGGCACACATAAATAGTTCCCAAAATACAACATACCCTCGGCATCAATGAGAATTCTATATTTCCACCCTTACGAACATCCTCAACCAACTTAGTTAGCTTTAGATCTTCACCCCGCTGACTTGATCTATCCTACCAAGGTTGACTGAGCCTTAATGTGAGCTAGAACAGCTCCTGTATCACTAAGGCCAAATTGAATGCTCTTAGCTTCCAACTTGTGGATATCCTCCACTATTGGCTGCTTCACTAGTACTATGTGAGCCAAACTGCCGCGACTTCCTGAACCATCTGCCACTACATTCGGCTTCCCCTGTGGTACGAGATCGTACATTCATAATCTTTTAACAACTCAAGCCATGTACATTGTCTTAAGTTCAAATCTTTCTGTTGAAAGATGTACTTCAAACTCTTGTGGTCTGTGAAATTCTTCTCAGGTAGTGTCTCTAAATCTTCAAGGCAAAATCCAATGCCACCATTTCCAAGTCATGCGTAGGATAATTCTACTCATGCTTCTTGAGTTGCCGTGAGGCGTATGCTATAACTTAACCATGCTGGATCAGGATACAACCAAGTCCAACTCTAGAAGCGTCACAAATACGAAAAGCCACCTGTCCTTGAAGGTAATACCAAAACTGCTGCGTGGTCAAGCATGTCTTGTGTTTAAACTTTCTTCACATTCTTCATGAAATTTGACATTCTTCTATGTTAGCTTGGTCATAGGTGCTGTGATCCTCAAGAAATCCTAAACGAACCGCTGATATATCCTGTAAGCCTAAAAAACCACGACTTCTAAACTGTTGTAGGACTAGGCCATTGTGCACGCTTCCACTTCTTTGGATCTACTAGAATACCATCCTTCAACATGTGTCCAAGGAACGCTGCTTGATTTAGCTAGAACTCACACTTGGAGAACTTGGCATACAACTGATTCTCCTTCAAAGTATGTAAAACTATTCTCAATGTTGCTCATGTTCCTCTTTACTCTGGAATACACTAAGATGTCATCGATGGAGACAATCACAAAGTGACCTAGAAATGGCTTAATACTCGTTCATCAAATCCATGAAGGCTGCATTGGTCAACCCAAAGGACATCACTAAGAACTCATAATGTCCAAAGCGAGTCCGAAGGTCGTCTTAGATATATATTCATCCTTAATCTTCAGTGATGGTAACTAGATCGAAGGTCGATCTTGGAAAAACAAGTTGGCTCTTGAAGCTGGTCAAAAAGATCATCAATGCGAGGCAAGGGGTATCTCTTGATCGTCACCTTGTTTAGCCTTATAATCTATACACATCCTCATTGAACCTTCTTCTCTTAACGAACTAGAGCACCCATGGAGACATTGGCCGTATAAACCCATTGTCCAACAACTCCTATAATTGTTCTTTCAATTCTCTTAACTCTCTTAAGATATGAGAGGGGGGTATAGAGATGGGCCTAACTCTTGGCTCAAACTCTATCCTAAACTCTATTTTTCTCTTGGTAGCATACCTGGCAAATCAATTGGAAACATATCTGCCACTTGGAATCATGGCCAAACTAGGTGCTCTCCTCACATCCCTAACTTGTAGCTAAAATCCTGTAACTACCTCTATCCATCAACCGTAGCGTACTCATAGTTGATATCAAGCTCGTCGGTGTCAAAACCTTCCAAAACACCCTTGGCTCATCACCTGGGATCTCAAATCTCACCACCTTACTATACCAATCTATCAAGGCATAGCATGGGGCTAACCAATCCATACCCAGAATAATATCAAAGTGACATGTCCAACACTATTAAATCTGCTAGTGCTTCCATGTCACCAGCTTTGACTCGCACAATTTATACACTATTTGAACAAGGATGGGCTTTCCCGAAGGTACTCCAACTAAAAATGGCTTCTCAAGATCCTCAAGGGATCTTTTTGACCTAAGGCAAAGAACGGGGACACATAAGAATAGTTGGACCCCAGGTCAAATAACATCAGGCGTTGAAGGAACAAACTATTGTCATACCTGTCATTTCATTTGAAACCCTGTGCATCCTCCAGGGTCATAGTGAACAAACGAGGCTGTCCCTATTTCCCTGACCTCTTGCTTATACTTCTACCACCAGGGCCCCTCCCCCGGCTCCACATCTTGCTTGAAGCGATGAAGCCACCCTGGGTTGTTGATTGGAGAGATGAGCTGACATGGAGGGGTTAGCTGGCCCTTGACTTTGAGCTCCTTGAAACATCGGACACTCTCTGTGCATGTGACCTGGCTAGCCACACCCGTAACATAATGAGGAACTAACTAAACACTAACCCTGATGTATTTTCCCAAGTCGGGCATACTGGATATGACTATCATGAACCTTGTCCACTATGTTGACTGCCCCTTTACTCAAGTCCGTGATACAGCCAGGCGTGCAGGATGGGTTCTGAGAAGGTTGCCTTACCGACGACCTTGTTGCTGGCCCTACTAATGATGACCCTTGCTCGCACCCGCTTTGCTAAAAAAGAGGCATGAACCCTGGCCTTCTTGTTGGCCTCTGTCATTGCCCTACGCTCTGCTAAACTGTTCTCAATACCAATCGTCGTGTCTACCACCTAAGCATAGTCCATGGTCCCACGTGAGGCTGAAATGAGGAACGTATTTCTGGTAGAACTTAACAAAATGTCTCACCCTAGCGTCTCTGTTGGTATCATGCTTGGAGGCTGCTTGTGCCAGATAAGTGAAACGCTCATCATACTGGAACTGTCATGCCTGGAGTTAAACAAAGCTTCAATAACTCCTCAATCATTTGTGCCGTCGGCTCTCCTATATGAACCTCTATAAAGGCTTCCTTGAACCGTTCCTAAGATGGAGAGTTAGCGGTCCCATGTCTCTATTCGAAACTCCTGATACCATAACTCTGCTTAGCCTCCTAGCTAGAAGCCAACTAACTCCATGGCTCTCTCTGAAGAACAATGGATGACATCAACTATTTTCTCCACCTACCTAAGAAATTCCTGGGATCCTTAGTCGAGAATGCCCGTTGAAAGTGGCGGGTCCATCCTTTTGAAATGCCCCAAGGTTGAGTCGTCTATGTCTCTACTGGAGACGACGCGTAGTCGCCTCAGCTGCCTAGTCACCATATTTGTCAACTTTGCTACCATATGTTCAAAAGCTCAAAGGCGAACACTATTACTGGATGCGTGACTCCTTCGGACAGCTGAAATGTGAAGAGTGTACAGGTGGCATGGTCACATATGTGAAAGAGAGGACATATAACAAGACCATAAGTGCCAAGGAAAGACACACTCTTACTGAACCTAGACATGACTTGACTTTTCTAAAGGCCACAAATAGCACTACATCAATACAAATGGGTGCGCTTCCATTTACATAGATGCCATGTTATTTGTGGATACTTGCTCCAGGAATACGTAGGGAAAACCTATTGCTCTGATACCACTTTGTCACGACTTTAGAGAACGTGAGGATTTGGATCCCACGGAAGCCTCTAATAACATGAGTATCTACTATGCATAAATAAATCAAATATATTTAAAATATCTCAAGTTTAACTAAGTTTCATAATTTTGAAAATGTTTCCAATCATAAATACTGAACATAAAATTGCATAAAATCCATAATCTGGGTCAAAGCCAAACATAATTAAATAAATGACGAGATTCTAAAAAAATGAAAACAATATAATGCATGTCCAGGATCCTACCTACATAAGTATTGGAGCACTACTATACTAACATAACCAATTGTAAGCTCCACTCCAAAGCGAAGCTCATCAAAGAAGCTGTAGCACTATTGGGGATGATCCTTTAGTAAACTTGGACCTATAGCTGTATCTGGATGGAAAGAAAAGAAAGGGGTGAGTTCATCAAAACTTGAGTGAGCCTCCACTCACAACCCACATGGGACAACAATAAAAATACATAACATATACATACAACTAATGTGAAAAAATTTATATACAATTACATATAGTTGTATTGAAAATAATAATTTAACTTAATCCATGACAATAACTAGTAGAAAACAAGAAATATTTTGTGTATAAATAACTAGCTATAGTTGAATCTGAGTCAAAGGCTAATCTGATGGACACCACACGGGTTCCATAAATGGACACCATACGGGTTCCTTACCTGGGTGAGCTAATCCTCTAGTAGATCACTTGGTACCAAGGTTAACAATTAATCCTGCTTAACCGCTGATTTGTTTCTCACTATTTATTGGCTAAAAACTAATAGTAACAAAATTCACTGTTTATGCAATACGTGATTCATGAAATTTTCTTGCTGATAAGATAAATATAAATCATACTTACAACAAGTATAGTCCCATGAGTTTTTTAAAATAAAAATTTGTCATGATAACTACAAAATAATAATTTTCTAAAATTTCTATAATCCACAAAGGCATATTTCTTGGCATAAATCATTCTAAAATTTTATAAATAATTTATATAATATAGTAAAATAATAATAATGATAAAAAATATGGCCATGAGACTAAAACTACTCACCGTTGGTAGCCGAAAATGTGCTTCCATTAACAACTTGACTTTGAGAAGCTGAATGACATTGTAACTACCAAACAATATAATCAAAATATAAACCATTTAATTCTTATCATCCAAAATGAGTTTGGGATGATAGGAAGAAGAATGTTGAGAAAAACCCGTGCCTAACAATACCTAAACTCACAGAACTAGATAAAAAAGGGAACGAATTGGCTAACTTCCATGAAAATCACTTACCGAAGATATTAATGGAAAGAGTTGAGAGAACCACGTTTTCTCTCAAGGCAAATATCCTTGGATGGTAAGGGTGCTTAGAAAAATATTTAGGAGTATAAGAAAGAAAGAAAATGAAACTCAAAAACAGAATGAGTGCAGGCTTCGTTACTATCTCTATGTATATATATATATATATATATATATATATATATATAACAAAGCATGCAACACGGGTTGCACTTTAATAGTAATATAATAATAATAATAATAATAATATCAACATGCTACACTTTTTCTCTTATAATATTATTAGAGCATTACGTGCATGCATATCATATTATAACAAAATAATATTAAAATGTCTACCAATTAATAGTAATAGTAATAATAATTCAAATACTAATAAATTCCATATTTTAGGTATTACATATTGTTAGCTCAGAACCCTTCAAAAAACTTCAGTGCTAAATGTTTTGAGTGATAACATAATCAATCTTGAGAAAATATTTTGAAGAATGACTAATCCTTTCCTTAAGTTTCTTAAAGTAACAAGTAGATCTTTTTACGATAGCATATATGGTTCTTAAAACAAAAATATTATTTCACAATGACATGAGTCAAGTATTAAGAAAAATCTCAAGTATAAGAAACCAAGGCTCAGATCTTCAAAAGTAGCGCGTGACTTTAGAAAGTGCAATTCAAGTGAAGATTTAAATCAAACTCTGAAGCAAGTACATACTACAATCTTCATTCATCATGATTGTAATCATATCATCAACAACAAGCTTTGATTGAAGATTAAAAGATCAAAGAGAATTCAAGAAACGTTGCGGCATTTCAAAAGCATGTTTAACTGGAAACGGTGCACTTTACAGGAAAATGAGAGAATTTTGAAATTCAAATTTAAAGTCAAACCTGGTCAAGAACTAACGTGGCATCTCTTTTGTCAACTTGGTCACCCAGCTTCTAGAAGGAAAAGTTCAGAAACCTCATTCAGAAAGTAAAAGTAGTTTATGAAGGTGGACTCAATAACCTCTTTTGCATAATGGCTTCTGCAACTACTTTGACAATGCTGACTATTTCTCTAGATTGCATTTCCAAGACACAAAATAAAGATCAACACGTGTCACTTAGAAAAAAGGGCAATGGTCATAAGTGCATATCAAGTATAAAAGGAGATGCAATGCTTACAACACGTGATTGTTGCTCAACAAAATGCAAAAATGTTGAAGAAATTTCTTCTCGTCCTTTGTAAAGTCATTACTACTTGTAATTAGTTTCTTCCTTGTAAAAATCTTCTTTCTACATTCTTACCATATAATATCATTCTTTCGAGGAAGAATAGATAGAAAAAGTCATTCAAGTTTTCTAGATATGTTATTGTTTATCATACGAAAACTTGAGTGTTGATTAGTTTAGTGATTTAACCTAAACACAAACTTTTGTAATCTCTACCGATAGTGATCGTTGTGAGTTAGCTTGAAGAGGCTAAGCAAAGACTACTTGTAAGGTGATAGTAGAGTGAGCTACTAGTCATGGAGTGAGGATGGAGAGGTTGGTCAAAGACTGCTAGGTGTGACATTAGAGTGAGCTACTGGTCAAGAGTAAGCTTGGAAAGGTTGGTCAAAGTAATCTTGGAAAGGCTTGTCAAAAACTACTCAGGTATAACAATAGAGTAAGCTACTGGTCACAAAGTTAGCTTGGAGAGGTTGGTCAAAGACTACTCAGGTGTGATAGTAAAGTGAGCTACTAGTCACGGTAAGAGCTTGAGAAGGCGTTGTAAAGACTATCTAACTTTCTTGGGTTGAGAAAGGTTTTAGTGGAACTCAATGGTGGTTGAGAACTAGATGTAGGTAGGTTGGCCGAACCAGGATAAAAACTTCTGTGTTAACTCTCTTTTATTTACTGCTTTGTGTTGTTTATATTGTGTTTTCTGAAAACCATCTTTTACGAGTTTGTTTTATATCTTTGATAGAGTTCAGAAAGTTACTTTCTAACGTTTTCTAACATTTCCGCTGCACTTCAAGTTTACAATTGATTGTATTTGTTCTAGTTTTTCATAAAAGAAAAAGGAAAGAAAAGGCAAAGCATAATTCAACCCCCTTATCGTGCATTTCTCCACCTATAATTGGCATCAAGCTCAAGTATCTAAGGGGTTGAGCATTCTAACAACTGCAGAGAAGAAAGATCCTAGGGATAAATGACACAAAAGATCCATATAGCAAAAAGACATTCCATAAACAGACCACCATTCTTTGATGGTGGAGATTATGCACATTGGAGAGATAGAATGGATGTTTTCATCAAATATACAAGTCTTGACTTGTAAGAGATCATACAGGAAGGAGATTATGCTCTAGCGAAAGAATTCCTAGAACTGATGAAGCACTTTCAACCTCCAAAGAAGTCCCAGGAGTAAGTGGATAGAGTAACACAAAGCTAAAGTTTAATTGAACTCCAAAGCTAAGTACTTACTTACGTGTGCACTAAGCAAAGTAGAATATGATAAAATCATTGCTTATGACATAGCCAAGGAGATCTAGGCCAGACTACACATGCTGCACGAAGGCATTGACAAAGAGACAAAGATCAGGATGCAAGTTTATCAATATGAGATGTTTAAAATGACAGAGTAAGAAAGTATTGATGACCTGACCATAAAGTTCATGCACATTGTAAACCAACTAAAGGTACTAGGCAAAATATATTATAACTCTGAAATGGTTTGAAAATTCTAAGAGTCTCCCTGAAATGGCTTGCCAAAGGCAGACCATTGCTTAAGCCAAAGACCTGCAAACTTTTGGCTTGGACACACTCATTGGGTCACTCAAAACCCATGAGGTTATGCTCACCAAGGTTCATGGTGAAGCCATAAAGAAGAGCAAGTCTATGGCCTTGGTATCTCACACAAGAAGCAGACCAAGGGAAAGGCAATGAAAGTTGTTGAAATATCAGATGAAAAAGAAGAATCTAATGAAGAATATGAAGAAGAAGATGGAGATGAGATCTCCATGCATGTGAGGAAGACGTCAAATGATTGGAGAAGCAGAATGAAGAGAAGAAAAGACATCAACCTCAAGAAGGATAGAAAAGGCAAGGGAAAGCTGGAAGTGTTACTTGCTATAACTGGAGTGAGAGGGACACTTCAAAATTGATCTGTCCCAAGCTCAAGGGTCCATAGAAGAAGTTTTTCTCCAAGAAAGGGGAATGTTGGTAGCCTGGAGCGACTCAAAGGAAGATAATGATGCTTCAAGAAAACTAGGATGAGTTGGAAGACGTTGCAAATTTCTGCTTAATGGTGACTATGCTTCAGGAAGAACCTGAAGATAAAAATATCTGAACTTAACTCTTACGATGAATTACTTGCATTATATAATGAGTTACTCAAAAATTCTCAAACTTTCTCCTCTCATTATCTCAACCTCAAAAAGAACCATCAGAAAGTGGTTTTAGAGCTTGAAAAGACAAAATCAAATGTTAAGAATCCAAGGCTTGAAAAGGAAGAAATAAATGGAGAAAACAAGTTTTTAAACGTAAAGCTCAAAGCCTTAGAAGTCAAAGTCATAGAAAAAGATCAAAAGGCTCAGAAAGTAATTTTTGAACTTGAGAGGACTTTAAGACTTCTCAAATTTGATCTGAGAAAATGGTAAATGGCTACAAGAATCTTGATTAGGATATGAGAATGAAATGGATGAGAAGGGAAAGACAACCTCATCTAAGAAAGTAAAGGACAAAGCTTCTTGTACTTTTTATCACAAGAAAGGACACCCACTTGACAAATGTTTCATGAGGAAGAAATCTCAACAAGTTGGAAACTTCCCTCGAAAGACTAACTTAAAAGAACCCAAGAAAGTCTTGGTACCTAAAGTAAAAATTATTTTTGTTGCAGGTGTGTTTGAGAATGTATGTTGACCAATACAACAAATGGTACATGGATAATGGCTACTCCAGACACATGTTTGGATCCAGGAAGTGATTCAGAAACCTGAAGCCAAAGAACTCTGGATTAGTAAAATTTACTGATGGAGGTAAGCCAAGGTCACATGCATAGGAAATGTTGGTAAGGATTACTCTCACCAAATTTCTAATGTTTTACTTGTTGATGGTCTGGCTCATAATTTGTTAAGTATCAACCAATTTTGTGACCAAGGCTTTAATGTTTTATTTAATGCTCATGCTTGCAAAATTGTAAATCCCACTTTTAGACTAGTCATTTTATCTAGCAAGAGATATGATAACACTTATGTGTTATTCTTGGATAGCTTTCTAGATCAAGATGTAAAACGTATCATCCTTCATGGATGATAAGTGGTTGTGGCATAAGAAGCTTTGATATGCTCATATGAAGCTTATTTTATTCAAAAAAAGCTTGTGAAAGGCCTGTCAAAGATCAGATTTGACAAGGTTCAACTTGTGATTTCTGTGAGAAAGGCAAGCAATCAAAGCTTCTTTCCACAAAAATATGGTTTCAACTTCGAAGCCACTTGAGCTTTTACATATGGATTAAACCAACCAAGATTGCAAGTCTTGCTAGAAAGAGATATTGCCTTGTCATAGTGGATGATTTCTCTAAATTTACATGGGTTATCTTCCTAGCTTCTAAGAATGAAGTGGTTAACATATTCAAGGTGTTTGCAAAACGTGTTTGTACTGAAAAAGATTCTCAAATTACCTCTATAATATCAAATCATGGAGGAGAATTTAAAAATCATGTTTTTGAAGAGTTTTATGAAAAATATGACATCTTCAAATTCTCTCACTAGAACTCCTTAACAAAATGAGGTTATAGAAAGGAAAAATAAAGTTTGCAAGAAATAGCAGAATCATGCTTTTAGAAAACAATTTATGAAAAAGCTTTTGGGAGGCTGTAAACACCTCGTGCTATATTAAAATAGAATCTTTCTAAGGCCAACCCTCAAGAAAACTCCTTATGAGCTATGAAAGAATAGAAAACCCAACATATCTTATTCCATATTTTTGACTCATCTTCTTTTATTCTTAACAGGAAACTCGCAAAGTTTGATCCTAATCTAAATTATGATGAAATTTTCTTAGGATACTCTTCAATCTCCAAAGCTTGCAGGTGTATAAGAAGAGAACGCTATGCATTGAAGAGACTATCCACATCAAGTTCAAGGAGCTAAGAAGGACTTTGCTGATGATCTTGAAGAGCTGAAGAGAACCTTGAGAAGCTGAACTCAAGGAACCCTCGGAAAGTAAGAAGATGAAAGCGCAATCTTCAGAAAGTAAGCTCCATAATAAGGCTAATTTAGAAAGCTTACTTAGAACTCCAAAGTCTCAGAAAATGATCATTTGAGCATGAAGAGGAGCAATTTGAAGATGAAAGAAAAGCTGAAAAATATCAAGGTTAGGAACTACAAAGGAGTTTCTAATCTAAAGCAGTTTCTCTTATCAAAGTTATATGAGACATTTCCAAGGGTGTGAGAACAATAACCTCCCTTAAAATATGTAACCTTGGTTTCAGCTTCACCATCGAGCTCGATTGCATTGAAGATGCTTTGCATGACCGAAGTTGGGTGGATGCTATGTAAAGAACCTGACAAGTTCGAAAAGTAAAGTCTGGATGCTCATGGAAAAGCCCAAAGGGAAACAAGCTGGATGAAGCTGCAAAGTCATCAGAAACAAAGCAAGGTTGGTTTCACAAGGTTATAATCAACAAGAGGGAATTGACTATGATAAAACATTTGTACCAGGAGTTAGGCTTGAAGCCATAAGAACGCTTCCTGCATTTGTTGCCTTCAAGGGATTCACTCTTTACCAAATGGATGTTAAGTCTACGTTCCTAAAGATTCCTCTTGAGGAAGTATATTAGAAGTAGCCTCCTAGTTTTGAGAGTGAAAACCTTCTCAACCATGTCTTCAAGCTAACGAAGGCACTTTACGTCTAAAACAAGCACCCTGAGCTTAGTATGAAAGGCAAAGTATCTTTTTACTAAAGAATGGATTCAAGAGAGTTAATGACACAACTCTTTTTACTCTTGAGCAAAATAATCACTTTCTGATAGTCCAAATATATGTTGATGACATTATATTTGGCGCCACTGATCATTTTCTCGTGAAAAGTTTTCAAAAGTAATGCAAAGTGTATTTGAGATGAGCATGATAGGTGAACTCAAGTTTTTCCTCAGCCTTCAAATAAAACAACAAAAGGAAAGAACCCTGATCCATAAAAAAAAGTATACAAAAGAGCTTTTGAAAAAGTTTAACATGGATCAAGTCAAACCTATGAATATCCCCATGCATCCATCTCAAGCATCGATAGACGAGAATGGTGAGAATGTATCAGAAAGCAATTATAGGGGAATGATTGGTTCATTTGGATTCACAAGTGGACCAAACATTCAGTTAAGTGTGGGATTTTATATAGATTTCAATCTAACCCAAACAATCACACTTAAATGCTGTTAAATGAATTTTGAGATAATTATCCGGACTACTAATCTTGGTTTATGGTACGAGAAAGGTACATCCTTGAGATTGTAGGGTACTATGATGCTAACTTTGTTAGAGAGAATAGAGAAAAAGTACCAGTGGATGCTATTGTTTCTTTGGAAAAAGTCTTATCACTTGGTCATGCAAAATTCAAAACACCATTGCTCTTTCTACTTGAAGCTAAATATGTACTGCAAACTGCAACACCTAGATGCTATATAAGGAACCAAAAAGATTATCACCTAAGGTACTCCAAAATCCCTATCCTCTATGATAATACTAGTACTATTAATCTTGCTAAGAATCCTATCTAGCACTCTAGATCCAAGCATATTGATGTTAAACATCATTTTATTAGAGATCATGTTCAAAAAAGGGATGTTGAGTTAATATTTGTGTATACTGAAGATCAAATGGTTGATATATTCATAAAACCATTAGGTAAAGATCATTTTTGCTACTTAAAATTGCTTTTGAACCTTAAAAGTTTTAAATCGTAAGCATTTATGCATAAACATCTCTAGATTCTCCCCATCTTGGCTCTAAACTGAAGCCCAAACGAAACATCAGTTTGCAAAATATAATCATTTTGCAAGACTAGATGATTAGTTTACAAGATCAAAAAGTCAGTTGCAAGCTTAGAAAGAAGATCAGATGGTTAGAAAATGGGTTATATGATCTTACGGGTTCATAATTTGAAGATGAGTACGATATGAGAAAGTAGTGTTATCTCGATCGCTCAAAAAGCTTACAAGGTTCAAAAAGTGGTTCCAAGTTTCAAAAACCACTATTTCTGGAAGAAAAAAAGGCGGATAATTCCCACTCTTTTGAGTTTCTCTCCCACGTCACACTTTACTCCCTTTAACCTCAAACACTCTCACCTTTACTCAAAACCTTTTCATCTCCTCTCACAAATCTTTCTTCCTTGCAACCTTACCATTTTCTCAAACCCTCACTTTCGTTCAACCCTCTCATACACATCCCTAACCTACTATGGCTGAAGGCAAATACTTTGATGGAAGCATTGCTTACATGGGAACTCTCCTTATGTACTAGGAACCGCTTCTCCACAGGTGCAAAACTTTTCTCAAAGGAAGATAGCTCTTGAAAAAGATTGAGCGGAGAACTAATGAACCTAGTTCTCATTCTCCTAGAAGTTTTCTCTTTTAAGGATGGGAAGGTTCCTAGACCTCTCATATTAAGTCTTTACTAGGATTTTACTTCCTAGTTAGAGTAAGAGTCTAAATCTTTATTAAAGACCTTTATTAGGGCATTAACATGGAGATAGGGCTATCTGACCTCTCCAACATCATCCAAGCCTCCATTGGAATCAAATGCTCATCTAGAAGGAGATTGGTTTACGACTCTTGGAGTCTCGTTAAAAGGTCTTGAGATGTCTCACCAACTCTCCAAAATACCAACCCAATGAGATCACAACTGCCTTACTAAGCTCTAGCCCACAAAAGGTCTTTACAATTGCCCATTTTGTCTTTTTCCAAGGCTAGGAAGCACTAACTTGCTGGTTGGGATGGACTCATGCTACTCTTTTGTCTAGTGGCAAAGAGAAGAGTAAACTTACCCTGACTAATCTTCGACTACATGCTCAGTGCCATCTCCAAAGAAAATACGAGAACTGATTGTCCCTTATGAAGTCTTGCTCAGGATCTTCCAACAATTGAACTACCCTTCTGGCCAACGAAGTGGTATAAGGATATGGAAGGTAGTGAGTATACCCTAAACTCCTTCAAGACTTTAAGGAGATTCAGGTGTACCCCACAACCAAGGAGACAAAGCTTAAGGACTAAAGATGCAATCATTAAAAGCTCCGGATGCTAAAAGAAAGAAAGAAAAAGAAAGGTGATCCAAATTGAGAGTAGCTTAGAGGACACTCAAGAATCTAATGAGGAATCAAATTTTAATTGGACTAACAATCAAAAGCAAGCCAATAGAAGATGACACTTCAGACTTTAGGAGAATCCTTCGAGGATGAGCAGCTAAATGAAGACTATGTGACTAGCTCACCGCATGCCGCCATTCCTATCTCTTGTTGATGAGCCTTCTATCCCGCTCCATAGGTCAACCCCAGCAACAAGGGAGATCCCTTTATCAAGCCAACCTGCACCTCCACTAAGCTTCTCGAAGTCCTACACCGCCCAAAATCAACATGGCTACGTGGAAGAATCAGTTAAGAAGAAATGAAGCATTGCTGTTGGAGATACTTCGTGAATTGAGGTGAAGGGGCTAATGATGGTGTCACTGGGTTCTTGTACATATTTTTTTTTTTTATGATGACAAAAGGGGAAGAATAAAAGATTCAGAAAATCTTTGCTGACAAATTCAAGGAGCAAGAGGGAGCTTAGAGATATTTTTTTTTTCATTTGCATTCTTTTGTTGTTAACTGAACAATGTTTTTTTATTGATATGATAATATGATCTATTATCATTTTGGTTCATATATGTTTAATTTATCCTTCTCAAGTTTTTTTTTTTAAAGTCTAATATTTTTATGCTCTGATTCATCTTGCTTAGCTAATCATATATCCTATTTGTGGTGTATGCTTTATAAGTCTTAAGTGTTTTCTCTGATATTTAGCATGCTATGATACCCAATTACATCAATCATATGCTTTGTTTTGCTTGTATGATTAGCTCTGAAAAGTATATTTTAATACTCTCATATATACATGGCTCTCTATACATATCTTTTTAGTGCTCTGATATATATGCCATGATACATGATTGTGAAGTTTTTATATGAACATATATACTTCGTCACACATTTATAAAGTTTTCTCATAAACATCACAAGCTCAGTTACACATGCTCTGATACAATTGTGATTTCTTTTAAGCTTCAACTCCTGTGTGTACAAAGTTTATAAGTTGCATGATTTTATGCCCCAAAATTGCATCGTGTTTCAAAAATTTGTTTGGATAAAGATATGCTAAGAATGAATTCAAGATCAAGAGTACATATCACAAGTATTACTCTCTTTATTCAAACACACATATTTTTCAGAAAAGTCATGAATAAAAGTCAAGCTGTGTTTATTCTAAAAACTTATATGCTCATATCTTTTACAAAATTGCTCTAATATCCTTCAGAAAGCATTCTGATTAACTTCAGAAACCTTAGTTGAAATAAAACAGCTCTGATTACAGTCACTTAAGGTAACAAAGTGTTTTTTATTCTATCTATATCATCCTTTAAGAATGAGACCTTTGAAAATCTATTGTATTTTGAAGAAAATTGGTTTATCAAGCTTTACATTACATGTATTTCTTTCAAAATCTCCTCAAAAGATTTTCTAAGAATTGGTTTGTTATCATAAAAAAGAAGGAGCTTGTTAACTCTAGAACCCTTCATAAAGCTTCAATATTAAATGTTTTTAGAGAAAACATAACCAATCTTAAGAAAATATTTTAAAAATGACTATTCTTTTCCTTGAGTTTCTTGGACCAACAAAGGGTCTTTTTACATTAGCATATATGATTCTTAAAACAAAAATATTTTTTCACAACGATATGGGCAAACATGTTTAATCTCATTTGAAGAGATTAGGACTTAACGTAACTAAAAATATATCATGGAATGAACGTATATATGCTAAACGGATTAAAGAAAAATCTCAAGTACAAGAAACCAAGGCTCAAATCTTCATAAAGTAACACATGACTTCAGAAAGTGCAATTCAAGTTAAGATTTAAATCAAATGCTAAAGCAAGTGTGTACTACAATCTTCAATCATCATGATCACAATCATATAATCAACAACAAGCTTTTATTGAAGACTAGAAGATCAAAGAAAATTCAAGAAATTGTTGTGGCACTTCGAAGCATGTTTAACTGGAAACGGGCACTTTACAGGAAAAGGAGGAAATTTTAAAATTCAAATTTAAAGTCAAACCCAGTCAAGGACTAACATGACATCTCTTCTCCAACTTGGTCAACTGTCCAGCTTCTAGAATGAAAAGTTCAGAAACCTTATTCAGAAAGTAAAAAGTAGTTTTTGAAGGTGGACTTAGAAATCTCTTTTACACAACAACTTTTGCAACCGCTCTACAATGCCGAGCTACTCTTCTAGACTACATTTCCAAGACACAAAAAGAAGATCAACATGTGTCACTTGAAAAATAGATCAAGGGTAATGGTCATAAGTGCATATCAAGTATAAAAGGAGATGCAATGTTTACAATGTGTAACTCTTGCTCAACAAAGTGCAAAAATGCTTAAAAAATTTCTCCCCATCCTCTGAAAGTCATTACTGCTTGTAATCAGTTTCTTCCATGTAAAAATCTTCTTTCTATGTTCTTACTATATAACATCATTCTTCCAAGGAAGAATAATAGAAAGAAGTCATTCAAGTTTTCCAAATTGGAATTATTTATCACACGAAAACTTGAGTGTTGGTTAGTTTGAGTGGTTCAACCCAAAGATAAATCCTTGTAACCTCGATCCTGAAATGATTGCTGAGTTAGCTTGAAAAGGCTAAGCAAAAACTATGAAGGTGACAGGAGAGTGAGTAGGTCACTAAGTGAGCTTGGAGAGGCTTGTTACTGAGTGTGACAGGAGAGTGAGCTACGGTCACGAAGTTAGCTTGGAGAGGCTGGTTAAAGACTACTCATGTGTGACCATAGAGTGACTATTGGTCACTAGTAAGAGCTTGAGAAGCCGGAAAGACTATTTAACTTTCTCTGTTGAGAAAGGTTTTAGAAAACTCAACCTGGTTGAGAACTAGATGTAGGTAGGTTAGCCACACCAGGATAAAAACTTGTAGGATATTCTCCTTTCCTTAACTCTCTTTTATTTTCTACTTTGTGCTATTTATATTGTGTTTTTTGAAAACCATCTTTTACGAGTTTTTCATATCTTTGACATAGTTCAGAAAGTTACTTTCTGATGTTTTCTAGCGTTGTTTTCGCTACTCTTCAAGTTTATACTTGATAGTATTTGTTCTAGTCTTTCAAAAAAGAAAATGGAAAGAAAAGGCAAAGCACAATTTAACTCCCCTTTTAGTGCACTTTTCTACCTACAAGTGTTTGGTTGATATATGCACTAGCCGAATCATGCCTTGTTGAACATTCTCGTAAAAAAAAATATAGATCGATTTTGATGTGTGTAGTTCTTTCATGAAAGTTGGGTTGGAATGGATGGTTGATTGACTGTCACAATACACCATGGAATTGGAAAATTCAATGCTGAAATCTTTGAGGAGGTTGTGCAGCCAACTAAGTTCATTTGTGAGGAAGGCAAAGGAGTGATACCTTGCCTTGTTGAACTTCTAGCCATTAGCTATTGTTTCTATGATTTTCAGCATATCAAAGACTCATAAACAAAGACACATTGCCTCGAAACTAATCACCTAGTGTCAGAATTGCCTTAATTCACATCAACATAGGAACAAAGGTTGAGCTAAGACTTAGAAGAAAGAGAACTCCTTGTCCCGAGTGGCCTTTAGATGCCTTAGCAGGTGATGAACAACATTTATATAGGTAGTATATGGCTTGGACATATGTTTGAGTTTATTTACAACAAATATGATGCCAGGTTAGCTAATTGTGAGGTAAAGCAAGCAGCCGATGATTCTTCTGGATAGGGAAGTGTCTCCTAAAGGATTTCCTTCATCAGGTTTCAATTTCAGATTAGGGTCATTGGTAAAGAGGTCAGTTTGGCTCCTAAAAATCTTGTATCTTTGGATAGAATGTACTTTCTTTGAGAAAGAAAAAGTAGTATGTGGCTTGGACAAAAATTGGTTGAGTATCGCAAATGTGATGTCAGGTCGATTGATAGTGAGGTAAGCAAGCGGCTAATATTCTTCTATATAAAGAAGTGTCTTGTAAAGGGTTTCCTTCATCAAATTTCAATTTCATATTAGGCGTCCACTAGTAAAGAAGTTTGGCTCCTAAAATTCCTGTATCTTCAAATAATGATAAAGTGTACTTTCTTTGAGAAAGAAAAATTTCCTTTGAAGACTTGCAATCTCCAAGTTGAGGAAGTACTTTAATGAGCCAAGATCCTTTAACTTGAATGCTTGTCTGGCTGGTTCTTAACCTAAGAAATAGCATTTTTTGAAGGTCCTGATAATAATTTCATCTACATAAACTAACAAATGCACACAACCATCGTTGGTGACCTTTGAGAATAAGGAATAATCATTTTTGGATTGGAGAAATCCTAAAGAGGTTAGAGTTGTAGCGAACTTCATAAACCATTGTTGAGAGGCTTGTTTGAGTCACAGATGGACTTATTGAGTTTGCAAACCAATAAGTTCTCCCCTTGATTAGATATCCAAGTGTTAGATCCCTATATTTAAGAATGCATTGTTGATATCTAGTTGACCAAATGCTAATTTTTTATGGAAGCAAGAGACAAAAGTACCCTTATGTTTGTAAGTTTGGCTACTAAAGAAAAGGTATCCAAGAAGTCAATTCCAACTTGTTGAGTGTAGCCTTTCGCTACTAGTCTAACCTTGTGTCTGTTTATAGTGCCATCTTGATTGTACTTGGCTTTGTAAACCCATCGACGACCAATAGTGTGTTTTCCTTAAGGTAAGGTTGTGACTGTCCATGTGTTGTGTTGGCTTCCATTGCATCTAATTCTTTTTTCTTGGCTTTCCTCCATTCTTTGTAAGGTACAACTTGATGGTAAAACTGAGCTTCAAATTCAAAAGTGATTTGCATGATATAATTATGGTATTACGAGGGCAAGAGAACTATAACCAATGAAATTAAAGATAGGATACATGGGACCATTGGCCATGTTGCATTTATAAGCTGCTAAGTATGCAGGAGTTCTTGTAGTCTTAGTAGATTTTCTATCTTGTGAAGGGCAACAATAAGAGGTTGGTTTTCTAAGGTTAGGGTAGGACTAACAACAATGGTAGAAAGGTTAGAATCTGATGTAGGTTGTCGAGATGTGGACAAGGCATTGTGATCAAACATCTGAGGTAAATATGAGAAGGTGTTTGAACTAATTTGAGGGAGCTAGTTCAAAAATTATGCAAATAAAATATTTTAGTTGTGTAACTTATCAATACATCAAAATTAAAGCGAAATCGTGACTTATGACATGGTGCCAACTTATTTATCAATTATCATTAGAAATAATGAAAAAATATTTAAATAATTTCAATAGTAAAATAATGAAACAATCAAATAGTATTTATTCTAAATGATAAATAAGTACAATTTTCAACTCTCTGATTTTTATTTATATATATATATATATATATAGAATCGATCTGAAGAGGTAAAAGTATGGTTGCAGAAGAAAAGAAGTCCCACTCTCTTTTCATTTTGGAAATTCTCAATATCCCAACCAATCGTTGTCTCCCCAGATGTCGGAGACTTTATGTCTTGTCACCCTAATTCCCTAGAAGATAAGACCCATAATATTAACAAGCATTAATAGGCCAACATTTTGATTAAAAAAATAAAAAGCATTATCCCAACATCGTATAATCCAACGGCAGGGAATATGGAGTCTCCCAAGAACTCACATTGAATGGCAATTACACCATCACAGATCATCCAAGTCAAGGAAGATTATCTAATCACAGCCACACAATGCCCTTTTCAAACTTTGCTCCCACTAAAGGCGCATACAAACAGTCACACACTCTCTTTGTTGTCTTTATTGTTAATGATAGTGTCTTGGAAAAGCTTCGTGGTCTTTATCTTCCCCGAACAGAAGAGATAAAGGGTGGCGTGCAATAATGATAAGAATGAATAATGGGAGAAATTCTTTTATAGATATAATTTTAACAACATATATGTGGGAGTGGCTAGTCTAATGTCACTCCCTCTCACTCAATTTTTATTTGATTTGTCTAAAGTATTCTTTCATTCCTTTGTAATTAAAATATTATCAATGGTTATTTTTAATTTTAATAAACCTCAATATTGTCAATTTTTTAAAATAACTTTTTAATAGAGTTAGTTTTTATACACTAACAATATAAAAATTTTACATTACTATCTAACCATGTATTGTCAAATAAAATAAAAAAGATAATTAAGTTTCACATTACTGCTTAAAAAGTTAAGTAAATGAGATGATTTAATTAAATAATAATATAAACTCAATGTATTAAAATTAAATTCTTTTTAATATACGACACCTTGTTTTTTGTTATTTAAAAAAATAATTTTTGCTCTTTCTTTTGTAGTAAATATTAAATTTAACTTCTCACATTGAAATAAAAAATACATAATTATGTTTTAAAATAGTAGTGTATAATGACCTTTTGTTAATTAGTGTAACAGTTTATAATTTCTATTTTACAAACATACAATATTTTATTCTTTTTTTATTATTGTATAGAAATATCATGAGAAATGATATACTAAGAAGAAGAGTGAATGAATGGAAACTATGGTGATAGTTCCGTTTATTTGTAGAAAATAAGTGCCAGCACAAAATACAAATTTCACATAAACGTTTATTATAGAAAAAAATTAAACCAATATTTATGTTTTTTAGGAAAATAATTTATTTTAAGAGATTCACCAAAGGTCAATTATCTTTCTCTTTCTTCTATTTTACACGGCATATTTTCATTTCTCATTATATTTATATATAATATTAAAACAAAAAGAATAAAATATTATATGCTGCGTAATTTTATAAAAAAAAATTGTGTTATGTGAAATAGAAAAGTTTAAAAATATTATTATACAAAAAAAGTCACGTGGAGTTATCATTTTAAAACATAATTATTTTTTATTCTAGTGTAATAAATTATATTTAATATATATGTACAGTAAAAGAATGTGAAAAAGTTGAAATTTTTTACAAATAAAAAAATCACAAAAATAAAAGTAACAGACTAACAGTATATTAAAAAAATATTTTATACAGTTAATAATATTGAGGTTATTATACTGAAAAGTAACAACAAATAATATTTTAATTATTAAAGAAAATAAAAGGATATTTTAGGTAAATTAAATAAAAGTTAAGTTAGTGGGAGTGACAATAACAAAATTGAGAGTGGCAATAGTCATTCTCCTTATATTTATACACATGGAAAATATTTGGTGTACAATATTTTTGACAGTAATTTTACATCTCTAATGTATAAAAGCACATAAATCACACACTTATTTGTCTTCATATACCTTTATATACTAGAGATGTAAAATTATGAAGAAATACGGTACACTAGATATTTTTTACACAAACTCTTAATAAAAGTAGGATCCACTAGCTGTGTTTAAGATACTCCTATTATCATTCCTATGGCTCCTACTAACTTTCCCATGAGTGTGTATCCAAATTTGAGTTGATAGACTTGTGTCAATTCAAGAATTATTCGAATAATGCTTGTAGCTGGGTACTTGTATTGTAACACTCGTTCATTTAGAAGTTAATAGTATGAATTTACAAATAAAGTACAACGGTTAACAATAAGTGAAAAGATTACAAGCAAAAATTTCTAACATGAACATTTAATGTCATTAATTACAAACTGAATATTTTTAAAATTTGTGATATAAAATCACATATTAATTAAACATAAGTCAATAAGTTCCTAGGCTTGCCCTTTCATTCATGTTATTTGGCTAATCTAAAACCACTAGAAATAAAAATAAAGAAAAATGAGAATTTAAATAAATTCTCAGGAGAAAATGAATGGTTTTAAAATATTTGAACTATGGTTGTTTCAGCGTGTCTGCATGGAAAATACATGACTACAATAATGTTATGTGAACATAATCAGTTATCATATTATGAATAAAATATGTCATGTAGAACATGTCATGCACATCTTTTCAAAATTATGATTTTTTTACTTTAGTTTTACTTTCCTTTGTTTGCTTGTCTCATACATAATTGAAGACCTTGTTTTAGGGAATTCTCATTCTTTCGTATTGCTCTTACATCTTGACGACAAAGCAAGACTTTATGTCATTCTATCCTAGGCAAATAGCATGAAATGATCTTATATGTATCCCTCTGCCTTGTCATGGTTAATGACAAATTTTTATTAATCATATTAATTGTTATTGTGCATAGTTTCACCATAAGGAATTTATACAATTAACTCATAAATAAAGCTTAAATAAAAGCTCATAAGTTAATCAACAATTTAAATAGTGAAGCATAAATTAAAATAAATGCACAAAATTTATAAATTCATGTACAATAGCCTTTATTTATTTATTAGATTTTAATTATATTTTACATCTAATTTAGATTCCTTATAGAAATTACTATAAACATTGACAGCTAAATTAATATAATTAATATAATATTATATAAACAATATAATAAATTCTAAAATGGAATAATGATAAGTTAATGTACAACAGATAACAACATAGATAAAAAAAAATATTTTACTAACTTGAATTAAATAATGAACCATGTAAATATAAAGAAAATTAAAATAAAAGAAAAAATCGAAGGAGGTAGCACTGATCAGGAGAGAAGAGAATCTTCATAATTAAATGATAACATAAAAGGAAGAACCGAAACGATAATCCGCACTGGAGAAAGAGAGAATCTTTATAATTAAATGATAAAATAAAAGGAAGAATTGAAGTTGGAACCAATAAGGATGATGAGAGAAGGGGATTATCTTAATTAAGTAGTTAATATTATTTTAATCAATATTCAAGTCCATAATCATCAAGAAAAATGACAATGATAAATAACTATGAGCATGTATGATAAAAATGAGGATAAAATGAGTAGTAATAATAATAACTATAGTCATAGTTTTATTTTGCATAAAATAAATTCATTTTGTACCTCAAACTCCGAAAGATAGAAATTATATGTACTAGTTGAGTTTTTTAATACACTAACCTTACTATATCATTTTTTCTTTCTCTCTCTTTTTCTCTCATTCTCTCTTTCTTTTCATGTTATCACGTTCTCTATCTGTTTTTTTTCCCACTTTCCCCACTTCTTTTTCTTTACACACACATACACACAAGCACCTCCCCTCCCCTATATATATACGCCCACAGCCAATAGGAAATCTATTGTTGTGGGTAGATGTTGTAGGCAAATGGCAGTGTTTATGTGCTGCCTTCTTTTTTTTTGTGTAAAAATTATACACCTAATTATCAACACTTAACATATTATTACTTATTATTCTTTAATAAATTTTATTCTTAACTTAGTAAGTGTATTTTTGTTTATTGTTACCAATTTATTGTCTTACTTTAACAATTAATATCTATATTTTAAAATTTTGGTCTAATCTTTAAAATAGATATTGATGCAAAATTATTAAGTAAGACAAATAAAATGTTTACGTCTAATACATGACTTAAAACACATATTATTATTATTATTATTATTTTAGGATGTTACATGTATTCTCTCATTTAATTCTATCTAATAAAGAAATAAAAAAGCAGATTTATTAAAGAAAGAGTTTTTCTAACTAGTGCCCTGAGCGCATTGATTAAGTATACTAGAAAAAACAAGTTCTAAAACATTTTAATATGTCCTTAACCAGTCGCATTAGGGAACGTAGTTGGTTGGATAAATCCTTAAAATAATAAGAAATGAATCTTATTAATAACAAAAACAATTATGTAAGTAGACACAATTATTTCTACTTTAAAAAGTCATTAATTAACATAAACAAACACAATTAATTACATAAGGGTAATATTGGTAAAAAAATTACTTTCTTGATATGACAAACTGATAGATATTTTAAAATAAAAAAGTTCAAAATTTTGATAGACGGAATGAAATGGAAAGAATATATCTCTAAATATTAAAAAGCATTAATTTTAATCTTGAAGTTTTTAAATATCTCCATATTTTGTGTTGAACATAACACTCATTTGTCATTTTGAGTTTTTTTAATTTCTTGATCAACTACTCATTCTATCTAGTTATTAGTGTTGTTATGGGGTAACCTTGAGATGACGATTATATTGGCTACTCTTCAAGTAAGGGTGGTGCTCCATGCTTTGGACAATGGTTGCAGTGCCCGTGGGACACCTAGAGATTCTAATGCTTAAGTTAGTATCAGTAAGAGGTATATTTAAGGAGTGGAAGTTATCTCAAATAAAAATATTTGGTCCCTATTTAAAATATTAGGATACTGCCAAAATAGGAAACTTCTAGGGTTGAATTGTCTTCTTTCATACTATGTATGGTTCCTAAGTTTTACGAGGACCGTTATCCTGAGTCATAACCATTCTAGAAGGGCTTATGATGAAATCAGCTTTCCATGCTCACTTGGGATTGGTCCAACCTCGTCCCTAGGTTTCTATAAACAAGGCCCCTTTTGTGAAGGTTGGACACACCTCCCTTCTCCCAACACTCTAGGATCCCTTTGCCCCTTGGGTTTGTCATGGATATGGGGTCAGAGGTGGTCACAGGCTATTCGGGCCCCTCCTAATGCCCGTGACGAGGCAAGGAGTGATTGCCGTACAATAAGGCACAGACAAGGAGCGGTTCTTGGCAAGGCCTCTAAGTGGAGGGATACATGAATAAACCGATTACACACCTGAATGAGAGATCCTAAGGCTGTATAGGTATGAGACTATACAATTGAGGATGAATTATTTGAATTAATTGGTACTATCTATGCAAACAAAGATGCATCTTCTTTCGGTAGCCCATCACGAAGAACTCCACGGTTAGCGTGTCTTGACTTGGAGCAATTTTGGGATGGGTACCTTAGGAAGTTTTCCAGTGAGGACAAAGCACGTTGAAAACCCGTGTTAGTTTGTAAGGACAAGTCGTCAATCCATAAAGCAGGGGGGATTTTACAAATGGTATCAGAGCTGCACCTCTCCCAGGACAATGTGGTTCGGGACGAACCAGCGGAAGCTGGTGGGCATGTAACGCCCGTGATGAGGCAAAGAGTGATCGTGCAAGAAGGTACGGACAAGGAGCGGCTCATGGCAAGGCCTCAAGCGAAGGGGTACATGAATGAACCGATTACACACCTAAATGAGAGGGATCCTAAGGCTGTATAGGTATGGGACTATACATTTGAGGATGGCTTATTTGAATTGATTGGTATGACCTATGCAAACAAATATGCATCTTCTTCGGAGTCTATCACGACAGAACTCGACGATTAGCGTGCTTGACTTGAAGCAATTTTGGGATGAGTGACCTCCTGGAAAGTTTTCCAAGAAATTTGTGAGTGAGGACAAAGCACGTTGAAAAGACCCGTGTTAGTTTGGGGATAGTCGTCAATCCATAAAACAAGGGATGTTACAAATGGTATCAAAGCCTGCACCTCTCCAAGTACGGTGTGGTTCGGGACGAACCAAGCGGAAGCTAGTGGGCATGTAACGCCCATGACGAGGCAGAGTAATCGCGCAAAAGACACGGACAAGGAGCGGCTCCTAGCAAGGCCTCTAAGCGGAGGGGTACATGAATGAACCATTACACACTTGAATGAGATGGATCCTAAGGCTGTATAGGTATGGAACTATATAGTTAAGGATGACTTATTTGAATTAATTGGTACTACCTATGCAAACAAAGATGCATCTTATTTTCGGTAACCCATCACAAAAACTACCGTTAAGCGTGTTTGACTTGGAGCAATTTTGGAATAGGTGACATCATGGGAAGTTTTTCAGAAAGTGTGTGAGTGAGGACAAAGTATGGAAAGACCCGTGTTAGTTTGTGGGGACAAGTTGTCAATCCATAAAGCGAGAGGATGTTACACCTACTCCATCTAAGATGGTGACTTTAAGCTCGCCCCGTAATAAGTGTCTTTTAAGATCTCTTGGCATGTAAATTAATTAAGAAATATAAAAAAAATGCACAAACACAACAAAAATAGTTTATGTTGAAAAAATAGTCCTTTTAGAAAATTGTGCAATAATTATTATAAGAAGATTGTGTATATGAGAGTGAATATGTGCAAGGGTAAAAATGAAAAAAGTGTAATTGATATTTCATTAAAACTCTCAAATGATAGATAATATTAAACAAAACTTTTTCCTAAAAGGACATATAACTAGACGAAGAGAGTACATTTGTGGGGTAAGCATGGTATTATTTGCACACCCAAAATAAGATGATTAAATATATTATAACCTTTAGAAAGGAAGTGATAATGTAGTTACTTTTCTTTCTTTAATTTATTCTTTGACTCTTTCTCTCTTCTAATTATTTTTTTCTATAAGAACAATGGTTAAAGAAAAAAATTTTAATTAAACATATTTTTAATCCTTTTAATGATTGAATATATTAAAAACTTCATAAAAATTATTTCTAATTTATTAACTAGTAGCTTAAAATACTGATTAAGAATTTATATTTATTTGCTCGCATTTAGCATAATAATCAAAAGACGTTCAAGAGTTTCGCTTAAATGTGGCATTTAATTTATTTTGGTACATAAATGATGCATTTACTTTGAGAATTCATTATTTTCGCTCACCTTTTTTTAAACATTTTTTACTTTTTAGGAAAAAATAAAAAAAATTTACGTGAGAACATTTTTTTCTGCAAACTAAAAGGAAAAAGGGTTGGGATCAACTCCATGAGTAAGTTATATATGGTATATTTACTTCAATCAATAAATTTTATAGTCATGAAATTTTATTAATCCAATCGTTAAATTGAAAATTCATATCAAGTAGACCAAATTTATAAAATTTATACCATTTAAACATAATTTGATTCCCTAAAAAATGATTTGATACTTCATCATTCTCTTTTTTTTTAATTGACATATAATATATTCTTGAAAATATAAATAAATATTGACTATTAGAATATATACTATTATTGTTTAATTTTTCTGAAATTTGGTATACATATCAATAATATAACATTACATAATTCAACCATCAGATTAATTACATTCAATTTTAATAAAAAAAATATTCATTAAAGGATAAAAGACCTAATCTTGGAATAAATGGATCTTTATCCAACTGATTATTTTCCTTGTTAAATTATTATATTTTAAGGTTTAAATATTTTTTTATGAAAATACAGTAATTTATAGTTTTATTTGCACAAAATGATTTATTTGATTTATTCTCTCATTTAAAAAACAAGCCTAATAAATACTCCTCCTCTAAAAGAGACCATTTGCACTATCTTCTTTAAATGGGAAACAAGAATTGAATAAAATTTTGTAGGGACTAAAACAGGAAAAACGTGCTTTATTTTCAAGGATTAAAAATTTATTTAAATCTATTTTAATGAATAAAGTGATAGTTAATTTTGAATTATTAATATTTTATAATATTTTTATATTAATAATAAATCAAGAAAAATATAAGGCCTCATGGAATAAGACCGAATAATATAGGATTTATCAAGATTTTCATATCATACGATATTGGGTTTGACATTGTATAAAATTAATATTATATTATATGATATATTACTATTCTCTCGATATCAAAAGTAACTTTAATTTTAAGTAAATATTTATAAAAAAAGGATTATAATAAAATAAAAAATATTTATTTGTTAATTATTTATACATTTTACAATAAAATTATTAATTAAACTTATGTTTTTATTATTAATTTAATAAAATATAAAACTTAAAAATATATGATAAAACTATATTCCTTTTATTTATTTTATTAATTTTAAATTAAAATAAAATGATAATTTTTATTATAGTTATTCAAATTTAGTTTAAAATCAAATTTTATAATAAAAATTATTTATTAATTATAATGAATTTTATTTTAATAATTTGTAATTAAAAATTAATATTATATATTGTTTTTAAAATGCATTTACTTGTTATGAAATATTTTTAGTAAAAATTATTTCTATTTATATAATTTTATTTATTAATATTTATCTAAGAATTATGTTCACTTCTATAAAATATCAACACGATATCATGGGTTCAATCAATGGCAAGTGTAACATCCTCTTCTTCACAAAATATTTTATAGAGTAATTTATCATATTCTTGTTAATTGTTTGAGATTACTGAATAATAGCTTGATAAAAATTTAACAAAAAATTAAATCTTGATTAATAAATCTCTAAAATAGGACTACAAAATATTGATTATACCTTATAAAAACAAAATAATTAGTATTATATATATATATATATATATATATATATTATCTTTGAGATATAATATATAATAATATGTATTTAATTTCTTTGGTGCTAAAGTTTCTAAACTTGGTGGCTAAGATTAAAACCTCTATAAAAAGGTGATGTAAAGAGTTTTAAGTGTAGAAGTGGAGCTTTGAGCATTAGCGTTCCTAAAAGAAATTAGCATAAGAGAAAGAGAAGAGGAAATAGAGCATCATGCGATGCTTGCATTACATTGTTATCTCTACAATAATTTTAAGGTAAGGAATGAGTCCTTTGTAAACTAAAAATCATGGTTACATTGTCTAATTTTTTTTCAATAAACCAAAATCTTAGTTTTATGTGCATGAAAGTTTATGAGATTTCAGAGAAATCTCATTTTAGGAAATTTTAGAGAAATTTTATATAAGAGATTTCAAGGAATAATTAGTTTGTTTAGTCCTTTACATAGTCTTATAAGTAAATTTATAGTTACATTAGTTATCTTCTATATTGCTCATTTATCTTCAAGATTATCTAGTTATTTATCTTTCTAATTGACTTTCAGTTCTCTAAATTATTATTTCTTTATATTAAAATCCTTTTTCACTATTATTTTTACTTTACTATTCCTTTACATTTCAAGTTATCTTTTACTAAAGTTGCTAATTATTGATAAGGTTAAATCATGATTTATATTACTTTGAATTGTCAAGCCTATACTATTTGAATATCTATGCACTTTATTTATTTTTAATTTTAATTATGCATTATATTAACCATATCTATGCACATTATATTCCATTTATTTCACTTAATTTTAAGTTTTATTTTAAAGATTTTATTTATAATATTCAAAGATTCATGTTGGCTCTTAGTTATTTAAGTTCTATTTCTATTTATTACTTAAAGATTTTGTATCTCATATTTTGAATTTATGCAACTATACAAGAGAATAATGAAAAGAAAGACATTTAAAGCTTTGTTGCCAAGCTAAAGCCAAAGGGAGATGTAAGGTCCTTTTATGTTACATGCCTTGGTTAGTGTGGTGTAAATGTCTCACTTTGTTGTCAACACGTTAAAGAATAACACCATATAATGAGAATTCCTTAAGAGAAAACTTTCGATGTGTGAGACAAATAGACAAAGAAAAGTGAAAATTAATGCAAAAATATGATAATCTTAATAAGTTTTGCATGACATGTTTTATCTAGTACATTCTATTTATGTTAAGATATCTGATTATGTTCTTACAAAGATATGTTGCCATGTGTACTTAATTTTTGTGTAGATGTGGCTGGAACCATCATAGCTCAAAATGTTTTAGAGATATTCATTCTCTCCTGAGAATTTTTTTTCAATTATTATCCCTATTTTCTGTGGTTTCAGATTAGTTAAGTAATGTCTGAGAGGAAGACACTCTCTTTCAGGTTCTATGAGCATTTGGAGTTATGTTTAAATAATGTGTTCAAGCTTATTATGTGTTATACGATAGTTTGGTTTGTAAACATTATAGTTAAATACTTTTATCAGAATACTTTATTTGTACTTAACTAGCATAATGTTAAATGTCGTATTTGACTTCTAAATTTCTAGTAATATCTTTAGAATGAACGGATATTACAGCAAGGCAATGTGTATGGAAAAGGTTTAGTTGGGAGAGACAATATCCACTTTAGTGATTTGTATGTTTCAAAGGGAGATTAATCACCCTTGTCAGTGGTAGACTCTTAGTAGGTAGTGGCGGCAGCAACACGCACAACAACAACAACAGCAACAACAACAACAATAATAATAATATTGAAAAAAATGAATTAGATCTTACACGTTAAAAACTAATTATACCTAATTCAATTTTGGTAGATTCATTTTGATGCATAACTAGTTATGATAAATAAGGAGTAAATGTTCAAAATTGTATGTGTGCTTCATTTGAGTCCCTGAAATGAATAATAAATTATCAAATTAGTCCTAGAATTACAAAAATTGATTGAAAACAGTCCCATTGATAGTTTTTGTAGGACTAAATTAAATAATCAAAAGGAATAATTTGAATCACATTTTATAATTTCAATAGCTAAATTGACACATTTTTAATTTTAGGGACCAAAGTGAAAAACACATACAATCTTAAGGACTAAAATGAACTTTTACTTGATAAATAAGTTTGTACAATATATTATCTTCACCAAAAATAATGAAAAAGGGCACAATGCATGTACTAAATTCGTTCCTAAATAAATATTTATTTTAAAATTTTAACTTTTCCACAAATAATTGTCTATTTTAAAAATTTAGGTAATATTAATTATTTTTTCAACTATAACTCTATTAAATGATAAGTGGATGAGAGAGATCAATGGAGAAGATAGAGTAATTAATAAAGAAAGAGAAAGGTAGTGAGAGTAATTTAATAAAACACACCTAATATCAAGACTTTGTCAATACTCCTGTCCTTAATATAAGTCATTTTGGAGTTTTTCCAGTTCAAAATATAGGTCATTTTCACATTAATGACTCATTAATTATTTCATGCCTATTATACCCCTCTATTTATTTGAGAGAAAATGACGGAGGTGACTTTATTGTAGTATTTAGTTGAAGAGAAATGAGTAGAGGTTAGGTGATATAATAATATTTGTGTTTTTTACTTTCATATTTTAGAAAACCAATAAAATCTAATCATTATCTTAATTCTTATACATAACTAAAAATTGACTTATATTGAGGAGCGGAGGGAGTATAATATTTATGTTTTATGGGCCTGTTGACATAGATAGGATAAGCTAATAGGATAAGATCTAGATAGGATAAAGTTTGATAGGATAAGGTCTTAATTCATAATATATTAATTTAAATATAATTAAGTGATGACATTAATTTTGAGTTTAATTTCTATGTAGTGACAACATATAATTTTTTACATTATCATTCAATCATGTAACTTTACAGTAGTAAAAGTAGTAAAGTTTTATATTCACTACTTCAAAATTTATATAAATGAATTGATTATTTAATTAGATGATAGTGTAAAAAAATTATTATAATGTATAAAAATTACACTCATTATTTTTCCATGTACATTTAAAAATGTACGGAAATAGTATTAATTTAACTATTTAAGGGTCTCAATCGACCTGTCTCAAGCACACATCTCACGCAAAAGGCTGCTCCATCTCCAATTTGGGGTTGGGTCAAGGCTCCCTCAAGTGGGGTGTGTGTGTCTGCCTAGTGATAGCGCAACCCTTTCATTTTGACACAGAGATCTCAACCTGCAAATTAAACAACACCCCCCCCCCTCTCTCTCTCTCTCTCTCTCCGGTGATGGCTTGTGTTCTGTACAAGCGCAACAATTCATCCGTGTATAACCCTCTGTCCTCTCATATAGATCTGGCGCTACGTGCCGTTCACCATGTTTTTGCATGATCAAGATGGCAGTGAGCAACACCATCATCCAATTTCAAAGCGACATAGAGGGAGAGAAAGAGACAAAATAAAGAAAATCAAAACAAAGGTTTTGTTTTGTTTGGAGTTTGTGTTAGTCTTTCACATCCTAGTTTTTTCCTTTTTTTTCCCCAATTTTTTACGCATCCTTGAGTTTACTCTTTCTCACCTCATGATGCATCTCATCATGTTTTCTTTTTCCTTTTTTACTCTTGATTTTTTTTCCCTTCTTCTTTTTGGACTCAGGTTGTTGGTAAGAAACCCTAAAATTTTCAAATAATTATAAGTTGTACTTTGAGCATATGCATGTCATATATCCTAGATTTTCTTTTATCTTTGATTTCTTTTTTTTTAACCCCATTATTTAATGATGTTTTCCATTAATGGGTATCTCTCTGAGAAAATCTCTCTTTTCCTCAGATCTGTTCAATTATGAGTCCCTTCAGACATTTCTTTTTTTTCTTAAAAATTTTTATTCTGGGATGTTTCCATTTCCATATTTGGGAAACTTTTGTATTACTTGTCCGTTTAATTAATTTCTTTATTGGGACATAGAAATTGACAGAAGAGAGTGAGCACAAAGAGGTACATGGTATAGCTTTATACTGTTGCTTTCGTGTGCTCACTGCTCTTTCTGTCGGCTTCTCCAGTGCCGGAAAATTTCTGGCTCTGCTTGTTCCAAAACCAAAACCAAACCAACCACTCTCTCTCTCTCTCTCTCTCTCGGCATGTTGATAGAGCTCAAGACCAACATCAATGGCAGAAGCAGGTTATGGTTATATCTTTAGTCAACCGTTAAAAATATACAGTACTCCCTCTCTTCCTGTGTACTTGTCAATTTAGGATTTTTTTTTTATAAGATTTTAATTTATTTGCCTATCTAAAACATTAAGATGGCCTTGATATATATTTTTCCAATATTACCCTTTTGGACTAACTAGAGTAAGAAAGCGTTAACGAAGTTATTGAAATCATTTTTTTTAATATAGGAATAATTTTGTTAAATTTTCTTATTTTATACCTTTATACTAGAGTCATCTTATAATTTATGTGTGAACATTAAATTGACAATTAGATAAACAGAAATGGAAGGAAGCATATAGTGTAACTTTGCTTATATATATATATATATATATATATTGCTTTCCTCTAATTTTCATTTTGATATACTGAACAATATAAATTTTTTTAGGTAGTTATTCAATTACATTTGGCCAAATCAATAAAAAAATGGTTTTATTACATTTTTATATTTATTTACACAACTCATTAATTTCTCATGACTCAGTTTTATATTAACGTTACCAAACGGACAAGTGTGACTTTTGATGGCTCTTGTCCTGCAGACGTGCCCTGGTTACTGTGCACATCGTAATAAGATGCATATTTCTTGTGTATAAATATGATCTATGTGTTACATCTAGCCTAGCATGGAACGGGACCATTCAGGTTATATAGTATGGTCCTCACGAGCTTTCGCTTTCTATGCTACTAGTAGTCTCTAGCTATATTTTTTTTATTCCTTTTTTTCTTTTTATAACTAAAACAAAGCTCAACCACTCTAGCTACGTTTGTGTCTCTATATGTATAAATCATCATATTCATAATTTCTTATTACCCTTTCATGTTTTAATAAATTGATATATTGCGCAGGCGTACCATGTTCACTCGCTGGGTAAGTAGTTCTCGTTTGTTTTGTAGTTCTCACCTGATACTGTGGTTAGCTAGATTGTGGTTATGGTTGATTAGACATTTCTATTTTCCAGTGGGTATTGAGACAAGTTTTGGTGGGTAAAGATAAACCCTATATTTCAACCTAACTGTAGGGTTGCTTGCTGAGATTGAGACTGAAACTGAGACTGGAAAATTGTAATAGGAGTTTTTTTGACCTGTCATATGAATCACTTCTTTTGGGTCATTAATAATGTGATGTTATGTGGAAAACATTTTTGTGGCTTATAATGTACTTCTATATATGAATAACCTGCAGCTTCATTTTTTCTTCTAGCTTGACAAATATACAATCATAGATGAACCGTTTTCAGCATAATTATTATTATTATCATCATCATTGTGTTATTTTTTATTTTTTCTCTCAATTATTATAGTGATGAAACCATTTATTCAAAAGGTTTAAGCTGATTAGTAGAGATACATGAATTATTTTATATACCTGCTTATTAGTCCCTCACTTAAATGTCCTTTTTGGATTTAAAAAGTGAACAATTATTATAGCAGGGGATAATAAGGTTTGAATCCTTGAGCACTTGATCAAAATGACTCTGATATATCATGTTATGAAACTATTTCTCTTCAAAGTTTAAGTTGATTGATAGAGATATATGACAAATGATTTTATATAACAATTATTGGACTAGGAAATTTATTTTCTAATACTGGTTGTGTGTAATTAATAAGGATACTAGCAAAATATCTTTTCATAACTATATATGTATCTCTATTTTACTTGTGAAATCATACTGAATCGGATGTTTTACACCGAGTTTATCATGCAGGAAGCATCAATTTTGTTGTTGAAAGTTTATCATTTGCCACTCTAACAAATTTTCTTAGCAGAACAATTTAGCATCGTGATTATGCTAATTCGATTGGCATGGTCCTATAACTACATGAATAAATATGGTAGTAGCTAGCTGCTCTCAGCATTGCAATTTAATATTGTCATTTATCTAACTACTTGCTTTTGATAGTGCTGAATTCAATTAATTACCTTCTCTTTTTTTTTTTCCGTTGGTTTTAGTTTATAAACTTTTATTTTGTGGTGCCTAATAGTGGAAGTGTATATTTAAAACAGAGATGCGTATATGGAGCAATGTTAATTGATGTCGGCAATTTCAGCTTGACAAATTAATGCAATTTTTAAGAAGATCTTCAATCTTTTTAAAGGTTTATATTTATTGGTATTTTGAGCACTGAAGTGATAAGGATTTGAAGTTTCTGTCCATGCCTGCTACATCTCTCCTCTATAATTTCTTCTTCTTGGACCTTAAATCTTATTGTAACAGCAATCTTTTTCACATTTGTTCTTAGAATTGAGTGGCTCTAACTCAAAGTCAAAAGCTAGCTTAAAGGATGAGGGTTATCCAAAATTTATAAAAGTTATTTAGGCTTTATCTTTAATCAATGTAAGACTTTAATTCATACCCTCATGCTCAGGACTGGACAAAGACTTAAAGCATCAAATTAAATGTGATTGACTAGACATATGAGGGCAATAACAAACATAAGATAAACTCTAATACCATTTTAGAATTGAATATGCCTAACTCAATTCCAAAAGCTAGTTCAAAGGGTGAAAGTTGTCCAAGACTTATAAAGGTTATATAAATCTTATTTCTAGGTGACGTGAGACTTTAATATTTATTTTGGATACCTTTGGTGGAGAGACTATATGTACAATCTCTCCCTTACGCTTTCCCTTACACAAGTAAGCAAGATAGAGAGCATACAAGAGACAAATTATACAACAGTAGATGGTGGATGTATCGAATTCAGGGAGGCATATTTTCTTTTATTTTGGAGATCGAAAAAGAAGTTTAGATTGAGGATAAAGCTCATTTGAGTTAAAAGTCAAGGTATACTTTTGGGCTGTTCAAGCATACATTCACAAATGTACTAACTGATCATTCATACACACTAACAAGAGAACAAAGTATTGAACTCAAACTATGGTGATCAGCAGATTGATCAAGTGATCAAACCCCATTACTTAAATCGGGTGCAATTAGGGAGGTATTTTGGGTATGCTTGATATTTCATTTAAGGGGATATGCATCCTATTCTATAGTTCTGTGCTCCATTCTTTTTCCAAATATGCCTCTATGTTTTTAAAGATTCTACAATGAGAATATGGTCTCCTGGAATATAATTCAGAATCTTCCCCTTGCTTTTCATTTTAGGCTTTCAGGCTATCAACCTCTGCCTTTGTTTATTTATGTTTTTGCCTTTTGTCTTTGGCTGTTGTGGTACTACCATAAATGCTAAATTATATATGTCCGTCCTTCCATGATAACAACTTTGTAAATGATAGATTTTAGGCTGTTGACATGAATCATGGAATAACAAAATCTAAAGGCATTAATGATGTTTCTTTTTTATTTTATAATTCACAATATTAGCTATTATTGTCTTCTAAATACTTGTTTACAAATGTATTGTCAATGGCATTTATTTGCATTTAAATTTGTTTATAGTTCAAGTTGGCTAGTAATTTAAACCGACATTCTGAAAATAGTAATATATGGAGATGATTTTTGAAATAATTCATTTCTCTTCAATAATCAAATCAGGATTCCGATGTGATGGATTATTGACGTAAGAGATGGTGCAGAATAGTGTTGGGATGTTGTTTGGTGATGTAACAACATTTACAAACATAAGTGCTTTGTTATTGTTGCATACCTAAAGCTGCATGTACTCAAATTTGAAAGTATATAAGGTAAAACAGCCAAAATAAATAAATAAATAAATAAATAAAGAGATGGTAGATGAGGCAGCAGCACCAAAATTGCCACTTCTAGGTGGCAAGGATTCGAGGCAGATGCTTAAGTGGAGGAGGGCATATTATATAATGAAGTAAAACATGTTTACCACAGATAACTAAGAATTATGAAAATATATCATGTGGTTGATTACAACAAAGAATTAAAACATAAAATCACAGAAAACCAATTTAAAATTAGATTTTTAAACGCAAGGTCATGTGAATCATTCTATTTTATGAGTTTGACCCTAGTGAATTCTTAAGAAATCTTTTGATTATTGTGCTTTAATTTTGATGTCTTTCATGATTCAATGACTAAATGTTAAATTTCTTTGAATGATGATCAGATTGAGCAATTGAGGTCATCTTTGGGGGGTCTGAAATAGCTGTTTGCTATCATATTGAAACACTTCTATGATTGTTAATTGTTCTTGCTCTTATATGGGTCTGTTATCATCTAAGTATTTGTTGTAAATTTGAGTTATCCATAATGTGCTATGTTGGAGCTCAGAAAGGATTGAGGAGCTAGAGGACTATCATACAATTTATTATCAAACTTTGTTTGGGCTCTTTTAAAGCTGTCTTTAATCTTTCTCTGCAATGATAGTCGACAATGAATTCCTTCTAACTGGACTTCTGTTTTGTACTTTGTACTTGAAATTGTTATAGTGATGGACTATTGTGGTCAGTTTTCAGTGTTTTATTGGCCACATTGTTCATGTTATACTTATATTTGGTGTCTAAACTATGGATTTATGGCTACATAAACTAATGCAGTTATATCACGAAGAGAATCCAAGAAAGCCCTGAGGTTGGAGTTGGATTGCCGCAGTGGAGGGACAAAATATTTTGATGATTGGAAATGGCAAGAAAAGGCAGCAAAACAAATCAACAGTTTCCTACTTCCATTTTAAATTGTTTGTTTTGTCTTTTGAAGAATGCCAAAGGCACTTTTGATAGAATTAGCCATGACTTTGATTCCAATATAGAAGGGGATTGGGAAGGGTGCTTTCTCATTCTACATTGAGATGTGTACCAAACAAGCATTTTCCTGGAACACTTCATCCTTTTGTTAAAAACAATGCTGGTGAGTCAAAACTTTTGCCATAGTTTGTTCAATAGAATGATATGGCATATGACATGTTTATTGATTCCTATAAGAAGAATAATAAGGCATACAACTTTATTCTATCACACGATCCATATAACTTTATCATATCAAATGATTCATTAACCTTTTTTAATTATAAAAATATCGATTATTTTTTTATAATAAACCACCAAATTTGTGCATGACAAAGTTATCTATGGAGAGTTTGGTACTCGACAAAAATGAATTAGTCTCAAATTCCTCACTGTTGTAACTTATGAAAATAGTAGTTCCTTTTATATTGCAATTGGTAAATTAATCGGTAAATTGTCAGCCTCCATCCTAGCTCACTCAACTACTTGACCTTCACTCTTAGTCTCGCCATGTCTTCATCTTCATCGATCTCAATCCTCATCACCACCCCTACCTCCCCTACTCCCATTGACATGCTTGATTGCTTGAAATACTGTCTTATCCTTGGGGGTTAGTTAATTCAAAATATATGTTTTTTAATTTTGATTTATACATCACCATTGCATGCTAATTGTTATAGCTTTTTCATTTTTTTTTTTTACATAAAGACGCTTTCTTTATTATTAATAAACATACAATTAAAATCAAAACTTAATGATGTTTCTCAAGGTAGAAGTGAGATAAAGGAGATGACTTATGTAGGAATAAGACTAAGGGAGGTTGCGATTATGATTACCGATTAAATTAGAGGTCGTAGATGGATAGGGACTAACATGTTTATATGTTGAGACTAATTTATTTTTGTTAAGGACTAAATGGTCCATAGCTAACATTGTCATTGACTAATTGGAGGTTTACTCTTTTTTCTCGCAAGGTAGCATTGCACTTTGTTGAAATTTGAAAGAATTTGTCAAGTAATAGTTCACTTGTTTATTCTCTCTCATTTCTAGTTCTTTATTTCCTATGTTGAATGCATTTTTGAAACTCTTTGAAAAAAATTTTGCTTTCTCATTTATTCTTAAATTTGTTTCGATAATTAAAAGTGCTTCACTCTTGTAGAGAGAAACTTATGTGAACACTAAACTAACTAACAAAACAAGGCATAAAAAATAGCCCAAGAACAACCATCCAAAACATAACAAAGACTCCCTTCTGACACAAACAAGAAAAAAGAACAACTATGTGAGAGCAAAACTACGACCATAATTGACATTCCTGCCCATCATGAATTGATGCATAAGCCTTAGCCGTGCCAAAACACCACCTTCTTCATTTGTCAAATATAGTCCGAGACTCTTACCCAGACCTAGGTTTGACGAGCCTCTAATAAGCCATCATGAGAATCTAATCGAGCTATGCTTATCTTCCTCATAGACCGTTGCTTGAGATATCTCTTAACAAAAGCACGCCACATGGATTTTAATCCTCTCCCCTTTTGTTCTCATTCCTTTTCTTTGGAGTATGGCCGTTTTGGGTATTGGTAGGGATTCAAATTGCGGTATGCAAAAGGTAATGCGGCCACAATATTACGTGCCGCCCCAAGGCATTGGACTGCAATTGCATGGTGATATGAAATCACAGAAACTGCATCGCAACGGTGTTTTAGCCACAATGTAGCAGTGTTGCGGCCGCAATAGAACACAACTGACCTGAAAATTAAGTATCCATTCCCATTCTTCCATTTATGTTCTTGCACGACCTCATTGATCATGCGGTAGGGAAGATGGAGCGGAGACTTGGAGGATGCAAGCGCTTGTACAAGTCCGGCAGACAACGGACAAAGAGGAGAATCTAAGGACGGAAAGGTACATGAGGGTGGATTTTGATAGAAGTTTAGATATGGGGGTAAAATAACGCCTGGGAATGTGTTGATGATGGCTTAAAATTTGAAGCTTCATGTGGGAGTGTTTTGGGTGCTGTTGTTGATTGAAAATCCAGAACAAAGAAGAAAGAGAGAAGAAAATGAAGTGTCTAGAAAAGTGGGGTAGATGGGTGATTTGAGGTTGGGTTGGGAATGGAGCTCGCTAAAGTGTGGGTGAGGGTTTTTTTTTCCCTATTTCTTTGGGATGCATGGGTGGGCTGTTGTTTGGGTCTAGGCAATGGGTTTTTTTTTTCTTTTTTTCTAAAGTGGGTTATAGTTTTTAGACAAAAAAAAAAGTGGCTTATAGTTTTATCTAAAAATATATAATTCTGACAATATATATCTATAATTAAATATTAAAATCATGTGTTAAATTTATTAATTATTGTTTATTTTGGTGAGTAAGTATTGTAAAATTGTTAATGGGATTGGACAAGTAGTGGCTTGCTCACAATTGTAGCAACTTATTTTTGTTTTAGAAATTCTAATTTTATTACATGATTCTCCTCAAAACATAAAAACTTTTGAATTTGAAAATGTTGGAGAAACAAATCTGTGTCAAATATATGTTGAAAACTTATTATTTTGATGCTACAATTGGTGTACTTCTATTTATTGTGCATTTTGCAAAAAAAAATCACACCGCAATAGCTATAATATTTGCAATAAGCGATCTTTAAACCGTAATCGCAATTTAGAACACTAGGTCTTGGCAATTCAAAATGTAGCTTGTCATGTTGGGACTAGTTGTTCTTTTCACAAGAAACTTTGTTCTAGGAAAGTTTCAAACTGTGGGTATTTGGTTGTTGGGAAGTGAAAATGGAAAAAAATTATATGAATAAGTTTTATGTGAAATTTTATATACGAGATTCATCTATGAAATTTTACTCATAACCAAACACATTACTAAAAGTACAGTTTGCAAAATGCATTGTTTAAGTAGGGTCCATTTGGATGATACTTTTATGACTTTTTAAAAATATTTAGAAGTAAAAAATTATATTCTTAACTTTTGGTTTGGTTAATTTGACTATACAGATAGTAGCTTCTCAAAAAGTCATTTTCTGAACTTTTTAAAAATTAAAATCTTAATTCTCAATAAGCATATGCTAAAATACTCAAAATGAGAACTTCTTTTACTATGTATTTAAATACAACATAACTTATTCATAATTTTTTTTCAAAAGTTCCTTTTTTTATTAAGGATTAAATAAGCGATTTATCCAAGAAGGCACATTTGAGGTAACGTTTTATGAAAGATGGAAGAACTTCATATGTTGATCAGGAAGCACAATATCAATGCTGGTATTTCCAGATTGAGCATATATATATGTATGGTATTTTTTGTTGGTAGCTTTGGATTTGTTAGTTTCGATTTTCGGTTAAAACTTAGTCTGCAATATGAACTATATGCAACCGAGATTATTTACTCATTAAAATATTTTCAGCATGTTTTGGCAGTATAAGCTATATATACCTAAAAGCATACTTCTAAGAATAAGTTATTGTGAAAATTACGCTCGGATCTCCCATTTTTGTAAAGTTATCACTGAAGACTCATGAGATTAATTAAAATTATACTAACTTTTTCTGTAGATACTGGTTCATAAATTTAAGTGATAAAAAAAAAATACGTGACTTACACACACACACATATATATATAACAACCCAAATTAATCTCTCTTAAATTTTATATTAGACATATTAGTCTCTTAAGAAAAAAATACTCAAACAACTTCCTGCCTATTTAAAATATTAGACAAATTGGTACATAAAAAATCATGACAATGTCAAATTGATCCCTATACAAAGGGATTACTTTGTCCAATTTTTTAATTGATGGGGACTTTTTTGAGTTTTTTTTTTTATGAACCAATTTGTTTGATTTTCTTCCGAGGGATCAATTTGGCTGGTGTAAAATTTAAGGTGGACTAATTTAAAGGTTTTGTCTATATATAATTATTAATGATAAAATTATAATATTTTGATAATATTTAACATATTAACTTAATAAAATACTTTTTTATCATATAGAGAAACTTATAATTATAATTTATGATAAAAAGGGTATTTTAGTTGATATATATGTCAAATGTAATATTGTTGAAATATTAATTATAATTTTGTCACTAATAATCATTTACATATTCCATTTTATTTTTTGTCCCTTAAATTAATGAATTAATATCTATAAGAGAAATCAAGTGTAGTTTTATACAAGAGAGGTAATAACATAATTTACTCAAGGTCATAATGTTATCTCAAGATGATAGTGTGTTTATTTATTTAATTTTGATTAAGTGACGTATAGCTTGTATACACTTTATTTAATGATATATTGTTAGGTAAATTATACTCACATCTTCTGAGATTTGTTAAAATTCAACTAACCTCTCCTCTAATTATCCAACCTAAACTACTCTACCTTAATTTTGTCTATTTTTAAGACAAGTTACCAAAAACGTGCCTATCCTCACCCCCTCTCTCCCTCTTCTCTCTTCTCCCCTCCCCTTTCCTTAGCAAGGCACCTTAAGAAATGTTACTCTATCCCTTTTAAAATATTTATTTATTTTAGAACTGCATATTTCATAATATCTATCAATTTCGCATTTCAATAAAGCATTATTTTTTTCTTCCAATATTACACCTAACTAATTTTTCATTTTCAAAGTATTCCATTTAATATTAACCTTAAATATTATGCTATATTAATTAATATGTATAGATATATTATTTTATTTATTATATTTTACTCAATTATCAATATCATTTATTATCTTTCTTAATATCCATGTTTGTCCTAAATTGACAGATATTTTAAAAGGGTGAAAGTAAAACTTAAGGTAGCATTTGGTAGGGGACATGGACAATGAAGATAGTGGAGATAGAGACATAAATAATAAATATGTATAGGGATATTATTGCAAGAAAAAAATATTAAATTTCAATTCAATATCTTGTCTCCACTGTCCCTATTTTTTTGAAAGTATAGAAATTTTTGTGTTTTTCTATCCCAGGTCCAGAAATTTTCCGTGCCCTGTTCCTATCTCACCACCAAATAGGTTTGTGTCTTTAGTGTCTATATTTTGTCCCTATATCACTAACCAAATGCTACCTAAAAGATTAGATCACAATAGAACACACCAACCTAAAGGCACGACCACCATCTCCAACCTGCTTCTCCTTCTCCCTTTCAAAATTTGCTATAAAGTATCCATCGACTCAACCACTACAAAAATCAAACCCCCAACCTCAATGAAAGCTCAATAGTAATGTGAGCGTGAGTATGTGAAGGGTTACACATAACAAGCCTAAAACATAACACAATAATCTCTCTTTTGAATCCACGTGAGTATGTGAGCAATATGACAGAGTGAGTGGGTGAAGGGTTCATTGGAGGACCCATTTGCTTGTGGCGGATATGAATTTTCCCATATGTTGTGAGATTGAGTTGACCATTTGCTTGAACAATTTCAAGTAACAATTTGATATCTTCTTAAATGAGGAAGACGGAGGAGAGGGAAGAGAGAATAGTAGAGTTGGAGTGAGAAAAGGTAAGGGTGAGAATTGGGCATTTTAGTAACTCATCTCAAAAATAGGTAAATTAAGATAAGTTAGTGAAAATTGGACAAGTAAAAAAGAAATAAGTTGAATTTCGACAAATATGAGAAGAGGTGAGTGTGATTCACCGTATATTGTTTAATGCTCAAAGTTGTAAATATTATAAGATGAGTTTTATTCAAAAGAGAAAAACTATGACTTTAGAACAGACCATTATGCATATTAAAATTGAAGAAAAATAGGTTGATGGCAAAAGATCAAAATGCAAAAGAAATGCATGCTAGAGCTAATATGGTTAGAAATGTGCATCCAAAACATGCATCACATGGTCCTAGGAATCATAGCACTAGAATGCATAAGCCATATATTAAGCATGATGCTAACCCTCAACCACAAAAGAAGAAAGGTGCTTGTTTTATTATTGTCAAAATAAGTCATTTTGCATCAACTTGTATATTGAAGAGGAGCAACCAAGGAAATGGAAACAAAGGAGGAGATCACCTAAAACAAGTGCAAATGAGGTGGAACACCAAGATGATGTTATGGTGGCCATGGTGTCTGGATGTTATTTGAAGGAAGCCAAGGGTTGGATTGTGGACTTTGGTGCCACAAAGCACATTTCTGCTAAGAAGGAGATGTTCTCTGAGTTTTCTCCCATGGATGATGGGAAGGATTATGTGTACCTAGGAGACTCTAGTAAGGTCTCGTAGGGAGAGGAAAGGTGTCATTACAGATAACATCTGTAAAACCCTTGAGCTATCCGATGTACTATTTGTCCCCACAAGAAACTTAGCAAAACACCCTATGAGCTTTGGTTTGGAGAACAACCTGTTTTAAAACATCTTAAGTTGTGGGGCTATTTGGCTAAGGTTATGTTATCATATCCTAAAAAGAGGAAGCTTGGATCTAGAACATGTGTCTCACGATCCGATTTGGAAATGTGATCAGCACGTAAGGGATGTGTTGCACGGAAACTTCCGGCAATGTGATGTGCTAGCATGCCTAATATAATATAATTTTATTCCAAAAACTTGATTCAATATCTATTCTCAATACTAATAAATGAGTTCCAACATGATTTTTAGCTTGTATTTTCGACGATAAACAAATGAAAGTCGACAACTTTTACTTCACAATCTCAATTCAGGAACGGAAGCAATTCCTTTTTATGAGTTCTCAAGTTCTTAAAGATTCAATGTCAATGAGACTTTCTGTCAACTGATGTCGATAATGGCAATGCAAACAAAATGTAAATTGCTCAAGATTAAAGTATTTTGCAATAAGAGCAAAAGAACAACAAGTTAACACTTGTAGGATGATTCTTTTTTATTTTTGAATATTGATTAACAATGTAGAAGAAGTTGCAATAAATGAACAAGAAATAAAGCAAAAGTACATGAAAAAGCAAAGCTTAATCCTAAGAAAATGATGAAAGTGAGTGACTCAGTGAGAGAATCTTTACTCTTGTCGCTTGTGTTCTTGGTGTCAAAGTGACTTTGAACTTGGGAGAGCTTGAGTATGTGATCCGAAACCAACTACTATTGAAGATAAAGCCTAATGCCTCTTATTTATAAACAACTATGTACAATAGAATCCAGCCATGTGTCACGATGATTATTTGCACTTCAAATTATCTTGACACCTATCCTAACAATTATTTGTACTTCCTCATGCTGATTTGTCAATCTGTCCTTGTTTCTCAGATTGCATAAGTTGTTGATGCGCCCGTGCAACTACTTTAGTGTCTATGAGTAACTGCTCCTACAATTGTGGGATAACTACCTATGCTCTGCACTCATGTTCCCACTACTTGGGAAAAGCTTTTAGCTCCTATATTCTAGGCAAGTGTTTTCTAATCTAGTGTCGATGCATGCTTGACACTCAACCAAAACACCTTTGTATGAGTGAGGATTATCACCATAATTTTTTTTAAGTCCCCAACGACTTATACTTTCCTTGAAGCTCCTCCTGGTCATGGATGTTGATGTCGAGCACTTCTCAACATGTTGCAATTTGACATATTAACTCCAGGACCATGATCTCCATCATTTTCCTTTCAAATCCCCATATTGGTTTTGTTGAGATAGCTTGTGTTGAGTTGCCCTCGACATTGATAGTAACTTAGAAATGTTTTACACCAACAAACAATTTCATAAAATCTGAAATATTTTGAAGACATAAAATCTGAATATTAAAACCGAGTAATCCTAGTCTAAGTCATAGCCATTCATGAATTAATAAATAATTGAAAATTAAAATAGAATAAACATGAAATAATGTGTGGTCCAAAATTCTTCTTGCATAACTAGGAGCACTCTATTCTATCATGATCCTAATCTATATTTCACTACAAAGTGAAGCTCACCACTAAATCAACTGCAAGCTACTAAGGCTAGTTGAACGATAATTGAAGCTGCTACTATGGCTATAAGGGGGAACAAAAGGAAGGGTGAGTTCATCAAAACTCATTGAGCCTTCACTCACAACCTACATGAGACAATAACAAGAATACATCACATATACATGCAACTAGCATGAAACACCTTATTATTTAAAAATATATAGTGGTACTAAAAATAATATTTTAACTGAATTTGTAAACAGGAACTAATAGAGAATTAGGAAGCTAAACTGAAAAAATTAACAATACTGAGCTAATAATGAAACTAAAGAGCACCTAACTAGGTCTCATAAACTATAACTGAGATTGAGCTAGTCCTCTAGCAAATCACTTAGTACTAAGGTTAATGATCCTGCGTTAATTCATTTCGTTTCTCACTAATCACTATCAAAGCTAACTTGCAGTTAAATTGAATAAATTTGAAAGTTCTGAATTCATATAATTTTGAAAATCTGTATGTCAGCGAACTTGGGTTCTAAAATCATGCTGAAAGGATCACTAGTTTGTAAACATAGTGATTTTAGAAAACCACAGACTATGTATCTGGCCATTATTTGAATCATAGTCACTTCAACACTTTCAATAATATGTAACTAGGATTCTTAAATTTGAGAAGAAAACCCATAATCTAAAAACATGATAATTAGTAATTCTACTGTAAACATTTAACAAAGGTTTCATAATTTCATAAACTGGATAAATAAGTTCTATAGCATACAAGGTATCAAATATGGTCTCATGAGCTTTCTAAAATAAGTTTTTTATGTTAACCACAAAAAGTAACACTTTTCTCGAATTGGCATAATTTGTATAAACATGTACATGACATAAATCATTCTAAAATTTCATTTAAAAAGGTATATAGTATAAGAGGAAATGACCAAAATATGGTCTTGAGCTTAAATTCACTCACTATTCATTACTGGGATGCCTAGTCATTGCCTAAGTTGTACTGGGAACCATTTCCAACTACCAAAGGTTTATTGGAACACTATTAGAATCTATTTAGGAGTATTAGGGAAGAGAAAACTAAGTTGCGAGAATCCTAATAATAACTAAACTTAAGAACAAGGTTAGGAATGTGAAGAACACACTTACCGAAGAATTTAATCGATGGAAATTAATTGGAATCACTTAAAACCACTTAGGAATGCATGGAAACTCATGTATAGAGCTAGGAGAACTCTTAGGGGCTGCTAGGGTTCACCAAAAAGTGTTTGGAGAGTTATGACATGTCTATTTATAGTGGAGGAAGGTTAAAACGGGTAAAAATAGGCCCATACGGGTTTTAGGCTATACAAATCACGCTTTTGTAAACAAAATTGTGCTTCTACACACAGAAAATGCATATCTACACACTGCTTGTTATGCACGTGTGCACTTTCAAATTAGATCACTTATATCTCTCAATATGATTGGAATTTGACCTCAAGGTTAGAGTAGAACTTGTAGAGAATTGCATTAGCTTTCTAACACCACAAAAATCATATTAATCGAACATCTATAGCTCAAGATATTTTCAAAATAATAGACAAAGTTCATATTTGACAGCATAAAAACAAAGCTATACTTCAAAGTTACATTCAGGTTTTCACCTAGTGTATATGTGAACAAGAATATGGTCCTAAGACCAACATTGAAGGTCACTCAAGGTCCTTTTGGGATATCTATACTCAGGGTATTACAATGTGATTGTGTGTTTATTGGTTATGCTCAAAACAGTAGTGCATATAGATTTCTTGTTGTGAAAAGTGATGTGTTAGAGCATAATTCCATAATTGAATCATGCAAGGAATCTTTCTTTGAGCATATATTTCCAATGAAAGAGAAGCATGTTAGTGAATCACCTAATATGCATGATGATGTTGTTGATGAGCATGACAATGAATTAAGAAGAAGTAAAAGAGCTAGGAAAGAAAATAGTTTTGGTGATGACTTTGTTTCTTACCTTGTTTCTATGACCCTATATTTTATCATGATGTTGTGCCTTCTATTGATGAACCCTTTTGGAAAGATGCTATAAATGTTGAAATTGAATCCATTATGGCTAATCACAATTGGGAATTAGTACACTTACCTCCTAAAATAAAATCTATTATATGTAAATGGGTAATTGAGAAGAAATTAAAACTAGATGGTAGTGTTGATAAATATAAAGCTAGATTAGTAGCCAAAGGATATAAACAACAAAAGGACATAGATTATTTTGATACATATTCTTCGGTTGCTAGAATTGCATCCATTAGAGTTTTGTTTGCTATTGCATCTATTTATAAGCTTGTAGTGCATCAAATAGATGTCAAAACCACATCCTCAATGGTGATCTTAAAGAAGAGATTTACATGGAACAACCGAAGGGATGTGTAGTCCTGATAAGAGGTATTTATGCCATTTATCTTGCTACTAAACCTTAGCTTTTTACATGATTTTTACTGTGCTATTAATGTAATTAATTAGGATTTTGATTTATTCCTCATTGTGTAATTTTGGAAGAATTATTGGCTTCTGCATCGATTTCTAGAATAATTTGTAATTGCACCGTGTTGCGTTTGACTTGTCTCTTTGAGTATGGCTTTGTGCATAGGAGCTTTGGATCAAGTGCAAAGTGTCAAGAATAAGGCTGGAGACTCTCTAAAAGGAGATGAGAACAAAAAGGAATAAAAGTCGTAGAAGCTCGCTCTCGGGTGAGCGCTACAACGCTCATTTAGCGCAATGCTCGAGAGAGACAATCGTGAAAATTTTGGACCACTCCCTCTAATGAGCGTTGCAACACTCCTCGATAGTGGACTTATAGCTCATTAATCTATTTTTGGGCCTCACTTTGGCCCATTTAAAGAGATAGGGATGAAAGCTTTTACCCTAGCTTTTGACTCAATTTTAGATCTACACTTTAGGTTGCTATCATCCTCTCTCTCCATCTCTCTCTACATCTTCTTCTCTTATTCTCTCTCTTAGGGATTCCATTAGTGAAAGTGTTTTGTCTTGGAGATTGTGGCAAGAATTGTTGCTATTATTTTCAGGTTTCTTTTATCTTCATTGTTGTAATCCTCCAGACATGGAGGAATAGATTTCTTTACTAGTGTAAGGGTTTCCGATGGATTGGGATGATGTTTGAGACCCCTTTTTGATATTAAATGCTTTGGTTTTCTTAATGTTCTGTAGTTTCTATTCCTATAATTATTGTGGTGATTGATATAATCTTTATTGGGATAACTAAATTAGCGATTGTCATTTAAGTAAACCCTTTGGGCATAAATTGATAAATCTATTGGTTTATATTTGAGGGAGAACATTAGAATTAACTTTTCGATTGGTGGTTAGGCTAACAATTGATTCATTAAATCAATGTGATTTCTAAATTAATTGAGATCTCATTTATGGTTATTTGCATTGGTCAAATTCTAAGGATCGATTGATCACTAGTAGAATTGCCAGTAAGTAATTACTAATAGCTACTAATGGATTCAATATTTGGTCAATGATAGTTAATCTCCAATCCTAGGAATACCTTGCACTTGTGCCTTTCTCACTGTTGCTATTATCCTATTGCTATTATCTTTTAATTTCAATTGCTATTATTTCACTCTTCAAAACACCAATTTCCCCAACTAAGCATTGAAGCCTCCTTGAGAGACGACCTAAGTTGTGTTTGTACAACTTAGCATTAAAATAATTTCTAATTTGAGGAGGTAGGCGTTTTAGGTAGGGGCAAGGAGAACAAGGTATGTGAATTTGTTAGGTCACTTTATGGATTAAAGCAAGCTCCAAAACAATGATATAAAAATTTTGATCATATCATGAAAACCAATGGGTGTGTGTTTAATGATTCGGATAAATGTATATATTGTAAGTTCGATCATAATGTTGGTGCCATTGTATGCTTGTATGTGGATGACCTATTAATATTGGATACGTGCTTAAATGTTGTGAATGAAACTAAAAGGTTTCTATTGTCTTATTTTGACATGAAAGACATAGGTGTTGCAAATGTCATTCTTATTATTAAATTGATTAAGAAGGATGATAGTTTTATCTTTTCTCAATCTCATTATTTTGAAAGCATGCTTAGAAAATTTAGATATTAGGATTGCAAACCCATATCTACTCCGTATGATCCTAGTTTGCATCTTGTTAAGAATAATGGTGATAGTGTATCTCAAGTTGAATATGCCCGTATTATTGTTAGCTTGATGTATTCGATGAATTGCACTAGACCTGATATTGCATATGTTGTGAATAGATTAGGTAGATATACTCATAATCCTAGTGACACACATTGGATTGCTTTGAATATAATTATGAGATATTTGAAAGGTATTATGGATTATGGTTTAGTATATTATGGTTATCCCTCTGTGTTAGAAGATTATCCTTATACAAACTGGATTTCTAACTTTGACAAACTAAAATCTACTAGTGGTTATACTATTTCCTTTCTTTGTATCTTGTATGTTGTCTCTGTTTTATGTGCAAGGGTTCTATAAAATCTATTTTGTTCAACTTAAATACTAATATTCTGTTCAAGCTTTTCCAACAATCAGAACCAATCCCTGGTCTAGTTCCCTTCTAATCGAACTGGGTATGCATCTGAATCCATCAATGTCCTTAAACTTGGAGCAATTGGTCAAGCTGTGCTTGTGAAGGAAGGATGCACTACCCGTACCACTAGGGCAGCTATTTCTTTTGTCAATAAACTTCATTATTTATATATATGATATATATTTAGTTGTATTAAATTGCACTTTATATATTAATTTAATTATATATAGTTCAACCAGATACAGATTGGTTGAACTAGTACTTAGTACTATGGAAGTTGATCACTAGGTTAAGTCTAATAACTATATGCATCATCCTAAGCTGCTATCATAAGAATCATGCTCTAAAATCTCACAGCTTCTGGATTTAATTTCCATTTTTTTTTTTGGTATGCATTTAATTTCCACTTTATTATTGCAATAACAATGCGGTAGTATACTTACCTCCTGTTTGAATAAATGATATATTTAAATTCTTAATAAAAATAAATTTCTAAAAAATAATTTATAAATAAATTATTTTGTATATGGATACATAATAATAAAAATATTTGTTGAGTGAAGTGTTTCTTGAGAAGTTAAAAATTTTAATTTCTCAACAAAAAAAAAAAAGACTTTTTGAGACGAAAGGGGAATACAGTCAAATCATTTTAAACAACAATCTAAATTTCATTTGGAGGTTCATGATATTTTCAAAAATCTGTGGAGAGGGTTGGTCCCTCTACGGATTGAGCAAATGGCATGGTTTGCCGTCATTGAGAGACAAAAAGGAAATTCTGAACAAATTGAAGATAGTTCAAGATGACGATCTCAGGTGTAACTTTTGCAATAGCGGCATTGAATCCTTGAACCACCTTCTTTTTTACGTTGTCATTTTATCGGGAGAATATGGTCTGACTGTTCCTTCTGATGTTAAATTGCTTTTTCAAGCGTGGCTTGATATGCCATTTAGAGGTCCTATGGAAAAAAAGATGGGGAAAGTTGTTCTTTGTTATTATATGGTCTGTGTGGAGGTTTAGAAATAAGATTGCTTTCGAAGCGGGACAAGCTAAATGGGAAGATTTATTACAGATGGTATTACATAACTGGGGCATGTGGTCCCATGATTTGAATTTCGGAAGAAACAAGTTGGAAGTGGTTCATGTGGTCCTAATCATTATGTATGAACCACAGAGATGTTTTCTTGTTTGGTGGTGTTTTAGAATCATAAAGATTGTCTGACATGTGCTGCTTTTCAGACTTATCTGCTACTGATTCTCAATCTGAGGCGAAGATCACTGCATCAAGAGAAACTATTAAATTTCTTTTGCAGGAGTGGGGTTGTATTCATGGTTCGCAATGAACTTTTTTTAATATGGTAGACTGGGTAAAGATATAATTTTGTTTGTACGAACAAAGAGATGGGTTATGCAGGTTGGGGCTTATTCCGACATAACTGTGACCCGGTTTAATGTTTAAAACTCTTGGAGTTATATCATATTTCACAGGTGCTCTTTGTTCAGTGGCCGATGAGGGAAGATTGTGATGGAGTATTTTTCGCTATTTGTTTGAGGTTTTTTCAAACACTTCATTTGGGGAGACATGCTATAGGTGGCCTAAACGTAAACTCGGTTGGGGAATACACAGCTTGGTTTTGGATTAGGGAGTCATATAGTATAATTGTTTACTTCCTTATGTGCCATGCTTTGAAAGGTGATGAGGTGATTGCAATATTGGTGAACACTATTCGGTCTTGTTGGTTATTGTGCTGGGCATGGTATAAGTATGGTGAAGATGTTTTCTACATGGACCAAAGGTATACAGCTTGGGGTTATGGTTTTATTATGGGATTGCATTGTTTTTGGCGCCTTCTAGGTCATCTTATTAGCCTTTGATAACAATGCCGAGAGACGATGGATTTAGGTCCACTGTTTGGTTTATCTAGACTGGTTTCTATTCATTGATGTTGGCTACGGTGCATGAAATGGTCTGAAAGGAGTTTTGATATGGGGTTTCTTTTTGTTTTTTTATAGTGGTGTAAATTGGGTAGTAAAATACATACAAGGGGTTACTAAAAAGGAAAAAAAAAAATTGTATAGCCAAATAGGCAAATGTAACTTGACTTCCACAAAGTTTAAAAAACCAAAAAAAAAAAAAGTCATTAAAAGTTATCCAAATGGCCTTAATACTTAAAATAAGGGGGAAAAAAGCGTTAAAAAAAGGGACATTCACAGTAATATAAATCTACCAATGCGCCAATGCCCATGTTACAAATCATGGTGTTCTGACGATGACATTTAATAGGCACGATAAACAATATTAATCAAAGAACGATAAGATGATATAATCAAAGAGTAAACAATGTGAGGATGAAACAAGAATTAAAATACAGTAACTATTTTACAGAAAGTAACTCATTAAAAAGAAAGGGAAAAAAAAACTCTGCATAGAGGAGCAAAATTTACTGACTGAATATTTCAATTCAAATCATTGTCAATAAATATACAAAAAAGAAAAGCCTGTATAAATTAGACATTATGGGGCAGGTCAGCATAGTTTTTTACCCCTTCAATCAGAATTGCCACTTGGATCAGGTATTTGAAGACATACAAAATCAGGATAATTTAGCCACTTTTCGAAGGAGCTCCAGCTGCAAAAAGAAGATTCCTTCGAGAAAACTGCTCCAGCATAGAATACAAACATTATATAATTATTCTCAGAAAGTTATATTCAAAGATTATTCATGGCTAAACATCAAACCAAGAATTAAGAATTAGAGATTTCACACCTGCATAGAGTGAACTGAAGTGGATTTGGTTGACAGGCTTTTCAATGGTCTGAGTCTGCTAGTATTCCAACTTCTACTAATGAGGTCAAAAAATTGCATATGCTGTTAAGTCTTTCCATAGGAAATTAAAAAAATGGCTAAATTACTTTGTAAGTTAGTGAACTTTTTGGAAAAATTCAAATAGTTTCTTACACTTTAAAATTTATAATTGGGTCTATGAACTTACAAAACGCTTGTAATTGGGTCCCTGGACACTTATAATCGGTTATATAGTCCTTTACTGATATAGTGATATTTAGTTTCGTGATCTAATGGTAATATCTTGATGTTACGCTTCAACTCAATTATTATATAACATTTAGGATAGCATCTTAGAATATTCCAGTCCATCACGTACAGGGATCTAACAAAGGTTTTGTTAGTTCAGGGACCCAATTACAAATCTCTTAAGTACAGGGACCTATTTGAAATTTTCCCAAAAATTTCAGGAATTTACATATTAATTTAACAAAAAAGAAAAATAATATGCGATGAGACAGTTAAATGTTTTCATAAAAGACAAATTACTTTTCTTCATTCCTTGGAACCTTTATTCCAGTAGTTACATCCCAAAATTTTATAGTGCAATCAGCAGATCCAGATGCTAGAAGAGAACCTTCACAGCTGACACATCCAACAATAATGAACAGAAATAACAGTGTTAAGAAGTTGATAGCAACCTTAAAGACTTCATTTTCCTCATAACTATAATCAAGATGGAATATTTTGATTATGGTGGTGGGGATCACCTGAAGCGAGCGACCAAATGCATGAAGTGTGACCAATCAATGGTGTGAGGCAGCAGCCACTAGGGAGGTCCCACATCATGATTGTCCCATCTTCATCACCAGATGCCATGTAGCGACCATCAGGAGAAATCGCCATAGACAAAATCATGCTCCTGTGACCCTTGAAAACCCAAACATTCTGCCCAGTCTGCACATCCCATAATCGAACTGACCTGTCACTGGAGCCAGTAGCAATGTAGTTGCAGTTGGGATGCCACTGCACACACTAAATAAGACGAAGGAACAGTTAAACATAACATGATACAGATTGCAGAGTTGAAAATATTCAGACTTAATAATATTTTAAGGTATAGAATTTTGCTTTCATGCTTAAACCAAAAATGACGAGAGGACTGTCAGCTGGATCAATTGAAAAATGACATTAGAAAGATTTCTACAAATCAACCGGAAGCTGGTTTCCAGATAAAAAAGAGAACATACCAGTATAATATATTCAAATCAATAAGAGAGCACCTTTGATTAATTGCAGAAAATCAAATAAAATACAACTGCATTATTTGTCCGCTCTCAGATTTTACAGGAATAAAAAAATGGAAAAGACAAAAAGAGAGAGAGAAAAAAACTGCATTATTTGTACGCTATCAGATTTTACAGGAATAAAAAAATGGCAGACACAAAAAAACGAGAGAAAAATAAAAGTAATCAAGCAGGTAACGGTGGTGAGGAGAATGAGTAAAACAGATCAATACAATCATAAAATAAAAGCTAATATGTTCAAGCAGTTGTTAATTTGTTTTCCCAATCATTAGCATTGTGTTGTTGAGAAGTTCTTTGGTTATCTCCCTCTCCCACTTCACTTTTCTTCATATTTCTAGCTCTCTAATTCCCTTGAACTGCTTGGTTAAATACCATCAACTTATGTTTAGAATAATAGAGACAACAAGAATCAAGCTCAGATCAGTTGGTCATGGAGACTCTAATACTGTGTCATGAACTAACTCTCCAAAAACTTATTAAGTAAAGACACATGAATAATTTTATATCTAATAAATATTTTCTCTCTCGATCTCTTTTTGTCTCTGTCACCTCAGGAGGGTTCCTAATGCTCCTGTCTTCTACTGTTATTTTTCAATGGATCAAGTAATCTTACTTATCAAAATCTGCAATTTTCAATGAATTCTTTTATTTAGAACAAGAAGAGGTAACATCCCCTTAAAAACATCAACTCTTTCCTACTACCCTTATTAAAGAGAGGCAAAAGAGGAAGATTGAACACCTCACGCATGATACAAAAACTGGAGAAAATCACAACAGGAAGAGGTAAAGGATATTAGACTTCATAACTCACATCAACATCTGACAAGTGCCCTGCCATTACTCTTAAGGGATGTATTCTGTCCATGGACCAAATCCTAGCAGTTCTGTCATGTGAAGTGCTGGCAAAATAATGCCCAGCCGGACTAAACTGCACCCAGAAAATTAAAATTAATAATATAGTAGTCTAGATGTGCATGTGGACACAATTCCCCAGGGAAAAAAGAACAAGATAAAAAGAGAGTAAACAAACAGAATATTCTCCAGGTAGAGAAGGAATAAAATCTTAGCAGGCTGCAGCAATTGAGACTTGAGAGAATAAAGTTCCACAGATGCACACATTTCTGAGTATATCTAGGCACCAATGCAAGGTGTCTGTTTCCCAGGGAACAATGAGAAAAGAATGATTTGCTTACTTCATAAGTATAATAGATTATTACAATTTCATTGGCTTTCGTATTGTATTGAACAAAATTGCAAGGTATCTATTTCCCAGAGAAGCAGACAGCATACTAAGCACAAACAGCCAAAAGAATAGTAAAGTAAAGGAAGAGAAAGGCACAAAAAGAAAATAAAGGTGTGAGAACGAAGTGGATCCCTTTTCACAACATTTGAAGCATAGCTAGAACTGATTTGCATATACATGCATTTGTTAAAGCAATAAAAGATTTTAGGCATCACATGTTTATGTCTAAATTTAAATTGTTTCATAATCTATTTGGTGTAGTTATTCATGTCACCACTCGGGTATGCATGGTTTAGATTTCGGCAAAAACCAAACCAAAACCAGTCTGAACTAGTTTTCTCGTTTGAGATCCAAACCACACCACTTTCAAAAGGCCTTGAACCAGTTTGAAACTGGTTTTGACTAAAAGAACTGGTTTTAAATTGAAAAACCAGTTCAAAGTTTAAAATCAGATCTGAATCACGCTTATCACAACGCTTCAGCCCTCCATGACTGTCATATATTGCAACAAAGGTGGTGAGGAGACTGGACCCGATCTGGCTCTGGTCTTCGAGGACCTGGTTGGCTTGAACCACAGCCAAGGGGAAATCGCTGGAGCCATATTTTCCCACATCGCAGAACCGCAGCAAGTTGCCTTTGCCTTCTTTTGCGCTGCCGATGCCTCCGACAGTGGAGTCGAGCTTGTCATCACCGCACCCAAATGGCTTCCAACAGAGGGAGAGCAAATTCAACAATCCCTTGAGCATACCACATCGGGCCACATGGTTGTCTGACACCCCCTCCCCCAACCACCCCGATGACGAAGATGGCATCGTCATCGGTGTCATATGGACCGTTCTTGTTGGAAGCGGCAGACGGCATCAACATTACTCCCCACAGCTGGCCCGCTAGAAGAACTGTGAGACTGTGGCCCTCACCGCCCAGAGAGACAAGAGAGAGGCGCCCATTGAGAGAGAGAAATGACAATATTGAGAGTGAGAAAGTAGGCATTATTTAGAAGGAAAAAGAAACCGGTTTTAATTTTAAAACTATTTTAATAAAAACTGGTTTCATTAATATGGTTTAGAGTGGTTATAAATCTGGTTTTAGTTTTAAACCTATTTAACCAAAATCAGTTTTTATTTTTGGTTATGGTCTGGTTATAGTTTGGTTTGCTTAAACCGGTTAATTTGACCAACCCTAGTCATCAGAACACTTCAGCGAATCTATGAAAGTTAACTAAATTCAGAAGACAAGTATTACCTGAACATCCCAAACAGGGTAATTGTGACCCTTGTAACAAACAAGATTGGCATTAAGCTTTGTACACCACAATCGAACTGCATAATCCATGTAAGATTGATGGTTCAGATATGTCACAATTAAAAATACAGCAAATATAAGGAAAAAAGTCACTATCAAAAGTAAAGAAGAAACAGCGACAGAAAGAACATTCTAATGGGATAAACAAACATACTTGTTTTGTCTGCTGAAGATGAAAGAACAAAATCCCCAAGCGGACTAAAAGTGACTGCATAAACTGGCCCTGAATGACCCTGAAACAATTTGTACTGCCTTTTCCCTCCATTTTGCCCAAGCATCTGTTCATTTTGTAAAATGTCATTCTCTCCCTGTGAAAGAGCTGAAGATAGCAATAAATGGATTAATACAGCAAGTAAAGCATATAACTCACACTTGAGCATGCTAAACTAAATTGCTCAAGACTTAAAAGCATGCTTTCTTTAACCAATCTAACTTTTCCTACAAAAAACCTTAGTTTGGCTTCATCAACTCAAATGTCAATTTTTTTTGTCAGACGTCCAGATGTTTTGTAGCATGTAGATGGAAGGGTGATGATTTAAGCAGTCATCGCATACAAATTATGTTGACATAACATCACTTAATTTTTAATTTTGTTTAAGACCTAAGCAATCCGCAAACCATTTTTGAGAAACATTTCAGATTAAAGGCTATTAGGCAGGAATTAGAGTGCCCATACTGCTTCAGTGGTTCAGTTACATTATTATACCAGTTTTTTTCTTTTTTCAAACCCACGTAAAAAGTTACAAGTAAGAAGTCCAAAAGAAAATGTACCAGAAATGGTTAGGTAAGCTTCGCAGAATCCAGATTAACAACTCCATCACTAAAACAGAGGTATTGCTCAGAACATTCAATATTCTTTATAAAAGGAATAATGAAATTTTCATATGTACCAAACAAGAAGATATACCACGGAATTTTTTCATGCTTAAATATATATGGAGCTTTTCACAGTGTGCTTTATAAACTTTGTATTAGGACACCTGGTATAGTTACAGACTTACAAATAATTAAATATAATTTCTGTGAAGCATTAAACTTTCAAATAACATCCATGTTTTTCAACCAAATCATGCAACAGTCATAGCTTGCTCTAAATAAAAGAATTTTCAACTAAAAAACTTACAATTGGTGGGCTGTTGTCCGATCTTTGCCATATCCCAAACCTGTGGATACAATAAAGAAACCACCACAAATCCAAGTTAGCTTGCAAGATAAACCTTTAAAAGGAAAGAGAGTTTGCTTTTGGAAGTGGAAGGAGGAGGATGAAGAGAAAGAACCTTTACTGATGAGTCAGAAAATCCTCCAGCAACCAATGATCCATCATGGGATATTGATGAGCAGTTTAAGCTGGGGAAGTTGATCAAAGGCTAAGCATTAAGCAATAGAAGCCCAAACATGAAATAAATGTGTTCTGCCTCGTATCAGACATTACCCATTATGTGTATTGATGAATGTGTAGAAGTTAACCGATGGCAGTGAAATACTATTCAATTGTACGCGATTCCTTAAATCTTCCAGGATGGACAGCTCTACCTCAGTCGAACTGCAAGAATGTAATATTACAGCATTCAGTTGAATGCAACATAAAATCTTCAACGGAATGCTTTTGCTAACTCTAGTAATTTCATTAGTAGTTTTACAATAAAGCCACAAATTTTGACAGTGCAATTCCTACTAAAAATAGAAAGGAAAAGAGAGAGAGAGAGCACAATGCCTTCTGCTTCAACCTGCATCCTACATAGAATATGCAAAGCCTATTAAACAAAAGTTTGGACTTAAGAGAATACACTGTGGGCAGGGGAAGTTCTGGTTTAGCACGAGGTGCTGCAGATACAGTGTTAGCTTCAGGTTTTGCACTTTTCCCTGTTGCACTTCCAGCCTTGTCCTTTTTTACCTTTTTAATTGAACCACCATGTTTTCCTCCATCCACTGACCTTTTCTAAAAGAGAAACAAGTGGCAAATAAAAGTGAAAAGCTATTTAAAATTTTTTAAGATCAAAAAAAGATTTGCAGTATTAAACTGAAATGTCTTCAACTGAAATTCCTGCAATACTTTGTTGCAAGTGCATAAATTTTAAATAAATATGGTATCAGAATACCCAATAAAGGATATGATGGAACATACATAGTCAGAGAAGCACTTTTAAGAAAAGATGTACCTTACTCTCCTCATTCTCCCCTTCTTTGGCTTCCCCTTCACCCTTTTCGTTGTCTCGATCTTCGAGAGAGTCTTCAAACAACTGTGGCAGAAAGATACTGGGATTGAAACCATACCATAATTGAACACGACATTAATATCTAAATCAGAACAATCTTTCATTCAAAGAACTCAATCAAGAACTTTCTGAACCGGGGGCCATGGAAGCAACAGCTTGTGCCCCTGATGCCACCAAAAGTCCAGTGCTTTGCTCCTCCTCCACAACAACGGCTAGTTCAAATCAACCCCGTGCCAAGCATGGCGGCCTAGTGCATAAGACTCTCATCTGATGGGGTCTAAGAAAGGTCGATGTACACAGTTTTACCCTTGTAAGCACAAATACTGTTTTCAGGATTTGAATTTGTGACTTCCATGTCACAAAGTAGCACTTTACAGTTATGTTGAGGCTTACTCTCAACCCCATGCCGAGCATGAGAACTGTAAATTTGAGTTTGAACCTTTGGAAGCATATATATAATTGTGGATATAAAGTCATTCATAAGTCTTCACCTAACAACTTTAGCTTTTAGGGAGAATGGTATTAGATCCTCTATGACCAAGTGGTTAGAAGTTTGATTTTGACAGGAATTAACTTCTATTGATGAGGAATAAGGGAGTCTAGCTCCTTACAACAGGGAAGATCCCTCTTGATTACATTGAGAAAACAGAACATAAAGAAAAACCCATAGAGCTTTGAGGGTCTGCCAATTTCCCTGCCTGAAGGAAACCTAAACTTTCACTAAGTTTCTGGATGCCTTCCCAAGTGTTAGTTCAACTTTGCAATATTAGGTCAAACCAGGATTACACACAAAAAGTATTATGCAAAGAACAACCAAGCCTTATCTCGTTGGATGGAGTCAACTACATGGATCAATCAACATATTGGGCTTTATTAAACACCAATTTTTTTGTAAAACCACTTAGAGCAAGGTCTTTGGTCTTATTTTAATAACTATTTATCATAATATCAATTTCAAAATATTTTGGTGATATTAAACAAATAAATTTACTTCGTAATGTTGTACAATTATTTAAATTGGTGTGCACACTAATGTTTGGTGGTTTTTCAAAAGAATGTGTTCGTTTGCTGCACCATGACCAAAGGCATGAATTAGCTTGCCAATTTGCACATACATCAAATGGAGAATGAGGGCTGTGCTGCCACATCCATCAACTTGGAACTAGTTCAAGTCATTGAACAAGTATTAGTCTATCAGTTAACTAAAAAAGCAGCTGGTTCAGTATGCTAGTTTAATTTCTATTAAGATATAAAGTATTTTATGTGCCTCAATTTAACAACTTAAAAAGCAAGTTTTAGAAGAGATTGTTCATGACGTGGTATTGAAACTTCTATGACCAACTGATCTATATCCTTGTTGCCCCCCATTCTTCTACTTAAAATGAATTGAATTTCAGCACAAGAAAAGTGGGTTGTGCATTGTCCATGTTTTACGCCCAGATGGCTCGTGTAAGTGGGCATACTAAGATACAAAGTCATTCATTTGCATCTATCTACCTATAGTTTAAACTTTTAGGAGAGATGATTTATGACAATTTCTTCACATTTGGTTGCTACAATCAACCTAATCAGAAGTTAGCCAGTTCATAGGTTTACATATCAAATCAGAAAGTCTGGTCCAGTTTGTCAATCACCGTAATACATAAAATTGAAAAGAAAGGCAGCAGATGGTTCTAAACAAAATGCCCAAGCTGAGAAAAATGTAACTGCTCAAAAGAAACCCTATGGTCATAAATTACATTCTGAGTTATTTCCAACCACCACCACCCCCCCCGGGCCCTTCTCTCTCTCCCCCTCCCCAAGCACAAGAGATTTTCTCATTCTATTTAATGGTTGTCTTTAGATGTCCAAGCCACACAGGAACATGGCCCAAGTGGTGGAGCTGGAATAAAAATAGTGAAGGAGTCAATAAATGTGTGTGTGTAAAGGGCCTTTGAGAGAAATTTAAATTGTTGACAGAGGCAGAGTGCCAGACACATATTACAAGAACAACGAACAAACGAGTAAGGGTATTTAGTTGTTTTAAACATTTTGGAGGCACCATGGCTTGCACACTGGACAACAAGCCACTGCACTTTGCCTGGTCCAATCAAAGATTCTGTCAATTTAAATTTAACATCCCACACATCGGTCCAAGTACAATGATGATGCATGCCAAGGAAGGTAAGACATGTCACAGTTTAACTGACTGGTACCAAGTCATGGTCTGCTTATCTCAACATCAGGCTCTCATGTAAAATATGCCAAGGCATGAAAACGCCAAAATGCAGATTTATTGGGAAAGTTTTTAAGCGTCTGAAAGTTTCAGGTGGTCTAAGAAACTAGGATGAGAAAAATAATTTCCAAATTGATCTATGTTTTGTCAATATATTAATAGACTCACCCCCAAAGTATTTCTTTCTGATTTATCTGGTTTGTTGCATCCTGGATGCTTCCAGTGAAGGAAACAGCATCTGTATCATCAGATATTGAGGTAGGTTGTCCAGAGGTAACTGTAGTACAACAAAAACAACAATGAAGTATATGCAATACTGACAAGTTCCAATGAATAGATGCAACTTGTAAAGAAGAAAAGTACCTTGGAAGCTAATATGCTCATTGATTATACCAAGTATAGTAGTGGATTGCATACTATGTAGATGTTGCAACAGAAGTTCATAGGAGTACTGACAAAAAAAAAAGACATTCACTACTATCAGTTTTGCCCACATATAGCTCCATTTATTTTTTGTTTGAAGAAAAAAAGTAAGGACCTCAATGGTCAAAATTCTGAAACAGTTAAAACTATATAAACATAGACAACCGGTCCAGTCAAAGAAAAAAGATAGTGATTTTTTTATATACAAAAGAAGAATTTTATTAATAATAAGAGGAGAAGACAGAGATTGGAGGACAAGAAATACTCCATTAAAAAAAAAAAAAAAGAAGTAACAGAACAAATACAAGAATTTTATTATGGGATTCAGATATTGATTAAATCATATCATATTAGTTTTAATCTTCACAACTGCATGTACTTTCTTTTATGTCCTTAAACAAGCCAAATCCCCCATGGTAAGAGTAAAGCAGGGCAATGGCCTACCACAAAGGGTGGAAATTATGGTACACGTCAAATCTGTCATCTAGATAAGTTAGATCTGATGGTAAATCTCCACATTCTGGCAAGTCAATACTCTATTCTAAGATGATGATACTCGCAACAAATCCACCAAAGAATGTGACATCAATATCAGATTCAAAAAATGTCCACAAACATTTCTAAATTGTAGGCATGTCAAATGTTCTCTTCAACACACAGCATTAGTGCAATGAAGTGTAGAATACACATGCAGGAACGAGCAAGCATCCTATATATGGTCAACAGATCAGGTCCACTAGTGATAAAAAAGGCAGACATCCACAAATACATTAAACAAACTGACGCCAAATGCAAACAGCCAAGCATTCTTTCAAACAGTAAAGTATCACAAATACTAACAAAAAATAAATTCACAGCATCATAGTTAAACAGATAAGAGAAAGCCCAAAGTAGCACTAAAATTCTGGTGGATTCTGAAACTGTTTAATTTGAATAACTGCAAAGGGCAAAGAAAAAAAAATTCAATATAGCATATCGGACAAACTAATTCAGAAAAATCAAAACATTACCCCGCTTATCTTTATGTTGAATTTGCTGCGCCTTAGGGAATGGGTGAACTCCATTTCCTGAGTAAGAACAATATTGTCGAGATTAATCAATGCTAATTATACGGCAACTTCAAGAATAGTCAAAGAGATATGGCAATTAAAACAGCAACAAACCTCCAGATGAGTAGGAGAAAGAACTCCTTCCAACTTTTGAAGGTCTCGTAAGTGCCTCCCTTCATGGTCTTCACGGAATGTATTGAAAAGCTCCGAGCTGAGGATTTCAAGCACAATGATGAAGCATGAAGCAGAAGCAGAAAACACATGTTGCGGTGTTGAACTTATAAGTTATAACATCATTAGGAACTTTGCAATCTAACATGAAATTATATTATTATACTTATTTTTCATACCTTCTTGAAGATGCCCTTTTGCGACAAGATCTATGAAGCAGTAGACAAATACTGGATAAAGCACACGTAGTAACTCATGCTGCAAGGAAGTGCCAAACCATGTAATAACAACAGAAACTCAAACAGAACAAGTCTTAATATGAGTTTCAAGCAAGAAAGTAACCAAACAGCATGTTACCTTATACAAGTCTAGTGACCTACATGCCCACGATCTTAGTCTTCCGTACCCATAATGATATCTTGCAGGACCACTCTCCAATCTGCAAAATAAAGGGTTTTCATTCAAGAAAACAAGTGCATGTTCAAGAAATGACACACATCAGAAGAGTAATCTAGAATGTAGGATTCAATCAAGTTGATGGTCATGTTCTAAGGAAACATATAAACCTTCTCTTCAAAAGCAAGCTTTTGAGATATCATATTCATTGGAAGAAATCAACCCAGTTTAAGAAATATATGTGCAAAAGTTTTCTCGCAAAATGCTAAAAATTTCAAGAACAGATACTACTGCTGGTTTAAAAGCACAGTTTAACCAGGCATAAGTCTCGCAAACTAGTTGTCAGTTTCATACTTAACCCTGTTAATTCAAAAAACAAAATGTTTGGAAACTGATTTATATTTTTCTCATATTCACAAAAGCAAAAGCATGCACCCATACTCCATGTTTCAAGATATAATTTAATATACATTTGAATTGAAGTCCATCCTCAAAATTAGCATAGACGAGCATGCAAGAAGGTTACAACCAAAGTAATTAACAATGCATAGCAGCATTGGAAGGGAACTCAACAGAGTACAATGGCACCAGCAGATTAAAAATTCCCAAGCTTTTCTTACTAAGTGAACAATGCATTGTCCTTCTTCAATCATGTTTGAAAATGCTAAAATAAAATTTGTTATTTTTGCTGTTTCAGGTTTTCTATCAAACTTGTCCACCTTGCTAACAAGAAGTATGCAAACGATCAATGACAACAATAAAATGTTTCTGAACAATTAGTATTTACGTTTAAACTACTACTATCTAGAATCTAGAAGACCTCATTAATATGGTTTGCTATGGGTCCATTCACTACGGTAGTAAAGCACTTCCTTCCATGGTGTTTTTTATTCACAAGACTAAAGCATGAAATCTTACTTAAGGAGAACAAATGCCGAACCACTTAAACCAACCAAGTACTACTTGAACCAACCAAGAATTTGAGTTTTTTGAATAATCATGCCAACACACATTTAGGCATGCATCACTTCACATCAACATAAGTTCAATCATCTGATTATTCTACGTTATTTTTACATGATGATTCTGCCACATAACCCATATGTGAGAGATATGATGTGTGGCATGGGTGATGTACACCAGGCATTTTTTCAATGTTTCTTACTTTTCTTTTGACAACTTAACATTATGCTTAATCTTGCTGCTCCATGACCTACAGGTCACATATTCAAATCCTGGAAACAGCCTCTCCACGAAGCAGAGCTAGGGTTGATTCATTTATCCTCCCTAGACCCCACCAGATGGGAGCTTTGTGCACTGAGCCACCCTGTTAAACTATTAACATCCAAAATCCCCGACTAATCTGCTACAATACAGGTTGGCGCTCTATTGAATATAAATCTCATTCTTAATTTTCCTCGTTATAAGACTCATGTCTAGACCTCTACTTAAGAGAACCAGGTACCAAATCGCTCAAATCAACTAACCATTGTCTAAAAGAGGCAATTACTACAAAAACCTTCAGCCCTGTGACACCTGTCCCAAGAGTTAGTCGCGCATTATTAAAATTAAAATAAATAAACAAAAGTTATTTTTATCTAGGTCTACATTTTTAAAATTAATATATCGACGTTGCGTCGACACTTGACATGAATTGAGCAACCCACTGCAACATACAAAGTCCTATGAAAGAATACGGCAAAATTAAATAAATTTAAAAAGAAGAAAGGGAGAAAAGAGTTTTGTTACTGGGAGTGAGCGAGGACGCGATTGAGAATGTGGGGTTGAAGAAGAGAATTATTAGCAGAGGAATCGTTGTCGTTGGTGGTGGTGGCGGCTTGAAGCCCTCGTTTTGCGAAAACCCTTTCTTCTTCAGGTACGCGCTTACATATCTATCTATTTGATCTTCCTCCATTCTCTCCGTTTCTTTTTTGCTCTTTCTTTCTTTTTCTTTTTCCTAAGGATTTCTGGAAACTTTGTTGCAACTGAAACTAAGTACTGAACCCGAAGTAACTGACAGCGAAATCGTGCCCTGCCTCAGAAGCAGAGTGTCGTAGAGAAGAGAGCTCTTTTGTTACGGTTTGCTCCAGACGATTGTTCCCACCACTAGTTGACGATCCTTTCGGGGAGTTCATTTTATAACATACTAAATATCCAAATTAATCTCTAAATTTTAAAAATTTTAAATTAATTTTTCATATTTAAAAAAATTATAAATTATTTATTTATACAATTCAATAAAATATATAGAGGAATTAATATATCTCCTTTTTAATTGTATAAAATTATATAAAAAAATTTATTTATTCATTTTTTTAAAATATGATAAATTAATTTAAAATTTTTAAAGACTAATTTATCCAATACAAATATGAAAAACCTATTTAAGGTTCTAGTCTTTATAAAATTTCCTTTTCGTTTTGGAATACGCATTGAATAAATTTTCAACCTCTTTCTTTTGCATGGAGAAGGGCCCCAAGGCCATTTTCACCTAATATATCGAACACATTCTAAGTAATATATATGGCTTTTACTTGTGATATTGGTATGTAATCAATGATTATGATTTGATTTTTGATTTAATAAATTTATAAAACTTTGATAAATGAGATATGTGGCTTATTTTTAGTCATAAATAATTAAGACTTATCAGAAGCCTTTAATTTTATTGACTATTGGAGAAACCCCAATATATTTATAAGTTTAATTTTTACACACTATATCCAATAATATATTGTTACATTAGTGAAAATAGTTAAGTTTGACACTCATTATTTAAAAGCCATATAAATGAAATTATTAAATTTGATGACAATATAAAATAATTTGTAATTGCATATATTATTTTTTATAATTTAACTTTTGAATTAAATTATAGAGTCTAATTATCTTACACTAATAGTATAACCATTATACTGTTGGACAAGAAAAAACAATCACGTGATTCATTATTCAAACCAAGTCTAATTCAAATTTTAAATAATTGCACAAAGTGAATGACTCATAAATATCTTATTGGTTGATAGTATAAAATATTTTACACCTTGAGTGCATGTCTCATGACAATTAAATCCTAAATTATATTAGTTCAAACGTAAAATGAATTGAGATTAATTGATATACATTGACAAGTGTAAACTTATTTTATATCATCACCCAATTAACGTATGACACATAAGTGAATTTGTGAGAAAAACTACGAGAAAGTGGTGAGTAATTAAAATTATAGTGACGTGTCAATTGTTAATTGGTTGACGGTGTAAATGGGCTTACACTAACAGTGCATTCCAATTAATCTCAAATTAATTTAGCATTTTCAGTATATAAAAAGAGTTTAATTTTGATGTACTAACAGTATAAAAATATTTTACAATGTCATCCAATTAAATCTCTACTTTTATATGATTTTTCAAGTAATGTAGGTGAAAAGTAACTTGTAATACCCGTGTACACATGTCAGTAGACATGTTCTGTTAGCTTCGGGTCCTCCAGAACCCACCGGGTCCTGAAGTTCAAAGTCTGGATCCTCCGCCTCCTTGGAGGGCTATATGTTAGAGTGACATTCTTGGGATCAAAAGTCCTGGTAATTGTTCCTAGAGGGAAAATAAGTTGAAGAGTGATTTTTAATGAATTTTACGAAACTTTAAACGTTTCATTTTTAATCCACAAGTTTAGAAAATCTCAAAGACTTGAATTTGAACTTAAACCCAAAATTTGGATTTTAATTGGTTGAGATTTTGATTTTTATAATATTTTATTTGAATCCAAATGAAGAGTATTTTCTTATTTACATTTATGTTTTAAAGTTAATGGGAAGTAAAATAAATGATTTAATTTAAAATAAATAAATGAGCGTTGAGACAACAGATGTAATTGGGTGCTATTGGTATAAGATTCTCCAGACGAGACTCGGCAACGAGTTATGTTCGCTCAGCGAGCCAGGAGGCTCGCTGCAGCAGTTGTTGCTCCTCTAGGTTCCTGCAATGAGATTTACTCACTCAGTGAACGTGTAATGTTAAGCAAGTGTAAAATGACGCAGTTTTGATAAATGAGCCCCAACCCATTATAAAACACCCCAACTCAGATTTTCTTCCCAAACCAAAACACTTCCCTTCCAAATCCTCCTTCTCTCCATCCCACTCAATCCCACTTCATTTCTTCTCCTCCCAAGAGATTAAGGTACGGTTTTATGGGTTTTGTCATTCTTCCCCCCAATTTTCATGCTCTTTGGTTGGAATTGTTGTTAGCCTCCATTGTTGTCAAATGGGGGCACTCCCTAATGTTGTTAGAGTTATATTAGAGTTATCTAGGGGATGTTAGAGATTAATCTAGAGTTGTGATTGCTCTATGGAGTTGTTGGTGTCATCCCACTCAAGGAGCTCCCTTGGTAGTGCCGTTTATTGTCCTTCCCTCTAGGTGAGTGGGTTTAATCCTATTACCTTTATTTTGGTCATTAGAGTTATTTTCCTCATATTGTGGCATAACGTATAATGTTAGAGCATATTTCAAGAGATTTTAGATAAATGTCAATTATGTTAAGTTTACGAAACCATAGGTTTCAGTTACCATGAAATGTATTATTTGAGACTATTTTTAGAAAGGATTAGAGGTTAGGGATGATTTTGTTAAGTTGAGAAAATTGAGGTTTTCAAAGAGCGTGAAACCATATTTTTAGAATTCATAGGACCATTGTTGCTAAAATGATTTTTAAGAGTAGGATAATTATATGATAGAGTTTACACAAAGAAGAGCATAGTAGAGTTTTAGAGAAAATGGATATATATATATATATATATATATATATATATATAGAGAGAGAGAGAGAGAGAGAGAGAGAGAGAGAGCAACGCATGATTTAGCTTTTGAATAAATGTTATATGATTTTCAAGTGTTATGATTATAAACCTAGTGTTTTTGAGATATGATTTTGAAATATCAAGTATATCACAATATTTTAACATAAGATATAGATATAGAATTTCAGTTTTATGGTACCAAGAGATACAAAATTTAGTATAATTCATAACCACTGATATATATTCTGTGGGCTTGAAATTGAAATGCCTACAAACGGGTGATCCCTTGGACACGATTTTTAGCCACAGTTATGCTAAAGTTAGATTATTAGAATTGTTTGAGTCAGAACTCTCAGAATACTAATAATTTCGAGGCTTGCGTTCACTAAGGATGAAGTACCCACCTTTTAGTATTGTTGTTTTTAATTATTTTCAATTCAGTTATGTATGATGATTAGTATTTAGACAATCCTGGTGGCAACATAAATGAGCCATGGAGGCAAACAGGTATAAAACGCCATGAAGGCAATATAGTAAATAGCCATGGAGGCAAACCTAGTAACAACCATGGAGGCAATATAGTAAACGTCATGGAGGCAATATTATGAATAGTCATGGAGGCAATAGCAGTAAACAACCATGATGGCAATTTCAAAGAATGGGACCTAGTTAGGTGCCCTCATCTTATCCACGAGGGACCAGGAACAAGAAAATTCAATGACAGCTATTATTATTATTTTTCATTATTATTATCTTTATGAATGTTTATCAAGTTCAAAGCATTATTGACTATGACTTAGAGGAGTTTAAAGCTTTGTTTTATATGTTATATATGGGATTGTTAACAAGAGTTTTAGAATTTATTTTATAAGTGTTATTATTATTGTTATTAGTATTATTATGACTTTTATGCATTTTGGTTCTTGTCCCATGAAAGGGGTTATAGGTGAGAATTCACTCACTGAGTTTTGTAATAAAACTTACCCATCTTTTCTTCCTTTTCTCATAGATCCAGGTATAGCTCAGGATCATCCTCTTCCTCCCCCTTAGTAGTAGCCTATTCTAGTTGGTGAGCTTCACGTTGCCGTAAAGTATTTTGGGTTCTTTTTGGTAGAGTGCTCAGTGATATGATGGGCAAGATCCGGACCACATGCATTCATGAATTTTTATTTTGCATTTTCTTTTACCATGAATTAGATTATATTGTGATTGCGTGATTATAGCTTTCATGGTTTTAAAATTTTAGAGAGTAATTCAGTATATGTTGTATGATGACTATAGATTTCAGAATTTGATTATGAAAATAATTATGATGTTTTAGACTTTAAAGAGAAAATAATCTATGTTAGATATGAATTTATGTTTGAAAATAGATTTTATGGTTTAAGTTTAATGCATATAGAGTGACTTAGCGATCACGAGATTTATGTAGAGATGAGATTTCGTGCTTGGTCACAATCCAGGTCTGTCGTGACATAACCATGTTTACTGATATATCATTATATGATTGGATAAATGTGCAAAACTTTTTTACACTAGATGTACATTTCAATTAAATCCATATAAAAATTAAATTTAAAATATTTTACTTGTGTTTAATATGGCAAAAGTTTTAAAAAATTGGATATGAGTCAAAGTTTATATTTTTTCCTTTGATAAGTGACCACAAGTAAAAATAAAAAAACAAAATGCATTTTTGTTTTTGGTATAAGGAAAATCCATCCATTGTATATACCAATAAAAAATTAAAAACATTTATAGATGGCTCGACTCCTTTTTTTTCTTTTTGGACTTTTATTTTTGGTTCGATTTCTCTGTTGAACCTTTTTTTATCTTTTCCTTTGCTCCACGAACTCTTTTCCTGAACTTGAAACTCTTTGGTTTCCAGTTTTGTCTGCTAGAAAACTCCTTAGTTTCTTTTTTCTTTTTTGGTAAATTACATTGATCTCCTTTGAGTTTTGATGAAATTCACACTGATTCTCCTCTATTTGTCTTTATGACATCGTCCCCTAAATATACTGTTCATTATGCGATAGAGGGGAAAGGTTAGTGTGATGATTTTACAAATTAAAGAGAGATTGATGTATGATTTTAAAAATTTAGGGACCTCCTGAACAAATTTTACAAATAGAGAGGAGACAAATTGAATTTCACCAAATTTCAAAAGAGGTCAATGTAATTTACTATTTTTTTTGTACAAAAACTCTTAAGATTCTTTTTTTTTGGTACAAAAAATTGGTCATAAAAAAACTCCTTAGAGTGCATTTGGATAGAGAATTTTTAAAGGGTAATATATTTTTTTAGAATTTCAAATAACTTGGAATGAAATATCTTGTTTGCATATTAATATAAAGGAATTTCAAAATTTCAAATATTTCTATGAGATATTTTCAAAATTTGAAAAGAATAGATTTCAAATTCCTTCTAAATAGAGAATTCTAAAAATTTTTCCCATAATTATACTTTCACTCTTGTATGTTTACTATCATTCATCAGCCACTACTTGCTCACCATCAATCTTCATGACCCGCCTAGAAAAATGTCGGCACGTGAGGATTTGGATCCCCAAGGAAGCCCTCTTAACGTAACTATCTAATACGCATAAATAAATTAAATATTTTTAAAATATCTCAAGTTTAACTAAATTTCATAATTCTGAAAATGTTTTCAATTATAAATACTAAATATAAAACTACGTAAAATCCATAATCTGGGTCAAAGCCAAACATAATAAATGATTGAAATTCTAAAATAGTCAAAACAATATAGTGCATATTCGATCCTGTATATACAATTATTAGAACACTACTAAATTGACATAACCAATAGTAAGCTCCACTCCAAAGCGAAGCTCACTAAAGAAGTTGTAGCACTCCTGGGGAGGATCCTGGTAATAACCTATAGTTGTATCTATAGGGAGGAAAAAGATAGGGGTGAGTTTATCAAAACTAGAGTGAGCTTACACTCATAACCCACATGGGACAACAATAAATATACATAATATACACAAGCGATTAATGTAAAACATTTTTATATATAATTACATATAGTCCTGAAAATTCTAATTTAACTAGATTCATGGTAATAACTAGTAGAGAAATAGGAGATGTTCTGTACATAAATATCTTAGCTGAATGGCTGAACCTTAGCCAATGGATAATCTGATGAGCACCTAACTAGGTTTCATAAATGGACACCACATGGGTTCTTTATTGTGGGTGAGATAGTCCTCTAGCGGATCACTTGGTCCAGGTTAACGATAAATACTGCAACCATTAACTCGTTGTTCTGTTTCTCACTAATTATTATAAAATAACTTGTACATAACTGAATAAATCATAAAGCTCTAAATTCATATAATTTTAACAATCTAACTTTAACATAACTGAGGTTCTAAAATAATGCCAAAGGAATCACCAGTTTGTAGATATAGTAATTTCAGAAGCCTATATGTATCTGACAATTGTTATGAATCATACTTTGTTCCACACTTTTGTCACGACCCAACTTAAGCCATGACGGGTGCATGGGAACACCTTTCCCAGCAAGCCTTAACACACCAAAATTTCTAGGAAAACGGATAGAGTTTCCTCTATTTCGGACATTTCCCAAATAAAATTATAACCTGCAATATTTACCAATAATTTCACAACACTTGGGCATCAAGCATTCAGAATGCGCCCTTCCAGTACATAACAAAATCAGCATAATCCAATTATAATACCAAATTGACTTGCAAACTCTATTAAACATAATTTCATATATAGTTCAAGATAAAACCAAGTTAAGTTTACAAATCATTTCCATAACCAAATCCATATAGCTAAGTCATAATTTAGATCCAGAACATGCCTGTGACATATGGAGCAATTGACAACTATAGGCTGAACAAGATAAGAGTTTCCACTAAAAAGGGCCTTTACAAAAAGGCTACCAACTTAGAATTTTCTAAGGTTGTGTCGAAGGAACACCAGAACCCACATGCTCTTGTATCTAAAAAAAAATGGAATATAATAGGGTGAGTTTTGCAACTAAGTGAGAGATAGGATATCCATAGTTTACTAGATGTAATAATAAATCAATATAAACATAATAATGTATATGTGCTCATAAAAGTATTTTTCTAGCCATAAATTGAGATTCTTGATAACATAGCTTTTTAAAATCACATAAATCTAAACATAAACGGAGTTATCCTAAGTAGAACAATAACAAGTCAGACATGACCCAAGGTCATGTGCGGGTTAGCACCACACTGCTGGATTGGCCGTAGCCATATACAAGTCCAGCATAGCTCCAGCTATGTGCGGGTTAGCACCTCACCTGCGACGGAGTTCCTCACGGTGCACCAAGGCTAACGCCACGCCGTTAACTCAGGTTATAATTATAGAATTTCCCCAACAATATTCAAAATCATGCACATTCCACTTCTAGAATATTTTTACAATATAAATAAACTCAAACTTAATAATTAACATAAGATGTTCTAATATTCAATATTCACTATAATTTGACTAAAAATATTTAAATAAGCATATTGACCAAATTATAGCCTACAATGACAATTTCCATTTCAAACATAAAGCGTCATTTTCGATAAATAAATTATTTTCTCCTATATCTATATACTTTCAACTCTCCATATAATTTTATATTTATAATCAAAATTTATTATGCATAAAGTAACCTAGATACACTATCTACTCACAACTAGTGGTTCAAACAAAGATCAACTCCACAATTGCCACCAATTCAAGTGTTGATGCCCGATTGCTCTATCGCTCTAGGAACAAGACAATATTAATATTTGTGAGCTAACAATATCACTAATTTACATAAATTATCCCCAATTCAATAAAAGCCCCAAATTATAGGGTTCAAGAAACACTAAAATTAATTCTAAACTTAGAAGCTCTAACAATTTAAATAGAGTAGTTTAGAAGCTAATTTACCACTTGGAGTAGAATTGATGAAGAAAATTACTCCAAAACTCCTAAAATCTTCAACTCTCTAATGGAAGTTAGAGAGGGAAAGTGGGTAGAGGGAGGGAGATAGAAAGTGTGGTTAAGGGGATAAGGAGGAAGAGAAGGTGATGATGATGATGGAGGTGGTGGTGTTATTATTATTATTATTATTATTTTGGAAGTAAGAAGAAGAAGAGATGAGGGAACGAGGGAGAAGGGAAGAAAGAAAGAATGAAAGAGGGGAAGGGGTTCTGTAAGTTTACGAGAGAAAGGGATGAGGAAGGGAAGATAAAGGAAAAGAGGAAAGTCTATGGTGGTCTATACCACTTAAAGTGCTTGATCCCTACTTAATTTTTTTTTAACTTCACAATAACTTTCAATAAATCATATTTGATGTTCTAAAATCTTAATAGGAAATCCATAGTCTGAAAACATGATAATCAATACTTCTACTGTTAACATTAACTAAGGTTTCATAATTTCATAAACTGGATAAAGATATTTCATAACATGCAAGATATCAAATATGGTCCCATAAACTTTCTAAAATAAGGTTTTTATGATAACTGTGAAAAACAATAATTTTTCTGAAATCTTGGCATAATCCATGAAAGCATGTATTTCGCATAAGTCATTCTAGAGTTTCATAAATAATTTATATAATGCTTGGAAAATACTAATAATAACCAAAAGTATGGCTATGAGTTTAAACACACTCACTGTTGGTACAGGAGTGTACTTCCATTAACAACTTGATTCTGAGGAGCTGGAATGGTACAGGTAAGAAGAAATTTAATTAGAGAAAGTTGAGAGAAACCACGCTTTCTCTCTAGGGAAAATCCTTAGGCGGTTAGGGTACTTAGAAAAATATTTGGGAGTATTATGATGTGCCAAATATATACTAGTGAATAAAGAACGGAAACTTAGCGTCTCAAACATGTTGTGTCCTTCACGACTTTCACGTATATATATATGAAAAAAATAATATTTAAACTATGCGTGCGGCACGTTTTAATAATATTAAAACAATAATACATTAAAATATTATTAAAACTATCTATCGAGCAACGTGTTTAAAAATAATATTATTAAAATGATAATACGTTATAATATTAATAACGTGTGCCTCGTGTCTAACTTATATATATTATTAAAATGATATCTTGCAACGCGTTGTCGAAAAATGATATTATTAAAATGATAATACGTTATAATATTAATAAAACTTACAATCGTGTCACATGTTTTACAATAAAATAATATTAAAATGTTTACCAAATAATAATAATAGCAATACTAATTTAGATATTGATAAATTTCGTATTTGAGATATTATACAATCGCCACCATCATCCACCTATTGCCGTCGCTTACTGCGATCACCCCCTCATTGCTAGCCATTGGCCACTGCTCGTTAGCCCTAGTAGCCACTAGTTGTTGAACACCCGCCGTGCACCACCCTACATTGGTCATAAGTAGCCGCCACAGCTTGTTGCCTATTGCCGTTGTTCGCCTACCATCCATCTTAGCTCGTTCATTGTTGCATATCATCAAGTGCCCATCATTTACTCTTACATAGGGGTGTAATTAGGTTTGTTTGGTTTGGTTTGGGAATAAAATGAATCCGAACCAATCATTTTAGGTTTGGGTGGGTTTGGTTCAAGTTCACCACTTTTTCATGGCTTGACCCGACTGATTAAATCAAATTTGGTTTGGTTTGATTTGGATACAAGTGTACCTGATTGAGATTTTTCAACAGAAAAATCCTATAAAATTGAAAATCTAAAAATAAAGAAAAAGTATTTTGGTTCATAGAGAACAAAGTAATTGTAATTGGAAAAAAAAGTAACAATAATCCGAAAAAAATAATTCTCTATGGGTAGGAGCATAGAGAAAGTGATATAATTTCATTTTATAAACGAAATATTTTGTAAATGAAGTCATATAATTACCTTATCCAAACAAAATAATATAAAAATGAAGGGAATTCAATTGAAGTAATTAGAATTCCTTACATTTTAAATTCCTTGAAATTCAAGGATACTTTATCCAAATGCAACCTTAGTTTCTATCCTGCCTCAATTTTGTTTTTCTAAAATCATTCCATTTGTTTTAGGCTTGATAGAGGCTTCAAGGGGTAAAGCTAGGGTAAACTAGAAAGCACGGACATGCCAATTTGATGGTGTGTTCATGTGTTTGACACACATGGGAAATTGACACTAGGTGGACATCCACACAACACGTGTCCGACATGTGTCTAGGAGTGTCCAATTTAAAAAATATATGTTCCCCTGGGACATGCAATGGTCAAGTTGAACACAACTCAAACACTTGCGGACACGACCAAACACTTTTTTCATCTTTCTTTGGACTTTTTGTTTTTTTTTTTGCATTTCATTGATGGACAAAATATATATACATATAAGGGCTTAGAAATAGGAACTACAAAGAAAACTAGTAGTTTGACATTATAAATATTTGAAAGTATTGTGAATCTTACTTCATATATAAACATATATGATATTATGAGTTGCAAATTTTTCATCTTAAATTATATATATCGTGTCGTGTCTTGTAATTTTATAAGTTTGGTATGTCTTTATGTGTGTGTGTTGTGTCCTATTTACGTTAGTGTGAGTGCTTCACAGGGGACAAATGTATTCATATTATTGGTTTTTTTTTTTGGTCTAACATTATTGGGCTTCAATATTCGCCCTTTTTTTTGGTCATGAGTATTCACCCATTGTTAGTGGCACGTGGTTTCATACCATTATTTTCATAGTCTGTAACTAAATGGACTTGATTTCCATAAAAGCCAGAAAATGGATACTTCCGTACGTAGCCCATTCTATGACCAAAGAAAGAAGACATTCAGCCCATTTAGTATATCAATTTTATTTATTTATTTATTTAGTGGTCGAGACTTGTAGTGCAGTCCTAAGATCTCCTCCCTTGAATAATCGCATGTTGAGGGTGAGGGTTATGTCGTCCATGCCCTCATGTGTGCATGACCCAAAAAATTAAGTATATCAATCTTTCTGCATGTATACAATACCCGACACCTTACAACAATAATTTTTCAATATACAATACCCGGTGGGTATTGGTGAAATCTTTCTGTATATATGTTTATATTGGTGTATGTCAAACCTTGTTCTATAAAAATTTAAGGTTTAAGGTTTGAAATTATATATTTATTATATTTTTGGGAATGATATTTCTGAGAATATTATTCTTGGATATTTTTAAAAAACTATTTGTTTAGCATTAAAAATATTTGGGATTATTTGTTAAGATTTTCGGGAATAAATTTAAAATTTATTTATTTTATAATCTATATTCCTGAAAATATATATCATAATTTTTAAAATACTTCGGTTAAATAATTGTGAGGAAAAAGTTAAGTAATTGAGGGATGATTTAGTAATTGTGCTTAATAATTGTGATTCTCAATTCATAGGAATTTTTTTCCCTACCCTTTAACTTATGAATGAGATTTCATTAAATTATAGGAAAATATTTTTTCCATGGAGTAATTAATATCCAAAATTTTTTTGTAAAACTTGTAATAAATGTAAAAATATATCATTTTTAACTACCTATCCTGAAAATAATTAAATATACCCTAAAATAAATGTTCCGTAAAAATTCAGAACTTGGTAAGAGAATTGTTCAAGAAATTCCCTTCACCTTAGCCGACACGTAAGAATGACTTGTTTTGTCACAAATTTCCAAAACCAAAGATATAATCTAAGTATAAATAAACACTTAATGAAGATCAGTCGTTGGTTAGTCCAGAAAGAAATCCAAAAAAGTTGAAGCCAAAGTAGTGAGGCTTGTATATGGAAATTGTACTTGGTGCTCGTGGCTTGTACTTGCATCTGTAAATTATTGCCCGAATTAAAATAATAAATTACCTTGACTCATATTGACCTAAAGCGATTACGCATTACCGAGAGGCTAAAGAAGGAGAGTTTTCAGATAATGTGAATGTATTAAAGTGATAAAAATGACATCGAATGAAAGTGGATTCTCTCTCTTTTTTTCTTTTTTTTTTAAGGAGAGGTTTATCTTTAAAATTGCAAATTATTTGACCATGGTTAGAGTATAAAATTAAAGCATTCATATGCCTATATCCATTAGTTTCAATTTTTGGAATAGTTATCACAGACATGCATATTTCACTATTGAGTTAAAAATAAGGATGAGCGAGAGTCAACTTAATAAACCTGACCAGCCTAAATCAAACCAACTAAATTGGTTTGGGTTGGTTCATCAGGACATAGGTTGACATTCAAAACCAATTAAAATTGATAGTAATTAGTTCAATTATCAGATTTTATAAATTTGAACTCAATAACTCAAATCGATCATATATTAATAATTTTTATTACTTTATTTTTTGTATATATATAATGTATGTGGTTGACAAATTAACTTTAGGCATGTATATTAATGTTAATGAGCATATATATATATATATATATTAAAATTAATAAAATTTTAGGAGATTTAAAGTTTGTATTTTTTTATTTTTTGCATTTTAATTGAATTGAATATTGATAAAAATAATAATAATCAAGTAATTCAATCACCCAAATTGAAACAACTTAATTTTAATTGGTTTGATTTGAGTTTGGTTGCAAAAATGTAAAAATCCAAACCAAATTGAATCAATCAAAATTAATTGGTTCAAATTCATTTTTCCTTCAAATGGAAATCAATTTGATCAGATTATATCCCTAATTAAAATGATGTTTTTTTTTAAATGAGTATTCATAGCAAGAATGCATACATAACAGTATCAGATGTGTATTATTTTGGCTTCTCACTTGATTTGGGTGAGTTGAGCTTTGCAAATTATCGTAAAAAATAACTATATCACGTGTAGTTCTTCTTATGTAAACAATTTTTTCATGTATAAATTTTTACTGTTGATCACGAAAAAATGAGCCCAAACAATGGTATATGAATTATGAAATATTCATATTAATGATAAAAGTTTGCACATAATTTATTATGTGAAAGACTAAAATGAGAACATCCATTCCTACCAAACAATACGGCGGCAGCAACCAGCTGCAATGACCAAAACAAAATAATTGTAGTCGGTAGCACACGGGTATTGATTCTCAAATTTTAATTTTGGTTAGAAAAATGAAATATGGCTGTAAAGGCATTACAAATTCACATGTCATAATTTCATTTGCTTATTTGTTGTCATTTACTTTCCTCCTGCGTTTGGTTATAAAAGGTTGAGTATATGTTTAGATAATATAATTTATGATTTGTTTTTAATTTTTTGAAAATTAAAAGTCATATTTTTATTTTTTATTCTGTTTAATTAAATAACTTATCACTTTTTTAAAAATTATTTTTAGTGCTTTTTAATAAGTTAAAATATCTAGTTTCTTAGAAGTATTTTCTAAAGTACTAAAAATAAATACTTTTATTATTATATATTTGGATATAAAATAATTTATTTATAAGTTATTTTTAAAAATTACTTGTTTATAAATACTTAAATAAGTTGTTTATCCAAATGGAACTTAAGTGATTGATTATTAACCAATTGTTACTTTTGAGCAACATTTCTTTCGTACTATCTAAAATTATTAATGTATTTGTTACATGTTATTGTCATACATTCTCCTGGAATCGTAGTTTACTAAAGATAGTAGCTAGTAACCACATGTTCTAACACACTTGAAATCTAACTAAACTACTTAAATATTTAATTAGGGTTTCGACCTGCATATGTATATGGAAAAGTCTCATAGCCAAGATTTACTTCTTAATGAACTTCTCTTTAATGAATTAATCACTACTATCGACAGTGGATACCATGAAAAAAAATTAACTAGTGTTACACAATAAAATAGATTTCGCCAATAATTTTATAAGAATATAATAAATCATGTAAAAATACAAATATATCAAAGGAGAAAAATTAATAAGAGATAACAATAAAGAATAACTGAAAAAAAAATAATAACAAAAGGCTCAATCCATGACAATCACATGGGGAGCAAGTAACGGTCTACATACACACATCATCAGATAAAGATTAAAAAACATGACCAACACCTAGAATCGCTAAAACCTAGAATATGAGCCTTCGTTAAACGAAATATCATCTCAAAATGCAATACACGAAGGAGCTTTGTAATGGGAAAAGGTTTTTAGCGTTTTTCATGTTTTGTATTATTGGGGGGCCATGTGACTGTGATTGTTTCGCCGTGTTTCCTCTATCATGTTGATTTTTGTTGATAGTGGTTGTTTTCGAGTTTTGCTCTGTGGTCTTGTTGTGGGAATATTTCTGATTTGCTTCTCTTTTTTAAAATCTCGAGTTTTTCTCCAATTATCCTAAAAAGGAAACACGTGAAATCATCATCACCCGCTTATCATTTTGACACCTGAGATTCACTCACAGCTGCAAAAAAGAAGCTGATCATATATAGATTGAAGAATACACACATCACAAAAAAAAAAAAACTAAAACCGGGTAAATTAGTAAGATTGGTAGAGATTGATTATTAGTTAATTTCACTAATTGCCTATGTAAATGTTTTACCTTTTTGTATTACTTAATCTTTCTATCATTTTGGTGAAATTTACTATTTAGTTATGTCAATTGTTGTTATCTCTTTTTTATTATTATGGATTTTAACATGGTATCAGAGCAATACCACTCACCATGAAAATCTTTTCTACTGCCTTCATTTTTGAGTTCTCGATGAACTCAATTTTTCTTCCGCTTTCTTTTCTTTTCCCTCTTACCAAACAACACTTCAAATAAGAAAAAAAAAAAAAATCCTCTAGACAATGTCTCAATCTCTTTTCATTCATCCACTCAAAACATTATTCCTTTATTTTCATTTTAGAGAATCATGTTCTCACACTTTTTTTTATTCCTCAAAGACTTTCCTCTAATCTTGCTTCAAGTTTGGTTCGAGATTTTTTTAGATCTATTTTGGTCCATCGTCTCTGGTCATCATCTTTGTTTGCGGTCTTGGTAGATCTAGTTCTCTAGCGCAGTCATAGTCTTCATCTTGCATTTAGCTTGGCCGATGGTTATGATCTCTCTCCCTCTCTTCAATTCTAATATGGTTCATCACTGATTTGTTTGTCTTCATTTCTCTGGGTTCATATCCATCTCTGATCAGCCACCATGACTCGCGTTCTCTAGCTTGGGCTTGCCCTATCCCGATGCGTTCGTGACTTCATTAGATTTAGTGTGATGAACATGGATTGCATCCTTTACCTTTCGATTTGTCTTCTTCAAGCTTGTCTAAGCTTCAGACTCACTTGATAAGAGGCATTTATGCCACTTATCTTGCTACCAAACCTTAGCTTTTTACATGATTTTTTCTGCTATTAGTGTGATTAATTAGGATTTTGATATGTTTTTCTCATTATGTGATTTTAATAGAATTATTGGCTTTTGCACTAATTTTTGAAATAATTTGTAATTACACCCTATTGCGTTTGACTTGTCCCCTTGAGTATGATTTTATGCACAGGAGTATTGGGTCAAGTGTAAAATATCAAGAACAAGGCTGGAAGCTATTGGGTAGGAACTTGGAACCAAAAAGAAGAAAAAGCGTGGAAGCTTGCTCTGTGAGCGCTAGCATTCATTTAGTGCTACAAAGCTTGGCAGAATGATAACCATTAATTTTTGGGCCTCATCGTTTTGGTGAGCCTGGCACTTATGCGATAGCGGACTAATAGCTCATTAATATGTTTTTGAGCCCACTTTGGCCCATTTTTAGAGAGCAATATTTAAGGGATTGTTAAGACTTTTACCTAGCTTTAGACTCAGCTTTAGACCTCACTTTTAGTTGCTATTATTCTCCCTCTACATCTATCTCTTCTTCTCTCTTCTTTCTAAGGGTTCTATTAGTGAAGGTGCTTTGTCCTGGAGGTTGTGGCAAGGATTATTGCTGTTATTTTCAGGCTCTTTTATCTTTATTGTTGTAATCCTCTAGAGATGGATGAGTAGATTTCTTCACTAGTGTAGGATTTCTGGATGGATTGGGATGATGTTTAGACCTTTTTTGATATTAAATACATTGGTTTTCTTAATATTCTGTAGTTTCTATTCCTATAATTATTATGGTGATTGCTATAATCTTTATTGGGATAACTAAATTGACGATCGTCGTTTAGGGAAAACCTTTGGGCATAAATTGATAGATCTATTAGTTTATGTTTAAGAGAACATTAGAATTAACTTTCCAATTGGCGGTTAGGTTATAGCAATTGGTTCATTCAATCAATGTGATTTTTAAATAAATTGAGATCTCATTTGTTAGTTATTTGCATTGGTCAAATTCTATAAGTCAATCGATCAATAGTATAATTACCAGGTAATTTATTACTAATAGCCACCAATGAGTTTAGTATTTGGTCAATGATAGTTAATTTCCAATCATAGTAATACCTTGCATTGGTAATTTTTTCACTGTTGCTATTAACCTTTAAATTCAATTGCTTCAATTTTACTCTTCAAACCCCTCAATTTTCCAACTAAGTGATAAAGCCTTCTTGAGAGACGACCTAGGTTATACTCTTTATTACATTTTTAGTACAACTTAGTATTAAATTAATTTTCTAATTTGAGGAGGTAGGCGACACCTTGGTCAAATTTTGGAGCCATTGTCGAGGAGGCATTAAAACTTAGTTGTTTATTTTTTTTCTATTTTTATTTTATTCCAATTTTTATTTTATTTTATTTTTATTTATTTATTGCTTTTAATTTTCTGCTATTTAATCTTTTTTAAAAAAAAATGAAAGAAAAAAAATTTTGTTATCTTGTATGAGGCATTCCCTCCGCTGGAAATTTAATACCACTTGATTTTGAGATTAGAGAATCTTAAGAAAAATCAGATAGATAAAGCGTCATTAAATGGAACCTTTTGAGTATTCTAATCCTCTCTTAGATGTTTCAGGAAATACAAGTGACATGAGAGATAGGAACATAACACTTAGGGAGCTCACTGCTCTTGACTTTACCCGAGTCCCTGGCAATTACATACCTCAGACTTGACAATGACTTTGAGCTCAAGGGTACATGGTTCATGCTCTACCCAAGTTCCATGGGTGAGAAGATCCCCACCAGCACTTGAAGAAGCTTCAGGGTGTATTCTGGCATGAGACCCAATAGGGTGGAGGTGGATGATGTCAAATTGAGAGCATTCCCTTTCTCCCTAAAGTGTGCAGAAAACTGGTTCTTTAATTTGCCAAATGGAATTGTAAACAGCAATGGATAAGGAGGCTTTTCCTGAGAGATATTTTCCCATCTCTAGAGTGGCTTCTATCAGAAAAGAGATATCTAGAATTCATCAGATTGATGAGACTCTACATGAATATTGGGAGCGTTTCAAGCTCCTTTGTGCTGCCCAATCATCAATTTAGGAGCAACTCCTCCTTCAGGATTTTTATGAGGGGTTAGTACCTCCTAATAGATGTATGATAGATGCTGCTAATGGAGGGCACTCCTAGATAAGACTCTAGCAGAAGCCTGTACTTTAATTGATAATATAGCTGCAAATTTTCAGTAATTTGGTTCCAAGATTACAGCCAATACAAGAGGCCTTCATGAAGTGACCTAGCCAGAGAATCCAGTATTGACCCAAACTTTACAGCAACTTTTGGCCTTATGCAACAACTGATGGCTAGCCAGGTAGCAACTTCGGTAGTTCCTAAGGTCTGTGGCATATGCACTTCACATGACCATCACACTGACATGTGCCCAGCTTTGCAAGATGACTCAACCCTGGGGTAGCGGACACACCCCTTCTAGAATCCACCTCAGAATTAGGCAAGCCAGTTTGATTTGGGAACATATATAACTCCAACTGGAAGAATCACCCCAATTTGAAGTAGGGAAATAACTCTCAACCACAGGGCCAATCTTCACAACAGAAATACTTGGTACCTCATTAGAGGAAACCTACCCTCCCTGCAACTCCATCTTCAAATCCTACAATGACTAAGAGATGATAAAGATGATGATGGAGCAAATGTAGGAAATTAGAAGAGAAAATACCCTGAGAGAGGGGTGACTCAGATGAAAAATAATCGAGCTAGCAAAAATGCCAGGCCCACCCATTTGACATCCCTAGCTTATGCATGTAAACCTCTAAGATATCAAAAGAATGGTGTAAGACACAAATAAAACAAAACATGAAGCAAGAGTCAAAACTAAAAGTAAAAAGAAATAAATTTAAAAGAGAAAAAAGAAAGAAGAACTTCCTTATTGGGGGTTGTCTCCTACCAAGTATTTTACTTTAACGTCTTTAAGTTAGACGTTAAGACCTTCATGGTGGCTTATGCTTGAATTTATCTAGGAATTCTGCCAAGGCTTGCATTTTTTGACTCCACTTGGATCTTATTGCATATGGATCATACCACGAGTCTTGAAACTATTAAGCTTCCATGGATCAAGTGTTGAAGATGTTGATGCATTCCGAAGCTTTTAAGCTCCTCTCGACCTTTACATTTGCAAGGAAAACAACTTCCAATTGGAAAGAATGTGTGTTCCCAAAAGAAGTATTCCAATATGACATGTTGCCACCAAGGTCCTAAGAAATTTCAGCTAGCTTACCATACAATGCATATAGAGCTTGAAGCTGGGCATTAATCTCTAGAATAGCGTATTTATTCCACTCTAGAAGCTAAGGTGCTCAGAGAGAGATTCCAATTTCAATAAAATTGTTTAGCTCTCAAGAGGTGGTGGTTGGGCACATGATACAATCTCTGGAACTAACATTTCAATCATAGAATATTACTCTACTCTATCAACAATTTCATAATTATAGTTAACTCTACAAACTCATGAGACTTTGCACACAGATCTTCAAATCGTGTGAGGTGTTGAATTTCCCTCATTGAAATCTTTGAAGGCCTTGTGTTTGATGTGCAATCATTCACATCATTGACATAAGCATTGTCTGTATCTTCACCACAATTAGGGTCATCAGAACTAGCAAATGGAGGGCAAGGAACATCAAATGTCTCTTCAACCAATTCCTTTTATGGTGTTTCACCTATATGTTTCATGCCTTGTTAAGATGTATCATTACTTTGTTCAGAACTTGACACTGTATGTAGAATTTAAGAAGAACTTGACTGTTGGACCCGTGAGTTCCACAACTCAATTATGTCATTCATAATCTCCTGAAGGTATCCTTAATTCTATTTTGATGCTCCATCATTATTCTCATCATTTCTTGCCATGGAGATTCAAAGTTAGCAGGAGAAGTAGACAATCTGGAGGCTGCTGATCCTGCAAGTCCTAAGCCTTCTATTGTTGGAGTGGTTGCAAGTTCTGGTGATAAAGTGGTGGCAACTCGAATTGATGCTGAAAATACAAGTGTTGAAATGGCTAAACACCCTCATACCTTTGATCCATACAATCATACCAATTAGATTGGGACATGCTAGAGTAAGCATCATATCCATGTTGTGACTGCTATTCATGGCTCCTATTGGCATATTACTCCAATATATATTTCATCTCATCTAGCTTGAGACTCTATTCTTCAATATGTTTCATCATTAACAACCTAGGTGCCTGCAACATTATAAGATCCATATGGTAGGGAACAAAAAGGATGTGTAAGTGAACATGAAAAATAAAGTGGACGAAGAAAATAGTAAAATAAAATAAATAAAACAAAATTATAATTTTTTAAAGCTAAAATACAAAATAAAGAAATAAAAAGTAAATAGAAAAATAAAAATAAAAATTATTAACAAAAATTAACTAGCTCCTTGGCAACGATGCAAAAATTTTATGCGGCTTGTCGTACCCGCAACAAATTAAAAATAGAATGATTATTGAATCACACCAAAAATATAGTTAGGGTTAACTCAGGTTGTCTTACGTAGAAGTGTTTTTAGTTAGTTGGGGAAATCAAGGGTTGTTTGAAATTGTTGCAAAAATACTAAAAAGTAATGAAGAAAATCAATGAGAGGAATTATTTGCACATGGATTCCTTCAGATTAAGAATGTTCAATCATTGGTTCAAATGATTAATTTGAGGCATTGGTTATTTTTATTAATTATGTTCTCACACAACAATGATATAATTCTACTTAGTGGGCATATGAACGACTACTGCCAAGGGTTTTGACTAACACATGTACTAGTAATCCATAATCAAGGTTCTATGAGCCTAATTACCAATTACAACAATCTAATATCCCAACGGTGTTAATTTTGACCTCTTACCAAATGGATATAATTCAATTGATTAACCAAATACCCCAATAAGTTCCTAATTATGCATACAACTCACAATGTGGATGAATACACAATCATGTAGCTCTCAAAAACACAAAAGCAATAACTCACAATCAATACTAAAGAGAGATAGACAAGAGGTAAAGAAAAAACAACCACAAATTTCATTAAAACTTGCAACCTCAAGCACAATTCTCAATCATCAGTTATCCTTGCGCAAGGTAAATGAAATTACTCTTCCATAGTTAGAGGATCATAGTCAATGTTAAGTAGAGTACTAATCCTAAATGAGAGCCAAAACAAGAATTGGAAGCTCCTAGAGAGAAGGGAGATGAAGAAAAAGGAAGTGTAGAGAGAGGGGGGAGGCGGTCCTGGAACAAGTGTGGAGGAAGTCCTATTAACCTAGGCTATATATATATAAAATATCATCTCAGTGTCAAAATAGGGCCCAAAATAATAAAAAGTGTTGTTTTAAACTGATGCTGTCATAGGGTACCACTATAGGTCTAGGACCACTTTTTGAGTCATTTTTGCTCTCTAGTGATAGTGGTCTGGTACTCGTGCAACACCATTCCACACACTTCAAAGCCTATTTTGAGCCCAAAACATTCAAATGAGCTCTTAGATCTACCAATAGAAGTTGTGGTCCTTTGAATAACATTTCCAATTCCACAAGAATCATCTCAATTGGACATTTGTAGCTCTATATAATAGCAAAATACCGACTAGAGGTCAGATTGGACAATATCAAAACATTATAACTTTCAATCTTGCAACTCGATTTTCACTAAGAGACTCTTATAATTGGATTTTGAGTTGAATATAAAAGTTATAGAGGACTTATTGAGCTTTTCACAACATCTTTATTTATCTTAATATGATCTTTGTAGAGATACGAATTTTTAATTGCAAGACTTCTTGCAAATATGCTCAATAGAACTCTAGAGCTCTTCTATTTAGCTCTCCAAATTCTCCCAAATTGAGACACTGCTTCAAGCTCTATGCACTTCTATGGTCTTCATACACCAACATTGGAATTCAATGCAAGCAAATAACACTCACACAATTGGATTAAAAGCATGAGAAGCTCTAAAACATATTTATTCATTAAAATGGTGCACTTAACCATGATTTTACTTAGTGATGCACAATGAGGACAAAACTCAAATTAACCTAAAATCAATTATTCTAGCATACAAAATGATGCAATATGCCTAGAGTTATAGAGGAAAATGGCTGAATGAATGCAATCTATCAAACTCTCCCATACTTAAACAATTGCATGTCCTCATGCATGGAACTCATATGCAGCAACAAAGAGACTAGAGTACTCCTAACTCTAGTAACTCTAAAGATACATGATGCATAAAAAACAATAATATACTAATCCAATGGACTTAAAAGTACAAACAATTAGCTTTCACCTAACAATCAAAGATGGTTTGAACAAGCAAGACATGAATAAGAATATAGTAGATAAGGTAGAATTCAAATACATTAAACATGAATCAAGAACAAAAATATCCCAAGGTTAGTGTTTGCCATTTATTCACTCAAGTGTTTTAGGCTAAGATGTACTCTCAAATCACCTCAAATGAAAATGTCTTACTATAGGTTTACTCAGGGTCTCATTCTTCATTCATGACACACACGTGCATATTGAATTAAGAGGACTTGTCTTGGGTTGTAATGGGGCTTAGGCGAAAGTAGGTGATGAGTTACATTCACGCACCCTTTTCCTATATAACTCTATGCTTATTGCATCATTTATGTGCTTAATTGGTTGATATTTGGTTGATTTGTATTTAGTCATCATTGTAAATTATTGAGTAACATTATGATCAGTTGCACCATTTTGATGAGCAAATATGTTTTGGAGCTTTCTGTGTTTTTAATTCTATCTTGTGAGTATAACTTTATTACATGGACTTCCCATGTTGGTGAATGAAGATCATAGAGTTGCATGAAGCATGTAACATTATTCAATTTTGGAGAATTTAGGGAGTTAAATAGAAGAGTTTTAGAACTCATTTGAGTACATTTGCAAGAATTATTATAATGAAAAATTCATATTTCTCTCTACAAAGATTGTATTGAGACAAATAAAGATGTTTTGAAAAGCTCAAGGAGTCCTTTATAACTTTCATGTTTAGCTCAAAACCCAGTTGTAAGAGCATCTTGGAGAATATTGAGTTGCAAAATTAAAGGTTGCTGATGTTCTAATGTTATCTAGCTTGACCTCCAGTTCATATTTTTTGCCAATATTTAGAGCTATAGATATCCGTTGAAGTAATTCTTGCGGCATTGGAAAGCTTATTCAAAGGGTTGCAGCTTTCGTTTCTAAATCCAAGAGCTAATTCAAAAGTTGTGGGCTTCAAAATGGGCTTGGAAGTGCAAGGCGTGTTTGCATGAGTACTAGTTCGTAAAATAATATTTTTTTTATTATTTTGGAGCTCATTTTTTACACTATGATGATGTATTATATATGTCTACTTAGCCTAGGTTGAATGAGATGTTTCACACTTGTTCTAGGGCTATATACTTTCTCATCTCTCTACTTTCTCTTTCTTTATCTATATTCTCTTTAGGTTTTGTGAATTTTCAATCCTTGTTTTGGCTCTCGTTTGGGATTACAATCATACTCTCCATCACTTTGGTTGTCATCCTACATCAATGGAGGAGTAGTTTCTTTATCTAGTGCAAGGATTCTAAGATTCCAAGGATCATGTTTTGAGACTCCCATTATTTTAATGTAATTTATGGTTTAGCTTTTTAATCTTTCTTTTTCTCTTCTCTCTTTCATATTTTTGTGTTAGTTGATACAATTATATTTTTGAGAGCCAACTTTAATTATGTGTGTGTTTGCTATTGTGAATGTCATACATAGTTAGGGTTCTAATTGGATATAATTTAACTGATAATTTGAAGTATTGTGATTGGCACTTAAAGTTAGTGTAAGCATTTAGGAATTACAATTGTGATTTCCTAGTGTTCATATTAACCAAGCCCTTGATCAGTTGTGCGATTGTGTGATTGCCAAGTAGAATTACATCACTAATTGTGTAATTATGAATTGGTAAAAATAACCACCTTCGTAAATTATTCTTTTGAGTCAATGATAACATAATCGTGGATTTGTAGGAACTCCTTATGCAGGTAATTTATTTAATTGATTTTTCTTCCATTATTTTATTAATTTCTTCTAAACAAAACCTCTCAATTTCCAATTGGCTAGTAACACTTTCTTGTGAGATGACCTAGGTTGTGCCCTTTACTACATTTTTCGTGCAACTTAGCATAAAATAAGTTTTAATTTATTATGGGTAGTGACAGCTCACATTAGTGGGTAAATATATAGGCCAATAAAACTAAACCTCTAGTCAAAGAAGAGCAAATGCATACATCAAGAGCATAAATGTCTAAGGGTACACTTTGTCCAACTTAACATATTCACATGCCTTCAATTTTCAATGTGGCACACCTACATCTAAACTTTTTCAACTTTTTTCCTTTTCTTTTTGCATTTTTATGACTTTTTTTTTCTTTTTCAATCAAATTTGCTTCTTTTTCTTGTTTTCTTGGTGTGCCACATGTTGAATTATTTTTTTGACCACTTATATATACACATTGTCCTTCCGTCATACTTAAATTAGGATATGTCCTTATACTCTCCCCTACACGTCTACTCAAAGACATAAGAAATGTACAAATACTCCCTAAGCCTAAAAGGTTTGGAATTTTCATGGTTTTTCACTTTTGGCTAAGCATGTGCTAAAACAAAAGAATGGGCAATAAAGCTTAAAAGAGCTAGACAATAGTAATATGCAAATATTGGCTTTATGAGCAAAGGGATAAAAACAAGAAAAATGCCTCAATCATCTTAAAGCAAGCACATGGGAACATATTTTCAAACAAGACGCTAAGCAAGTTTGAGAATGCAAATTCAAAAAGGGATGCATACATGAACAAGCAAGGATAGTGCATAATGGTCCAAACTAATCTAGAGGCTCAAAACTTCACAGGTGAAGTGCATGTACTCAATCTAAATAACACAGTGAATCACCAAGCATGCAATACAAAATAAAGTTCATACCAAGCAAATCAATATAATGTATGTGGTATAAGCCTATGCATGTAATCTCTAAGATATCAAAGGAATGGTGTAAGACACAAATAAAACAAAACATGATGCAAGACTCAAAACTAAAAGTAAAAAGAAATAAAATGTAGAAATATAAAAGAGAAAAAAGAAAGAAGAACTCCTTTATAGTGGCTTGGCTCCCACCCAACACTTTGCTTTAACGTCCTTAAGTTAGATAGTCAGGACCCTCATGGTGGCTTATGCTTGAATTGATCTAGGAATTCCTAGTAAGGCTTGTATCTTTTAACTCCACCTTGATCCTATCGTTTGTGATCATCATGAGTCTTGAAACTATGGGCTTCTAGGTTAAGTGTTGAAGATGTTGATGCATTCTTAAAAGCCTCTAAGCTCCTCTCAAGCCTTACATTTGCAAAGAAAACCACTTCCAATTGAAAAGAATGTGTGTTCCCAAAAGAAGTATTCCACTGTGACATGTTGTCACTAATTTCCCTAGAAGTTTTAGCCATATCACCATCCAGTGAACATAAAGCAAATGTTACGCATCAGTCTCCAGAATAGCATATTCATTCCACTCTAGAAGGTGCTTGGAGAAGATATTAGTTTCAATAAACTGGTTGGCTCTTAAAGTGGTGGTTAAGCACATGATACAACCTTTATAGCTACTATCTCGACTATAAAATCTTCCTCTATAGTATCCATAGTCTCATAATTATCAGTTAACTCTCTAAACTTATTGAACTTTGCACATAGACCTTCAAACCGTGCTCAAGTGTTGAATTTCCCAAACTAAAATCTCTAAAGGGCTTGTGGGTGCAATCACTCACATATCGATGTCAGTCCTATTATCACCATAACCGGGCCATGAAGCTGAGTGAAGTGCAAAGAACATCATATGTCCCCTTAACCAATTCCTTTGTGGTTTTCACCTATATATTTGTATCTTGTTTGAGATATATCATTTTGTTCAAAACTCAGCATTACATCTAGAATTTGAGAAGAATTTGACCATTGGACTTGAGTAAAAAAATAAAAATAAAAAATAAAAGGAAAATAGAAAAATAAAAATAAAAATTATTTACAAAAATTAACTAATATCATTTCCCCGCAGAGCCAAAATTTGATGTGGATTATCGTTATCCGCAACAAATTAAATATAGAATTATTACTAAACCACACAAAAATTGGAGTTAGGGTGCAACTTAGTCGTCTCACGTGGAAGTGTTTCTAGTTAATTGGAAAAATTAGGGTTGTTTGGAATTGTTGTAATAATAAAAGTAATGAAGAAAATCAATGAGAAGGATTCCTGCACTAGGAGTCTTTCATATTAAGAATTATTCAAAAATCGGTTCAAAGGATTAATTCATGGCAGTGGTTACTTTCATTAATTATGTTCTCACACAACAATAATGCAATTATACTTAGTGGTCACATGAATGCACTCTCACTAGGGTTTGATTAACACATGCACTAGTAATCTATAATCATAGTTCTATAAGCCTATGTCAGTTTAATTACCAATTACAGCAACCTAATCTCTCAATGAAGTTAATTCCAATCTCTTACCAAATGGATGCAATTTAATCGATTGACCAAATACCCAATAGAATCCTAAGTATGCGTGCAACTCACAACGTGGATGAACTCATAATCAAGTAGCTTAAAAAACACAAATGCAATAACTCAATCAATATTAACGAGAGATAAATAAGAAGGAAATAAAAACCAATCATAAATTTCATTAAGAATTGGAACCTCAAGCATAATTCTTAATCCTCAGTTATCTTTGCACAAGGTAAAGAAAATTACTCCTCTATAGGTGGAAGATCACAATCAATGTTAAGGAGAGTATAATCATAATTCCAAAAGGAGCTAAAATAAAGATTGGAAGCTCCTAAAACCTAAGAGAAAATAGAGAATGGAGGCTGTAATATCCTATGATGCTTTATGGATTGCGACTTCTCCAACATAGGTCTTCTCAGTATGTTTTGTCCTCAATCACACGCTCCCTGGGAAAATTTCCTAGGAGGTCACCCATCCCAAAATTTCTCCAAGTCAAGCACTCTTAACCATGTAGTTCTTTAGTGATCAGCTATAAAAAAAGATGCATTTTGTTAGTATAGGTAATACCAATCTATTCATATAACTCATCCTCAATGGTATAGTCCTATACCTATATAGTCTTAGGATCCTCTCATTCTGGTGTGTAATCGGTTCATTCATGTGCCCCTTCGCTTAGAAGCTTGCCAGGAGCCGCTCCTTGTCCGTGCCTTCTTGTATGGTGATCACTCCCCGCCTCGTCACAAGACGTTCCAGAGGAAACCCTAAAACAAGTGTGGAAGATGTCCTGTTAAACTAGGCTAACTAGGTATATATAATTTATCATCATAATGTCGAAATCGGCCCATAAAATAATAAAAAAATGTTGTTTTATGAGCTGATATTGTCATGGAGACCGCTACAATGGTCTATGACCACCTATTGAGTCATTTTTGCTCTCTGGTGACCGCTATAGTTGTCTAGGTCTTCTATAGTGGTCTGATACTCACACAACACTACTCCATAAAATTCTAAGCCTGTTTTGAGCCCAAAATGTTTGAATTATTCTCATAACTTTCATGTTTTGTAGCTCATTGAATAAGCTTTTCAACGCCATAAAAACTTTCTCGATTGGGCATTTGTAGCTCTAGATATTGGCAAAATACAAACTGGAGGCCAACTTGGATAACATCAGAACATCAACAACCTTCAATCATATAATTCAATTTTCACCAAGAGGCTCTTAGAATTGGGTTTTGAACTGAACATGAAATTATAGAGGGCTTCTTGATCTTTCCAAAATGTTTTTATTTGTCTCAATTTGATCTTTGTAGAGAGATAAGAATTTTTTATTGCAATACTTCCTACAAATATGCCCAATAGAGCTTTAGAGCTCTTTTATCTAGCTCTCCAAATTCTCCCAAAATGAACTCTGCTACATGTTCCATGCACCTCTATGGTCTTCATACACAAACATGGGAAGTCACCACAAGCAAATAACACTCACAAAAGAGGATTAAAAGCATCGAAGCTGAAAAAAATATTTCTTCATTAAAATGATGCGCTTAACCATGATTTTACTGAATAATGCATAATGAGGACTAAATCCAAATCAACCAAAAGTCAATCATTCTAGCATTGAAAATGATGCGATATGCCTAGAGTTAGAGAGGAAATGAGGTGATTGAATGCAACCCATCAGCAGAGTTGGCTCATGGGCTAGAACCCACTTTGATGCTTCTACACATCATCACCATTTCTCATACTCTCCTCCTTTCTCCCTCATATCTATTCAACACCTAGGATATGCAACCCAACATCACTTAGGTCTCGTTCAATACATAGGATAAGACTTGATTGTATTAAGTAATACTATATAGTTTATTTTTATCACATGTTTGGTATCACATAAGATAGTATAATATTATACAATTAAACCATTTTTATCCTATAACTATAGAATTAAGTTATTAGATTCTAAAAGGTCTTATTACATTTGATAGTATTTTCTTAACTGGCCAATCCCAAATTAACCATAGGTTTTGTGTCACCACCTGCTTGCCATCAAAGTTCACCCCCTTATACTATATTATCAAATCTTGTACTATCATATCTAATACTATCAGGTCTTATATTATATAATGCAACAAACAGGGCCCTAAAAGGAAAAAAAAGGTAAAACTCAAAAAGACAAGATAAGTGCTAAAATAATAACTTGAATGCACTTTCCAAATCACCAATTTCAATATACAGATCCATAACACACAAATGAATGTCACCCACCATTTACAAATCAATAACATTATATAGCCCACCAGCACCATTTATTTTCTTATATACCTTCACTACATCAAACAAACTTGTTCCTTTCTTCTTTATTTAATCTCGTAGTGCCACCACCGCCACATCACTAGCATGCCTATGTTGCCTCCTCTCTACTTATTGCACACCATTGGTCTTGACACTCATGATATCTGGTAAGGACTAGATTGTCGCGGCTCTAGCTTTAACAAATTAGAATTTATAAAAATCGAATGACAATGGAAATATGTAGTAAAGTGAAGCCAACTCATGTCATCTCCTAACGATATTGATGACTAATAGACTATCCAAAATGGGGGGCTTTGAAATAGTATTCAACACAAATTAAATGGGCAAGAATCTCAATATAATAAAGGCACTAGCATAAAGATTCCAAAGGCCTAGGATCTATCTATCCTTGACACGCACAATTTATTGAACACATGGTGGGAGACTTTTCATGTTAATTGTTTAATCTATTAACTAACTTAGCAAATTAACTTAGCAAATCACACAATCATGCAATTAACTAAGCATTAGCTAACATACACACTTCAATTATCGAGATCTCAAAAACCCAAAACATGCATGCCAACTTAAATATCACTTGCAAGCCTAAATATTCTCAATCAAGAATTAATCAATCAATTGACCAATTTATGCTCAATTAACTTCCCTAATTATGCATTCAATCCAATCAATTAAGGAACCTAGCTCATAATCATACAACAAAGTTCAGAAACTAGGATTAGCGCACTCAAGCATCCACAAATCATAATTCATCAATCAATCAATGTAAATACACAAGTGATGGAAGAATGCAAAGAGAATAGGAAAATGGAGGTTACAACTAAACCTTGAGCCATCGAAAATCCTTGGTGTTCGTTACAAGACTATCTTCCATTGATGGAGGTTACAACTAACTAATATAGAAAAATAAATGAAACCTAAGTCAGAAGAAGATGTGATAAGAAAGAGAATGGGTGAAGAGGGACATAGTGGAGGAGAAAAGGTGAGGAAGAGAGGAAAAATCCTAAAACTAAGCCTACCCTAACCTAATTTGAGTTAAGGGGTCATGTCCTTCTATTCAAGGGCTTGAGGATCCTTTAAAGACCCACAAAGTCTTTAAAATGTGCACAATAGTGTTAGAGATCTTTAGGGGCTTGTTTTAGCGATTTTGGCTCCCTATAGCGAGCCCGTCTTAACCAAAAAATAGGAAACTAGCTCACTTCAGCATTTTTTTTCAAGTTTGACCCCTGAAACCATCGAATTAGCTCTTGATTTCTACATGAAAGTGTAAATATTTTCGTCTTTTGAAAATGGACACTTTATTTGCCTCATTTTGACTTCAATGAGAGATATGCCCCAAATATTGAAGCATACCCAATATAAAAATTCAGCACCATAGTTCTGACTTTCAAACTTATTTTGACTAGTTAGACTTTCGATGTGGCTTTTGAGATCTTCATGAAAGTTATAGATAATTCTCTTAGCTTTCACGCAAGCTAGAGAACATAAGTTTTAGAGGTTTATAATTCCATTTAAGCACAAAATCCAAACAGTGTAGAAAGTACAATTATGCAAAAATTCTCATTAATACTCAAATCAATATCCAAACTCAAACAAGATGCAAATGCATATAATTAAGCATTAAAGAGAGATAGGACACTAAGATTAGAGTACAAAATATGTAATAAATGCATACTTATCAACATCCCTAGCTCTTCAATTGCACATATCCTCTTTAAGTTCAAGGTGTAGGGGTATTAAAGGAAAAGGTAGCAGCTGTAATGGCGATTGGAAAAAGGCAATGAATATGAATGGGGAAGGGGTGGTGAAGAGGAAAGACTTGGGAGAAAAGATAAGATAGGTGTCAATAGGTGTCAAGTTTTTCTTTTTTGTTATTAAGGGTAATATGAGAAGTTTATAAAATGAGTTAACATAGGTTAATATTGTCTTGTTGTGCTTGGTATGATGTATTAGACATGATAGTATAAACTAGTACCATATGTTATGCCCTTTATCCATTGTTTGGTACAATGCAACGTATTGTATAAGTTTATATATTATAATCCCTTATACGTCAAAATGTTGTACAACTTAATACAGCATAGGGAGGCCAACTAAGACAGATTAACTTTTAATGTATAAGGTCACCTTTATTTTTTTAATATTATATTAAAATAAAATATTTCTTAAATAAATAACAATAAAAGAAAATTATAAAAATAATTTTAATAAAATAATTTTATATTAAATAAATATAAATAATATATGATATCAATTTAGTTATATATAATAAATATAAAAATAAATGTAGTTGATAAATAATAAATAAAATAAATAATAAATATTTAATAACAGATAAATATTTTAAATAATTAATGTATAATATAAAAATTATAAGTTATTAACTAATAAAATATATAAATAAATAATAAAAAATATGTAATATATAAAAGTAAGGATTAATAATTTAATTTTAAATAATTATGATTAAAAATAGAAATATTGAAATATATTAAATATTTTTTATTTATATAATTTATTAAAATAATAAATAATTATAAAATACTAAAATAAATAATAATATTTAATATAAATTAATTTTTACTAATAAATATTTACATAAATATAATATTTGAAAATTATATTTAGCTAAGTAATAAAAATTCCTATTTTCTTATCATATTATTTTATTTAATATTTACTTCTAGTAATAGAATTATTTGCAAATAAATTATGATATTATAGAATATAAAATATAATATCTTATACAGTGTTATACCAAATATTGTATAATATTAAAAATTTATTAGGTTTTATACTATCAGGTTTTATACTATAAAGTTTTATACTATTAGCGTGCCAAATGGAACTTTAGTTTTAAGAAAGTTAAACGTAATTTTAACATCTAAAAGAATTTAAGTATAATATCAAGTGATTTTAGGGGAGGTAAGTGTAATTTTCCTATTAAAATTTTGTTAAGATATACATACGCTAACTTTTCTAAGAATCCGTTTCTACCGTATACCCAAAAGGATTAAAGGAACAGTGATTCAAGGTGTTTTATGTAGGCCTAGGCTGCAAATTTCGTTTATCTGTCACATAGGTTTATAGCAAACTAAGTTCAATATTAATTAAATGTTCATGTAGGTCATGTGTGAAATTATTGTACATATTTGTATTAGATATAGTTGTATGAGGGATGTGTATTAATTTTATCATCATAACTTGTTCCTGCAACGCACAGCAAGAGAACTAGGGTTGAACGTGGGTCTCATGATGCCTTTTTTTTTTTTTCCCCACGATTATTAACTCGGCTCATTAAAGACTCAAAAAGCTGAGCTCATCGAACTCATAAGTAAGCCTGAACCAAAGGTTTGAACTTGTTTATTAAATGAGTCAAACTTGAATTTTATTATATGTTGTCAACTTAATAGTGATAACTTGCGCTAATATCATATTTTAATCCCATATTTATGCATTAATTATTCCTAATTTGTTCTAAACAAGATATGAACTTCCAAATCTATTTGATAAATTTAGTTTATGACTGCCACCTATGGAAATTGTCTTGTAATTTGAATTTAAATTATTGTTTTGAGCTCAAATGAATAAACATTCTCACCTTATTTGTTTTGATGTAGAATACATAGATAACATCATTTGTTGCAAAGATTGAGTGAATGATTTGAAGAGATAAAAAATATAAGAAGATTTGCCAAAAATGTAGAACAAAATTGTTGGAAATCCAAATCCAAATCCAGATTTGCCAAGATTTGGCTCTGAATTGATGCTTCTTCCAATGGGCAAGACTTCAAGGTTTATCATTTTCTTTAATTTTGATTTGCTAAATTTCTTTAAGTTGCGTTTGGATGGAGAGTATTTTTAAATTTTAAGGAATTTAAAATGTAATGAATTCTAATTGCTTCAATTGAATTCTCTTTATTTTAAATTCTTTTGTTTGGATAAGGTAACTATATGACTTCATTTATAAAATATTTTATTTGTGTAATGAAATTATATCACCTTCTTTTATGGGTAAGAGTGCACTAGATATATGAAATGTTAGCGGACGTCGTGGATGAGGCAGACAACTATCAATGGGTAGGTGACAATGGCGGGGGCACTAGCAACTAGGTGGGCCAGCGACGACAATGGTGGATTAGGGTTGAATAGTGGAGGGTTCAAGGAATCACGGTGGTAGGTGGTTGCTGATAAGGGCAACAATTGTTGGCGGGGACGACGGTGGTGGAACGGCGGCAATAAGCAGACGATGGGTAGTGACTGGTGGTGGGTCGCGACCAAGCAGCAGGTAGCGACTAGTCCTGGCAACGGAGGATGGCGGTGATCGAGTGGGCGATGTGCAACGGCGACTAATCGATGGTGAGCTAATAGTGATTGATAAATGTTAATTGACTTGGGAGAGTGAAAGTTATGAGAAAGATGAAAGAGAGAATCTCTGAATTTTCTCAATAGAGAGGAATCCACTCTTTTCAAGTATTGACAATACCTCATAGAAACACTTGGTTCTCTTATGTTAATATCTAAACAAGGAATTTCATATATACTCATTTGAAATTCTCTCCAAAAATACATTACCTTATAAAAATACTTAAGATTAGATTAATAATCAAAGGCGGACCTAAATTTGTCCAACATTTTGTTGAAACTATAAGTAATGGGACCATGTTATATATTCAAATTTTTCAAAGTACCTAAGGTAATCTTAAGGTTATGTATTACAATACAATAAACAAAGGTGAAATAAGATATCTATTTATGGTATTTAGTTTAAATTTTTCTATTAATTTATATATATTAAGATATATGGAATGCTAATTTCCATGCCTTCATTTAAAGGTTAGGAAGCTGTACATTTATTTTTAAATAAAAAATTCATATTCCTACCGTCTCATAGATAACTTATGCTTAAGAATAAGTTTGTAATGTCATTTATTGACATATAATTAACTAGTTTTTTACTCTTCCTAATTAATGTTATATATATCCTATATATGACATTTTCAAAAATAAATAACCAGACCAAAGGGGTTTACTCTTCATATAATAATAATAATGTTATGTATTAGAGAGAGAACATTAATTAGGTGAAAGAAAAAGTCCAACTCATAATTAATGTTAATGAAATAAAATTATAAATTTATCCAAAACTATATCCTCTTTATATATAAGAGATGAGCGGGTTTTTGGTACATGCCTATATTAAGATTTTAATGACCAATTGACCTTTTTTTTTTTTCCGTTAAGGCAATGACCATGATTTTCAGTAGTTTAAATTTAGAGTAATGTTATTTGTACAATAAAATTACATAACAAATAATATCACACACCTTATCATCATTGAATATAATGTGTTCACTCATCACATCTAATAGTAATAGAGTGATGTGTATTGATTGTGTAATTTTATCACTAAACATTATTTTTAAATTTATCTCTCTCTAATTTTCGCTGGTTTATAAATAGGTTGATATCAGACAAGAGGATGAATTACACACTATCAACAACACCTATCTTTTTTTCTTTGTTCCTCTCATCACATCAATGGTTCATTACACAGTTAGATCGTCCTTGTTCTCATGCCTCGTGGTAGTCGTCTTCCTTTTATTCTATGCACCCTCCTATGCATCAAAAGTTGTGGAAGTCGATGCCATTTGCAAAGAAGCCCGTTACCCTTCATTCTGTTCAGATGTTCTAAACTCAAAGCCAGGTGGAGCAAAAGGTGCCGATCTCGTTACCCTTGCCCAATACGCAATTGACGTGGCTAATGCCAATATTACCAACACATGGAATTTAATCCAAACTTTGGCTGAAAATGCAACAGACCCTTCAGCGAAAGTTCACTACTCAATGTGCTGGATGCGTTTCAGTATTAATGACAATGGTGCAAGTGCTCACATCAGAGACGCTGAAGATCGGTTGAAGGCAGGGGATTACAAAGGCCTGCTCGGAGCTGCAGCTGCTATCAGAAACGACGTTGACCGTTGTCTTTCTGGAATGTTGCCATATGATCCTCCTTATGAGGATCCATCCCAGCTCCCTCAATATGGTTATGTTTTGATCGAAGTTGTCGAGATAATTATTGCCATATCAGATATTTTAAGGCAACATTAGTTGCCTTATAGTGATTTCGGTATTTCAATTTTGTGATATCGGGAACGTTTGTGATGAATAAAAATAGTTAACAACTGGGATCAACTTAATCGCTCTTTTAGAAATGTCGTGCACCGATATTCGATGGTGAATCATATTGAAATATAGTTGAATTAATATTATTTAATTTTTCCGTTTATCCATTGTCATGGTTTGAGTTCTCACGCTCTTTTTTATTATTATTATTAGTAGATGATTTGTAAATATTGTTACCTAATTGAAATTGGGAAAGAGATTAAATTAATATTAGGTAATGAAAAATCTAGTCACTCAGATGAGATTGTTTCCTGACACCGCCGGTTCTCATTAATTGGTCTTGTTTATTTCTTTGTGCTTATTCTTCATTGTTTAATGTTATTTAAATTTTATTAAATTTTTTATATTACATTATATTTGCCTAAATAGTGATGTGTTTAAACAAACTGGAACTTGTTCCTAGTCATCAGAGAACGTTGACAATCCCGATCATATCCATCTTCTTTTTACTTGTGACCAAGTATACATGTTGGAGCTAGTTTTCTAATTTGGCTCATGACAAACGAACTGGCTCGATTATAATATGTGCATATATTTATTATATACACATATAGTCATATATATTTTACTATTATAGTTGTGGTTGAGACTACGTTGTTCTCATGACCCAACTTAGAGTGTGACTGGCATATGAAAATCTTATTTCACGTAAGTCTAATAACCTTTAGTATCTCTATATACATAATTTAAGAATAGAAACCATTTAAATCATAATTCCATCTCTAATATAAATTAGGAAGACCATTTCCAAAACATTGATTTATCTCTAATATAAATCTCTTTTTCTCTGAACAACATCATCATAATTAATCATTTCATAATCAAACTCTGAATATATCTTTGTAATACAAAATATATTGTGTTTCTCTCTACATAAAATATACCATGAAATCTATAATAATGTGAATACAAATTAATCAGAATCATGAAAACAAAATGCAAAACTATTTCTATGATCTAGGACCTTGTCCACAATGACGTTAGAGCACTATCTATACATAAACAAAAGAACACTTCACTCTGAAGTGAAGATCACCAAATGAAAGGCTCTATTGTTGGGGAGGAGCTAAGCTGAAAAGGACTCGCGTAGCTAATGTATCTGTAATGGAAAAAGGAAGAAGGATGAGTTTCATCTAAAACTTAATGAGCAAGCCCTCACACATAACCTTCTCATGTGACAACAACAAGAGTATACATATATAATCATAAAAACTCGACAATGCAATTGCTCTGAAATAATTTTTCATATATACATACATAATAGCTCTAAAATCCATATATAATCTCTGAAAATATAAACAACAGTATTCTAATAGAGAAACGGATATCTCTGGTTATGCACAATAAGTGACATAACAAATTCTCTGGTTATGCATGTCAACCATGACATAATAAATTCTCTAATCTTTGTGGTTATTTAAGAACCCAAATTAGACACCTAACTATTGGCATCTCTCTTCTATGAGATTGCCCCTATGGACAAATTGGTACAAAGGTTAACAATCGCTCAACCATTAACTCACTATCTATTTCTCTATAGCTACCTCATAGTTCACAATCATAAAAATAATTATTTTTTCTAATCTCTCTATTAGGCTCTACTCAGTTCAAAGCTCTATTATATAAAATATAGTACTTTGGAGATCATTATGAAAGTCATAAATTCTCTAAATAATCATATTCATACTCTTCCTCTTCATAAAAATCATTTTAACAATAATGGTCCCATGAGTTTGCATTAAAACATCTCTTTCATGCTCTATTGAAAATCATAAACTTGATAAAATCAATAATAATCTCTAGTTTCTTTGAAATATCCTTTAAATCATGCATTCATGCCAAACTCTAAAGAAAATAGCTCTAATGATTAACATAGAGATCACAAGATTCAAACCTACTCACCTGGAGGGGAGAAGGAAATGGTATCAACACCAACTAAGCTCCATGGGCAGGGAGGGCACCAATGTCTATAACAACAACCACGAAACTCTAGATTAATCTCCAATACGGTCTAGTTAGCTCTAGATTAAATCTAACAACATTGAGAGAGTACCTTCACTTGACAACAATGAGAAATAAAGACACCTACAACATGAGGGAGGAAGAAGATGAAAGAATCTAACATAAACCAACAATAATTCCTTACCTTTGATCTTGAAGGAGAAGGATTTGAAGTGGGATTGATAGAAAAGAGAGAAAATGTGTTTGGGGATGTTAGGTTTTTGAATTAGGGAGGAAGACTGAGTTTGGGGGTATTTAAAGGCGTAAGGGAATCATTTAAACCAAACAGCGTTGTTCGACAGTGTTCATGATGCACACGCACTTCTACACTCCACCCTCCGAACTACATGGGACCGCTATAGTAGTTCACAGAGTCCCAAACTCTGCCAACCTAACTCTATGACATGGACCGCTATAGCGGTGACAACAAAGCTGTCTCTATATAACTTGGTCATTCATGCATCCAGGGCCTTCCTGGCAACAAAGGTAGGTCCAGAGACCCTAGGGTCATACAAAACTTACCTACGGATACTTGTACTTGAGGTATTACATACTCTCCTCCTTAAAAGAGATTTGATCCCCAAAGCTTAAAACATACCTTGAGAAGGAAAAAGATGCGGACACTTGATCCTCATGGCTTCATCGGCTTCCTAAGTGGCTTCCTCAAGGAGTGGTTCCCAGATGACCTTCAGGAGGCCATTTTCTTTGAGCAAAGCTTCTCGATCCTGCATATCCATGATGGCAATCGGTTCCTCTGCATATGATAGGCTCTCATCAACTTGAACCACTTGTGGTGTGAGCAAGTGAGATTGATCTGTGTAACGCCATGATTTTTTTGTTTGAGCATAAATGACCGAAATGCCCTAGGTCGTTTCAGAATTAAAGAGATGGCCGTCAACAATCCTTGAAGGTAACTCAATGATTGAAGGGGATTAAACGTGTTGTGATTGATAGCAGAGATGAAAATCTCATTTTCTGAACTTTTGGCTCAAGATGACCAAAATACCCCTATAGCGTTTTACGCGGGTATAAGTGTCGTTTGAGCCCGGAACTTATCCAGGAAGTTGGAATGCTAATTATAAATGACTAGTGATGATTGTATAAGCTCGGGTGATCCTGGGCAGTATTTGTGCAAAATTACCATTTTGCCCCTGAAATAATGCATGACGGGCTTAACGATGTAATTAAGAAAACCTAAGCAATATTAGGCTCTAATCGAAGATTAATTAATTTTGATAATTAATCTAGAGTCAAAATAATTTATGAAGGTTGATTAGAACCTAAGATTGCTCAGATACACTTTAATCTTTGTCTTAAAAGTCAAGATTCCATGTCATGGAATCTTGAATAGTGTTTTCTCTCTCCAATTCCTTAAATTAAAGAATTATGTTTGAGAATAAGGAATTATGTTTGAGAATGATTTTAATATAAAATGAGTTTTGATTTCACTAATGAAGCAAGACCACTCCTTAATCATGTCTTGACATCCTTAATCATCCATTACCTTACCTAAACACTTACTTACAACCCATAACCCATAACCTAACCAAGTCAACTTCTAAACACTCACATAAACCATCATTAAAATGAGATTTTCTCCCCCCATTTTTCCTTAATAGAACCGGCCACTCCCTCCCCCCAATTCATCAATCACATGTTGAAATTCAATAAAAATATGCTTAAAGAATAATGCTTGCCCATACCTTGAACCATGCTTTGAACCATACTTAGCCATACCATGCAAAGAGATATTTTTCTCTCTTTTTCTCCCCAAAAGGCCGTTGGCCTTCCTTCCCCAAATGCACCTCCATGTGTTTCATTTTCTATAAATAGGCATCCAAGGAAAGCTTGTAACATTTTGCTCATTTTCACAACTTCCAAGTTTTCTTTCTTAAGCTCAAAGAATTCTCCTTCTTCTTCTTCTTCCTCATTCTTCTAAGAACCACCATCCTCCACCATTTCCTAAACACAAACCACCACACAACCATCATAGGTATTCCTCTCATAAACCCTCCATTTCCAAGATCAAAAACACAAGACCAATCTTTCTTCCTTTCTTTTTTCTTCTTGATCGAAAACCTCTTTGACACCAAGGAGGATTTGTTCTTCTCATCTCAAGAACCAAGCTTTCTTTCCTTCTTGCAAGAAAAACCATTTTGATAGGGAGTTGTTTTAAAGTTTGCTTTTCTTTTCTTTGTTTTAAGATGTTACAATGTTGAAATCTTCCTTTTTCCTCTACATCTTGATTTCTTCCTTTCCTTTTCTTTTCTCTTGGATTTCGGCCTTAGTGGCCTATATGATGAAGGAACCATGGCTTGATGATGGGATGGCTTGATGATGAGGATCTTGGGTGCTGGTTGCAAAACCATCATTTATTTGACCTTTAAAGCTTGAAGGTTTCACTTTTAAGAAAGTTTTTAGCAAGTGTTAATGTTATGTTGTTAACGTGGTAATCTTGAGCCTAGGACTTAAAGAAATGCATTCATATCTATATTTCAAGTCTTTGCATCACATATTTATATTTAAGCTTTGCACTTTCATGTTTACATTATCATCTAATTAATTAACTCGAAGCCCACTTATTTCAACCTTAAAGTTAAAATGTGATTTAGAGCAAAAACTCTAAGGGGCCTAGAGTACTAAAATAAAGAATTGAACTTGCATTCATATTTATATTTCCTTGCCTAGCATATTTATTTTCCAAGTTATCACCTAAACTTAAAGATTAAAACAAGATCTTGCATTTCATATCACCCAAATGATTAATCTCAAAGCCTAACTATTTTAACATTAAAGTTGAAACGTGATTTAGAGTAAATACTCTAAGGGGCCTAGAGTACTAAAATAAAGAATTGAACTTGCATTTATGCTTACAATTCTTGTCTAGCATATTTACTTTTCAAGCCATCACCTAAAACTTAAAATGTAAAAACTAGAGCTTGCATTCTCATATTTAAATTTAAGCTTTGCATAGCATATTTATGTTTTCTTGCCATCACTCTATAGTGCCAAGACTAAAAATGAAGCTTGCATTACATGTTTACAATTATGCCATCACTAAAACTAACCTAGTGCTCAAGACTCGCTATTTCAACTTACATAAGAAACTTTGACTTTTGGAACATATATATGTTATCAAATAATGATATATTTTATTTTTGCTAAAGATTAGTTATTATGCCAAGGTGATGAAAAATTATTTATAAGGACAAGTTAGAGTTAGAAGATGTGAAATAACTAGTTACTAAAGAATGTTATAGTTTTCCATATACTTGAGGAGTTATGTGGAATTGAGGTCTTACATGTTTGAGTTATTTGATTATTGAATGGATATGGCATGTTATGATCTTACTTGAAATATTGTAAAGTTGCATGTGAGCAAAAGTAAAGTATATGATATGGTTGTGGCCTTGCATCTTAACATGATATGTTTGATGATAATCTATGATTTCATGCTCATATTGCACAAATGATATGCTAATATAAAGGTGACATAAAAGATACGGAAATGATCCTCTAGACTCCAAATTAAAGGTTATGAGAGGTGATCCAAATAGGAAGTGATCCTTTGGACTCCAAATTAAAGGTTATGAAAGGTGATCCTAATGCCCTAACCCGCACTCTAGAAGTCAGGAATTTAACTTATCAAAAGGAATAAGGTTATGCTAGTGATGACTAGTGAGGTATGAGCTCATAACCTAGAACTCTCAAAAGGGAGAGTATTAGGTGGCCCCAAGGAAAAGAGAATAAAAGTTTAAGTCACCTAAATAATGAGTTATGTTGAGATATGTTGTGATTATGTTGTTTTCTCACTTATATCTTGCATATAGTATGGACATGCATTTCATGATAAAGCATGTTGCATTCATATCCAAGATGCATACTAAAATGGATGGGTCTCGGTAAATTACACTTTAGAACTTTAAAAATTGGAACTTATGCATGTTCATTTTATAAAGAAAACCAGGTTCCTGAGGATGTAGACGATGACACTAGGATAGGAGGTTTTCCCTACTAAGTTTGTTTATCAAGATTCTCACTCCCCCTACTTTTCTTTCTTTTCGTTACGTCTTCAAAGGCTGATGCGACGTTCATGGTCTTCATTGACATGCCAGTGTGGGAGGTGCACTAAAGGGACCACGTTCTTACCACTTCAAGGATCGATGTGCCATCGTATTTTACATACATGGATGACCCTTTGTTTATCCAGTCTCCAGCTTCAGGTTCACCCCCATATCCTCCTACGGTGATGATATGATCTTCGAGCACTCTTGACCCCATGACGAGACTCGGCATGCTCGCCCTTCGGCTTCCGGTTCGTGACTACCCAGAGTACGTACCCTGTACGAGGTGTTTAGACGGACCCATCCGAGGACTCCCCCTCACATCTATGGGGTTTTACACCTCCAGCATCCATGGACATGGGCAAAGGCAGTGAGGACATGGTGACCCTCCCAGGCTAGCCTCGAAGGGAGATGTGCAGCACCGCGAAGGCCATGTTTGTCCCCCATTTCGCCTACATACACTCGAGGAGCTTGCCCAGTTCATTGGGTATGTACCCCTCACCGGAGGATTAGTTCCGCCAATAGACCATGATGGAGGACCCGTAGAGTGAGGCTGTCACGAGGATCCCCTTTCTTGCTGCACCTTTTGATAGGGGTGACTTTTTGGTTAAGCACTCGTGGGTCTAGGAAAGGGAGCTGTAGTTGGTTTTTAGTGTTTTTCTTTTCCATGTATTTCTTGCTTTCCTATATTTTCCTTCTGTTATTTACTTATGTCCTGAAAGCTTAGCCCATTATGTGTGGGTGTGACTCTATCCCTTTTAATTCTCGTGTATTGTGAACTATGTTCCTTGTGATATGTAATATAAGTTTATTTCCTGTTCATGAATTCTATGCTTGAAATGTACATATGCATGGTTTATATATCCCTTTGTTTACTTTGATAACGCTTAACATTCAGTTTAAGCTAGCATGCGCGGCTCACATTTTGCTTTATGGTTTCAAAAAAAAAAAATTTACCCATATTTTCGCTAAGTATTTTAATAAAAATGAATTTAAAGAACGAAACCAAAAAGTAACAACTAATAATTAATCTCAATACATCCTAGGTGTGTTAGGTTAAATATTAGGGTGTTACAATTTGTGTCACAACCTGACTTGGGAATGTGTAAGGACGTGAGGAATCTCATCTCACGTAAGCCTCGTAACCTTCGAGTTTCTCTATATGCAAAGCTTAAATCATAAAATCTATTTTCAAACATAATTTCATATCTAACATAAATCATTTTCTCCTTGAAATCTAAATCATCATAATTAGTTTCATAATCAAACTCTGTAACTATAGTCATAATACAACATGTCCTGAATTACTCTCTATATAGATCTAAAAACCATGAAAGCTATAATCATGCAAATACAATATAATCTAATCCATGGTAAAACAAATTGTAAAATATCACTATAGTCTGGGACCCTATTCACAATGACATGAAGCTCACCAACTGATACTTCTAATGCTAGAGAGGATGACTGGGAAAGACCCGTAACTGCTACTACACTTGTAATGGGATAAAGGAGAGGGGTGGGTTTCATCTAAAAAGTGAGATAATTCTCACCTGAAACCCTTTTCATGGAACAACAACAACAGGATGCATGAAACAGTAATGGTACAATTCTATAGTAAACACAAACACAAAATTTAAAATTCTAATGCAATTCCAATTGTAATTCTATATTACAATTTCAATTTCAACATTCAAAAGTGTATTTCATCAATTGCCCAAAAAATTGTCACAAACATATAAGAAAACCTATAAATGCACAAAGCATGAGCATGTAGTAGGTACCAAGTTCTTTGCAATGTCTCCAATGAAAAATTGGAATTCCTTAGAGGTCAAGGAATGCGTAAGTGGCATAATCTTACAATCATAAGTGGTTGGTCATAGTTATCGGTAATTATCTCTTTCTCCACAAACTTGCCTCCATGGTTGTTAAATACTATAGCTTCCATAGCTATTACTACTTGTCTCCATGGCTGTTTAATACTATTGCCTCCATGACTAATTAATATTGTTGCTTCCATGGCTGCTTACTACTATTGCCTCCATGACTGATTAAATTTGTTGCCTCCATGGCTGTTTACTACCATTGCCTCCATGGATATTAAATACGTTGCCTCCATGGTTGTTTATTACTATCGCCTCCATGGTTGATAAATGTTGTTGCCTCCATGGCTATTTACTACCATTGCCTCCATGGCTAATTAACAAAGCTCATCATACGTAGCTTAACTGAAGGAAAATAAATAAAACAACAATCCTGAAGTTACATAACTAAAAGGGTGGGCGTTTTGTCCCTACGAACAAGAACCTTTACATTCTTACTACTCTAGAGTTCTGGATTCATATAATTCTAACAATCTGACTTTAGCATAACTGCGGCTGTGAGAATCATGCCCAAGGATCAACCCACTTGTAGGCATTCCGATTTAAGCCCCAGAATATATATATGGCAGTTGTTATGAATGATATTGAATTCGTACCTGTTGGTACCATAAGCTAAAGTTATAAATTCATATCTTAAGCTAATATATATTCATATACTTGATAGCTCTAATATCATAGTTCAAATCACTGGGGTTTATAACCATAATACTTGAAAATCATATAAGATATTTATTCACAACTAAAACATACTTTGCTCTATATGTATATTTTCTCTAATTACTTTGTGCTAAGTTCTTCTGATTTAAACTCTATCATATATGCATACTCCACTTTTGAAATCATAATCTCATAAGCTTGTCAAAATCATCACTTCTCTTCGATCTTTTCTAAAATAGTCTTAAGTCATACAATTCATGATAGTTGAGAATCACGATTTCATAAACTTGGCATAACCGATAATAATTTATAATTTCTTTAAAATCATTTCCAAAATCATGCAATAATGTCACAATCTAATGAAAATAACTATAATGATCCACATAGAGGTTACATGATTTGAACTCACTCACCTAGAGAGGAACAAGAGGGGACAACTCAGAGCTTCGAGGAGTAAGGATTGAATCAACCAACTACCATAGAGCAACCATAAACTTTAGATTAATCTCTAATAATCCCTAGATAGCTCTAATATAACTCTAACAACATTGAGGGAGACTCCCACTTAACAACAATGGAAAACAACAACAACCCATATTATAGAACATGAAAGGAGGGGAAAAAGAAGCATAAACCAACAACCAAACTCACCTTGAAGCTTGAAGGAGGTAGATTTGATGGAGGATGAGAGTGGAGGGAGGAAGAGCTCCTTAGCAAGGCTAAGGCTTTTTGCTTCAGATCGCAAATAGAGGGGTATATATAGGTAAGGGGCTCATTTATCAAAACTACGTTATTTTGTCCTGTGCTTACATCAGACACGTTTGCTCAAGTGAGTAAAGTTCATGAGTAAACCTGGAGAAACAACAACTCACTCAGCGAACATATCTCCTCACGAACCTCTGGCCCGCCCTCTGCTCAAGCAAACATAACTCGCTCCAGTGAGGCTTTTCCAGAATTTTGCAGGTACGGCACCCAAACTTCATCTTTCTGTCATCTTGGCATCTCGGTTGCCTTGACACTCACTTATTTACATTTCTTAATTTTAAGTTAATGCCCATTAACTTTAAAACATAAATGTAAATAAGAAATACCCCCATTTGGATTCAAATAAAATATCACAAAAATCAAAATCCCAACTAAACAAAATCCAAATTTTGGGTTTTAGTTCCAATCGGAAATCTTCAAGATTTTCTAAACTTGTGGGCTAAAAAAAAAACGTTTAAAGGTTTCATAAAAATCATTAAAAATCGCTCTTTAACTTGTTTTCCTCTTAGGAACAATTTCCAAGACTTTTGATCCCTAGAATGTGGCTATATCATATAGCCTCCAAGGAGGTGTAGGGTCCAGACTTGGTGAAATTAGGTTTCGCGGTGGGTCCCTGAGACCCTGAGATTGTACTTGACTACTGACACGTGTACCTCGGGTATTACAATCAGGCATATATTTTTTGAGTATGCTGATATGGAAAACTATGTGTATAGCTAACAAACTAGGAAGTAGTGCCAATCTATAGCGCTGCTCCAACTCTCTCTAGAATCTCAAATAAGATGATATAACATAGATTCAACTTCCCCCGCTTCCTGAACCTCACTACTCGTTTCATGGGAAACACCCTCAGAAACATGTGGTCACCCATAGCGAACTCTAAGTCTCTGGGATGGCTTTCGCATAAGATTTCTGTCTAGGCTGAGCCACTAATAACTCTCTGATTCTGAACCTTCTCTAGAGTCTCTTGTACCAAATCTGAGCCTAAGGCCTTAGCCTCCCCAAGCTTAAACCATCCAATGGAGAATCTGCAACATCTCCCATACAACGCTTCGAACAACGCCATCTGGATGCTAGTTTGGTAACTGTTATTATAGGAGAACTCTATTAGTGACAATTGGTCACGCCAACTCCCACCAAAGTCTAACACGCAAGCTCTGAGTATATCGTCTAATGTCTAGATTGTTCTCTTTGACTGGCTATCTTTCTCGGATGAAAGGCTGTGGTCAAGTCTACACGAGTCCTAGAGTCTCTTGGAATGCTCTCTAGAACTGTGAAGTGAACTGGGATCCTCCTGATATAATTGACATGGCATGCCATGAAGTCTAATAGTCTCGTCTATATAAAGCTGGGCATCCTGAGTTGCTGAAGGTCGTCCTCACTCGAGAAAGTGAGCTGACTTGGTCATTCCTCCACAATTACCCATATGGAATCAAAACCTAGTGGTCCAGGTAACCCGACTACAAAGTCCATGGTTATTCTCTCCCACTTCCACTTTGGGATCTCTATCTACTATAGTAAGCCCACAAGCCCTTGGTGCTCAACCTTGACTTGTTGACACACCAAACATTGTGCCACGAAGTCACCTATGTCTCTCTTCATGCCTTCTCACCAATATAATTGTCTAGATCTTGGTACATCTTAGCTGAATCGGGTGGACGAAGTATGCCACACTATGAGACTCTTCTATCACTTTTCTCTTTAACTCACCTACATCGGGTACACACAATTAGTCATCAAAGTACAACATACCCTCCACATCAATCAAAAACCCAAAGTTCTCTCCTCTGTGCACATCCTCCCTAATCTTGGCTAACTTAGGGTCTCCCCCTCCTGTGCCTTGATTTGCTCCACTAGGGTTAACTGGGCCTTAATGTGAGCAAGAAAGACTCCTAAATTATCTAGCCCAACTGGACTCCCTTTGCCTCTAGCTCACGAATATCTTCTATCAATGAGCCTCAAGGGTGCTATATGGGCCAAGCTACCCATAGACTTTCTACTTAACGCATAAGCTACAACATTTGCCTTGCCTAGATGATAAGAGATCGTGCAATCATAGTCTTTCAACAACTCTAGCCATCTGTGTTGCCTGAGATTCATGTCTATTTGCTGGAAGATATACTTAAAACTCTTTTGACTTGTGAAGATCTCACATGTCTCTCTATGAGATAATGCCTCCAAATCTTCAAGGCAAAGACCACTGTGCCATTTCTAGATCATATGTAGGAAGTTTTCATGCCTCCTGAGTTGCTTAGATGCATATGCCATAACTCGGCCATGCCTGCATAAGGACATAGCCAAGTCTGACTCTCGAGGCATCACAGAACACCAAAAGCCTTCAAGGGCAACACTAGTACTAGAGCCGTGGTCAAAGAAGTCTTGAGCCTCTAGAAACTCTCTTCACAAGCATCCGACCACTGAAACTTGACATTCTTCTAGTTAAATTGATAACGGCAGCCTTATTCTTAGAAATCCTTGACATATTAATAGGATCTTTTTTGGGTAATCGTATTAAGAGGATATTTTAAAAGAGTTTGTTATGAATATATGAAAAATAAAATATAAAAATTGAGACAATACTTATGGTTTATTATTTTTATTTAGAATATAGACCCCAAATTTCAAAGTACCTACACGATTTACATATTAAATTATGACAATGTAAGCCACATAAAATTTGATAGTAATTTTTTTAAAATAATGAATATGATAAAATTTTTCATTCTAAGAGTTTAAATATTTTTAACATTTTAAATAATAAATTTTTTTTAATTTATTAATATAGATTCTTACCCAAATTTTTAACGTGAGTTTGATGGATTTAAAATGTTTATTTTTAAAAAATTAAGGATTATTTAATAGTTAAAAAATATTAAATATAATTTTTTTTCTTAATACATTACTCATTGTAATGTGTAAGACTATACATAATTTATTTTTTATTTTTATTTTACTATATTTTTCATATAATAATGATAATGTTATATCTAGAAGAGAGAACATTAATTAGGTGAAAGTGTTTATACCAAATTTTGATACTTATATTATCAACAACAAATAATTGACAATCTCTTTGTGCATGAAGCCAAATTACTCTAAACAGGCGTAGATCAACAAACTTAGAAGTTTGGATAATAGTCTTTACTTTTCAAGATCTTGATTCGGGAGCGAAAAACTACTTTTTTGGGTTCTCCATAAAAAAGAATTGAGTGTCAAACTGTTTTTTATAAAATGAGGATGGAATGAAATGTAATATACTTGATTTGTATTGTGATTGTGTGAATGTAATGTTTGACAATTAAAGAAGAAGAAGAATTTGTAGAATGTAAATTGATTGGCAAGCGTAAATGAGTATAGAAATTGTAAAGAAGTTAAAGATAGAAAAATTAAGACAATCTAGTCCTAAGAAAGTAAGGAAATGGGTTAAGAACAATACTTAGTGAACTCTGGACTTTGTTTAGTCATCTGGAGACATTTATAGTGAGTGTGTGAGTAAAAATTTCAACCCTTTATAATCTCCAAGAACTAGTATTTATAGATAACCTAATATTCTAAGATCTTAACACTTGTCCCTAGCTGCCTTTAGATGTTGTCCACATGGCTTTGACAATTTCTTGGTTTGTCATTCGCTTTTGTCATTGAGAAGTTACAACTTTGTCATGCTTCAACTAAGCATCTGCCAATAACCGCGGTAATCGTCAATAATTAATTGATGAATGCCTATCTTGGAGTCATTGTGACAGTCCCTCAAAATATCTTTTAATTTTTTTAAGTCTTCAAGTGACAAACTCTAACTTCAACTTGTCAAACCTCAATTATGAAAATTTGTCATCATTAGTAACCGTCATAATCGTCAATTGACGAATGCCTGTCTTGGAGTCATTGTGATAGTCCCATCAGAATTTTCAAAATTTTCTAAGTCCTGAATGACGAACTCTGACCTCAACATGTTGAACTCCAACTTTGATTGATGAACTCCAACTTTGATTGATGACAAACTTCCACTTCGACTTGTCGAACACCAATCTCAACTGATCATTATTGGTTTGCATGTTTTGATATTGAGCTTTATCTTGAATAACAAACATCCACTTCGACATGTCGACTATCAAATTTGTCATTTCATCAGCATCAATGTGTCTTGAGAATCATACTTCATCACTGTCAACTAACTTCAACATATTGATTTTTCATAATTTGTCATCATTAAGAGCCCTCATGCTTTAACGACCAAACACCTTTCCTTATTGCCTTTGTCTCATCAAAATTGAATGACAGTTCAACTTTTGGATACTAGGTAAAATTTGGTGTCTAGAGAAAGAAAAAGTCAAACTCATAATTAATGTTAATGAAACAAAATTATAAATTTATCCAAAAATATATCCTCATATATAAGAGATGAGTGGGTTTTTGGTACATGCCTATCTTAAGATTTTAATGACCAATTGACCATGATATATATATATATACATTAATTAAGGCATTGGCCATGATTTTTGGTAGTTTAAATTTATTTCTCTCATTAATTTTCGCTGGTTTATAAATAGGTTGATATCAGACTAGAGGATGAATTATACACTATGAGCAACACTTATCATTTTTTGTTTCTCTTATCACATCAATGGTTCATTTCACAGTTAGATCGTCCTTGTTCTCATCCCTCGTGGTAGTAGTCTTGCTTTTATTTGATGCATCTTCCTATGCATCAAAAGTTGTGGAAGTCGATGCCATTTGCAAACGAGCTGATAACCCTTTATTCTGTTCAAATATTCTAAACTCAAAGCCTGGTGGAGCAAAAGGTGCTGATCTCGTTACCCTTGCCCAATACATACACAATTGACGTAGCTCGTGCCAATATCACCAACACATTCAATTTAATCCAGTCTTTGATTGCAAATGCAAGCGACCCCTCAGCGAAAGTTCACTACCTCAATGTGCTTGATGCGTTTCAGTATTAATTATTGTCATATCAAGTATTTTAATGCAACACTAGTTGCCTCATAGTGATTTCGTATTTCCATTTTGTGCTCGGGAACGTTTGTGATGAATAAAAATAGTTACAACTGGGCCGCTCTTTTTAGAAATGTAGTGCACCGATACTCGATGGTAAATTATATTGAAATATAGTTGATTTAATATTATTTAATTTTTCTGTTTATCCATCGTCATGATTTGAGTTCTCACGTTTTTATTTTTTATTAGTAGATGATTTGTGAATATTGTTACCTAATTGAAATTGGGAAAGAGAGTAAATTAATATTATTTAACAAAAAATCTAGTCACTCAGATGAAATTGTTTCCTGACATCGGTTTCATTAATTGGTCTTGTTTATTTCTTTCTGCCTATTCTTCATTGTTTTGTGTTATTCAAACGAACTGAAACTTGTTCTTAGTCATCAAGAGAACGTCGACAATCCCGATCATATCCATCTTCTTTTTACTTGTGACCAAGTATACATGCTAGAGCTAGTTTTCTAATTTGGCTCGTGACAAACGAACTGGCTCGATTGTAATATGTGCATATATTTATTATGTACACATATAATCATATATATTTTACTATTATGTTTTGGTACATATTATTATTAATAACTATTATAGTTGTAGGTGAGACTACCTTGTAATGATTAAATATCTTAGTTTATCGAGCTTAAAAGACTTAGTTTATGAGTGCATTTGTTTAGGATTATTTTGACAGAAAAGTGTCACTTTTCATTTATAGAAGTTATTTGTACTAGCTTCTACTTAAAAGCCAAAAATAGGTTATTTTAACCAATTTTCTTAGCTTTTGTATAGAAATTAATATGAATAGCTTCTACAAAAAGTGATTTTTTTGGAAAAAAAATCATTATTCTTTAAAAAAAATAGAAACAAATGCACCCAATATCTCACTTGAGTTATCTCATCAACTTTGAGTGGCTTGTGACCTAGCTCAAGATCGGTGAGCTTTTGATGAATTGAGCTTGAACTTATAAATTTGGCTCATTATATAATAAGTTAATCGAGCCATGAGCTTTAACGAACTTGGTTCAAGTCGACTCATTTTTCATTCCTCCCTAAGATTGAGTGTAATTACACTCATCACTTCTTTGTTTTGAAAAATTATACTGACCTTTCTTACAAATCATTAGTGGAAAAAAAGACAACATGTGAGATATATATATATATATATATATATATATATATATATATATATATATATATGACTAAAATACTCTTTTTACCATAAGTTATAATTATAAATTTCACCTCCATGTGATAAAAAAAGTATTTATTCAATCAATATGTTAAATATTGTCAAAATATTATAATTGTATAAAAAAATTGATGCGGAACCCCATGGATATTAAAAACCTAGAAACCCCCACACACAACTGATATGGAAAAAGCAATGAAATATGATTGTAATCAAATAAAATACTACAAGGGAATCACTCAACCTTATAATCGCCTATTCAGTTTCTTGATGTAACAAGTTAAAGGAATCACTCTATCTCACTTGCATACACAAAGTTTCTTAAAAGAAACCAAAGGAATTTCATTCAAAACAAAAACTGAAAAAATGGCCAAGGTTTGGAGGTATTTATACCCCTTATTTAGGTTAATTTTATTTTTTAACCCTATTAGAATAGGCCCAAATTGCTACACTAACAATTAGGCTTAATAAACATAAAAATAAATCAAGTCTTAAAATAATTTAAAATATAAACTAATAAACTAAATAAATTAGACTTTGCCCAACTTGTTTGGAATATGTCCTTAATGCAAATTAGCCAATAATAAGATATTTTCTTCTAGTGTTAAAATGTCCATTTTGCCCTCCTAAGCTCGTGTCATTCTCCCATTCCTTAAAAAAAGATTCGTCCTCGAATCTTGTAGGCATTTCTATTTGTCCTTGCTAGCACGAACATGATCAACACAAGATTTTCAAATTCTTGCAACTAAGAGAAAAAATGACATGGAAAATTTGGAGGAAATGCAATTGCAAAGATTGAAAATTCCCTACACCAAATTGGTTAAAAAGTTCTAGTGCCGAGCAAAACACCTTGCCAATCTCTCTTCTTTGCACAAAAACATTGTATTCCCTTAACTCTATCACTCGATCTCTCATTTTTCACACTCTTTTCTTCCTTTGCACTCACCAATGAGTTCTATCATGGCCTCCATTTGCTCTTCTTTTTCTAGTACCTCATGCTTTGAATTCCTAAGAGAAGATTGTTGAATTTTGATTTGATCAAGATACACTTCATTGGGAGATAATGGCACAAGAATATGTTCACTATGTTCTAGGTTATGCTCATGAACTTGTAAACCCAATGCAGGCCTAGTAGCAAGAGATTCACCATGCACAACATTGTCGACATGTTCATCTTTATCAGGGCAATCCTCCAAAGATGGCATACTATTGCTACCAACAGACTTATTACCATCATTAGAATTAGACATAACTTCACCTCTCCTAACATCTTTTGATTGGGCAATCATATGCACAAGGACTTAATCCCAAATAGCGAAAGTGCATAATAGGTATGCCCTGAAGTGGCAATAGGAGAAGATAAATTAGAGGTACCTTTATCGTTGTGTGATTTCAGATACTTCTTCATGTTATCCTTAATGCTTCAATGCCAAACAAAATTAGCTGCATCAAGTTACTCCTCAATTTGCTAATGATGAGAATCACTATGCAGTGTCAAATATGTGGAATAACTTTGATACTACCCTTGGACTTAGCTTGTAACACCTCCTTTAGCTTCTTTTTTATATCATCTAATTTTTTGTGCAACTGAAATCTCGTGTAAGGTTGTTAGCTCTAGAACTCTTTAAAAAGCTTCAAAGCTCAAGGTTTTGAATGACAACAAGACAAATTTTGATAAAATATTTTGAAAATGGACTAATATTTCACTTGAGTTTCTCCAATTTTCAGGACCATTCTCGTAGACATTTTAGCTCAATCAATAAGTAAGTTTTTCACAATGTCATGTTTTAACATGATTATAATCTCATTCAAAGAGATTTAAATCTAAATGATGTGAAAAATAGCTCTGAGAAGGAACGTATGAATGTTGAATACAAGAAAGGATTTTCAAGTTTAGAAACCAAGTCCAAATCTTCAAGAATAATTCACACGTTCAAAATCCTGATTAATGAAGAAATCCACGTTTTTTTGAAGCAAGTTGTGAATTCGTTTCAATCTCAAGAAAAAGATTTCTATCAAAATTAGATTGAAGAAATGAAGATCAAAGAGACGTTAGAAGCTGAAAGCGCTTATTGAAAGCACGAGTTAGAAACCATGCACTTTCCAGAAAAGAGGAAAAATTAAAATTTTAAATTAAAGTAAACACCCAAAAGGGGATGAGTGACATCTACCTTTTCGCTTGGTTAACCATCCCAGCTTCTAGAAGAATGAGATTAGAAATCATAGTCAAAGTAAAAAGTTGTTCTGAAGCATTGCTTAGAAACCACTCATTGACAACAAGTCTCTTGCCTACCAAAAAGTAGCTAGCCTAACGACATAGCTGACTACTATTCTAGATGGCTTTGCCTATGACACAAAAATTAGAGCTACACGTGTCCAATGAAAGCAAGATTCAACCCGATTAAGGCAAGTGACCGAAACGTGAGAAATTCCATTCTTACGTGAGCCTAGGACCTATGATGCTCTATATGCATGTTCTGTTCATAGAAGTCCATTTTAAACGTAATTTCATTTTCTATAGACAAATCATTCATTCTTTAGAATCAAGATAACCATGTCTGAAATATTGAATTAACCCTTTCCAGTCTAAGACAACAAAATTATTCATACCTATATAAGTTAATATATGAGTTTCCAAATATTCAAATCATTAAGATACAAACCAAAATTTATCCATAATATGCAGATGCAAAACAACATATGCTTTAGGTCCGGATCCTCCATTTGTCCTGGAGCACTTTAACCAGGACACATGCCTCACCCCGAGTGAAGCTTACCATTCTGATCTTCTGTCCTATCAGAGTAGAATTTGCAGTTATGGTTCTATCTTAAAAAAAAGAGAAATGAGAAAGGTGAATTTTGATACCAAAACTTGATGAGTAACCTTCACCTGAAATCCCTTTCATGGGACATCCAAAAACAATGCATGGAATCATAAAAACATCAATAATACTAAAAAGTCTTATGCAATCAAGTATACATCTATATAGTTATTCACTCAATTGTCACATTGTCAATTTACAGCATCTTTCTCAATTTACTTTCATATTTGAATTCATATAAGCTCATAGTGTAATAGCTTTTAGAGAAACAGTTATCTCGTATAACAACCTGTTACATCTGGCGTTAATCGGTTCCCATGTGTTCATCAATCCTCCATCCACAAACCTCTAGTTACATCTGTGTGTTACATATCACGTCCCAAGTATGACAATAATGGATTAGTCTCTGGTCACATCAGCATTCGTATTGTCGTCCCCAATATGTCAATCAATTCTCTGAAATCTTTAGTCACATTTGGGCATTATGTATCACCGTCCCAAGTGTGACAATAATAGGCACCTAACTAGGTCCCTTCTCTGAATACTCTCCTGGGCATACTTGGTACCAAGGTTAATGGATTTACTACCATTAACACACAGTTTTCTATATACTATTGTAAATTAATCTTAAACTTCTTAAAACCATTTTATTCTCTAAGAGTTCTGAATCTCATGATGATTCAAGCTCTAAAATTCTTTTATCGATTATCAAAAGTATCATTCAACTATCAAGCTCCTTATAACTTGAAAGTCAATATCATTTTTAGAAGTTACAAAGTCTAAAACCATACTTCCAATCCTATTCTCTAAACTTGGTTATAAATCCATATCATATAAGTAAACCAATTCCAGAATCTATTGAAATGAGCATAAAACCCTCCAACCATCACATATATCACCAATTCCGCATAAAACCAGTATAACAACCATGGTCCCATGAGTTTTATCAAAAATACATTTCATGCTCTAACTCTGGCAATTAAAAACATATAAACCAACAGTAATCTCAATCCTTATACGGTATTCTCTAAAATCAAGTAATGAATCATAATTTTCAATGAAAATAACTATAATGAACAACATAGAAGTCAGATGCAGAACTCACCTGGAGGGGTGGAATAACTAGAATCAAAACCAACAGCACACTAGGAAGTAAGAATGACCTTGATATTTGCTATAACAATCATAATATGCTAGATTAACTACTAGAATCTTTAACTAACTATGTCTTAACTCTAATAATGGTGGAAAAGCATCATGGCATGAAAACCATGAGAACACAAGGCCAAGACCCCAAGAAGATGAGAGATTGAAGGAATAAAAGAAGAAAACCACTATAATAACATACCTTTAAACTTAGAAGATGAAGAAATCGAAGTTAAACTTGAAAAAATTGGAAGGAAATGGAGTTTGATTAAGAAAATGGTGAAGAAATGGAGTTGGGAGGTGAGAATTTCATATTTCTCTGGAGGAGGGGGTGGAGTTGTGTGGAATGGTCTGAACCAAAATGGGGGTTTTATATTTCTGCTAAGCATCCGCGCTTACCAGAGAGCGCCCAAAACACATCCTCATCCTTCTGTTCCTTGACCGGCAGCGCTCACCAAATAAAATAAGGAAATAAGGAAATACCCCCCATTTGGATTCAAATAAAATATTAGAAAAATCAAAATCCCAACAAATCAAAATCTAATTTTTAGGTTTTAGTTCAAATTCGAAAAATCTTATGATTTCGTAAACTTGTAAGCTAAAAATGGAGTACTAGGGGTTTCATAAAATTCGTTAAAAATCACTTTCAACTCATTTTTCTCTAGGGAACAATTACCGAGACTTTTGGTCCCAAGAATATGGTTCTATCATATAGCCCTCCAAGGGCGCGTGGGTCCAGACTTAATGGAATTTAGGACCAAAACGCAGATAAGGTAACGGCACCTTCCTGATTAAAAAAATTTTCTAACCTTTTTATTTAAAAATTGGTATTACCAACATCAAGGGGTAACGGTTTGATTTGAAGATCAAGTATAAAAGGATGTCAAGTGCTTACAACTTAAGACTTTTGCAAGATATTTGAAAAGAACACTGAAATGTGAATCCTTTATCTTCTTCTATAAATCATGTTACATCTTGTAATCAATTTATGTGTCCTTAAAATCTTATTTCTAGTTCTGATTAGATAATATGTTCTTGTTAGGAAGAATAGTTTAGAAAGAATTCACCCAAAGTTTTCAGAACTTATATTGTTTCATTTCAGAAAAACTTGAGTGTTTATTTGTTAGAGAAAACCAACCTTAAACAAATCATTATACCCTGATTCGTTAGTGATCATTGTGAGGTTAGCTTGTAGAGGTTAGTCAAAGACTACTTGGAAGTGACAGTAGAGTGAACTCCGGTTATGTGAGTTAACTTGAGAAGGTTAAGCAAACACTATCGTTTTTTCTGGGTTAGAAAGGAAATTAGTGAAACTCAATAGGTTGTTGAGAACTGGATGTAGGAAGGATTAGCCAAATTTATAAAAACTCATTTGCGTATTTTCTATTCCTTTTATCTCTTTTACATTATGGTTTTGAGACTTACAATTATACATTTATGAAAATCTATCTTAACTGTTTTCAAGTTTTCAACTCAATTAGAAGGTTACTTTCTAAATGTTACTAACAAAGTTTTTTGTTGAACTTCAAGTTTACACTTGGTAGACCTTGCTTAAAGTTTCAGAAATAGAAAGAAATTAAAGTCGATTCAATCCCTTTCGTGCAACTTTCAACCTACAAAGATCTTGTCCAGGAGCTTTATGTCATATACTGTATCATTATCTTCATCACTCCTAGATGTGTTAATAGCCATTTGAACAACTTGCAAAATAATAAAATAGACAATCTCATAAAGCACTTACTCACATGTTTCACTCAAAGGGTGTACACATGTGTTTGATAAAATACGACTAAAATGATTTGATAAAATATTATGGTGCATTTATATGATCTTCTTTTTTTTCAAAATAATCATGTATTAAATTTTTATTAAAGGATAATTTGCCATGTGTCAAAACTTTCCTTGGACTAGGTTTGTAATTGTTGAATAAAATTTGAATGTTCCCTGTTAACAAAAAAATTGATGATAGCATAGAAATTATAAAGGATAAACATTTAAAATACTTAATGTGGTAATTATTATTAGAAATAAATAGAGATAAGCATTTAATACTTAAATTAAAAAATATATATATTTGTTTTTCAAATCATATATTTTAAATTTAATTTATGTCTATATATTCTAAATAGCCACTAAATTATATATTAATTTTTTAAATCAAATTATGTATATATAAATATTGATTTACTAATTTTGTTTCTTTCATTAGAATTATATATGTATGACTTGAATAAATATGGACAATATTAACTTGAATAAAATCTAAACGATCCCTATAGATATATAAAAAAAAAATTGGATGACAACATATAAAGTATAAAAATGAAACATTTAAAATATCATTTAATAGTGAATATGATAATTATTGAAAATCAAGAGATAGAAGCCTTAAAGAATTAAAGTTAAGAATTTATATATAAGTTTTTTGCATCAAATATTTTTTTTAATAAAATTATATAAATTGGTTTATTGACTCTGTTTCTTTTAGTAGAATAATTCCTACATATATATACTCAATTACATACTATTTTATATTTGAAATCTAAATTTTGATCTTAATATATATATAATTATCCTATGAATAAATATGTACTATTGACTCAAATAAAATCTGAATGATAGCATAAAATCATCTAAAGGTTAATATACTAATTATTGGAAATCAAGAGAGAGAAATATTTAACAATTAAAGTAAAAAAGAATCTTATATTAAGTTTTCGAGTCCTGTGTTCTAAATTGTATTAATTTTTTTTATTAATATCCATATAGTATAAAAAAATCATATATTCCAAATATATTAATATTTATCGGATGGTTTACTTGAAATTACTCAAAGAATGATTAAATTTATCCTTCGTATTTTATTTTCAAATTTTGTTTAATTGATTACTGTGAATTATTTTGGTTTTGAATGAAATTTTAGTAATCATCCTTATTTGGAAGAATGATGAATGAACAATGAATAAACTTCAAGTTAATGTAAATGGAATTCATAATATTATTTAAAAAATAATTATAATTCTTTCATTGTGTTTATCCTATAGAAAAACTATTACAATGTCAATACAAATTATTTGTGTTAGAAGCAATACATATCTAAACCTAAAATGTTATAGATACGTTGTTCCAAAAGAATTTCCTAATAAGGAAAACTATTTACAATAAGATAACATAATTTCATTTATTGCAACCATTGATAGAGAATCCTAAACAAACATTCCTCCACTCATCGTATTTTAAATTACACATAATTTATTAGCACTGATAGACAATGTAAGTTAACATTTACCTGCAACTAATAAATATTAAAGTGGATAAGATAAAGAGAGATTATATATATTAGAACAAAATGAAAATAAAATCTCATATTAAACCAATATTGTTGATAATCTTATCACCAAATGAGATAATATGATAAGATATAATAAATTGAAAAAAAAATGAAAGAGATTTAGATTTGAGTCTAGTAACATATGGAATAATCAACAATACTTTGATCCAGTAAGTGATTTAGACAAAGATGTTATACTAAATTGCTAAATAAAAACAATTGTTATAGAAGGCAATAACACAATAAATAGAAAAACACAACGAAAAGCAAAATCACTGTACCAAAATGAATTTGAGTTCATAATTGCAATAATAAATTGAAAAAGAAGGATACCAATTGGATGCATTGCACAAATAAATATACATAATGACAATGGAAAATAATATATGCCAAATCAATCACAACAAAATAATGTTGTATCTTTTGATGATTTATCTTATTATAATTATTTATTGTTTCAATAATTTTATTTGATTTATTAACTATATTACCATAATAAAAGGATTTCATACAATATTACAATAAATTGTTATGTTATTTAGAATTTTCAAAGAATAAAAATAAAGGAAAAAAACAATTTACCCCTATATTTTAGGTCATGTGTAGATTAAATCCTGACTTTTTAAAGTGTGCAATTCAACATAGAGACTTTCTTAATGTGCAAAAAGGCCCTTTCATTAAACTCTTTTCCATTGCCTGTTAAGTAGTCACGTAACACGCACGTGACTCAAGTTTTTCACAAAATTACCCTTCCCTTAAAAGAAATTTCCGACCTCAATCCTTCCCTAACCTAAGCCCTTCCCAATCTTGAAGAAAACACTTCTCGTAGCTACCGTGAAATGGAAAAACACGACTTTATTCCCTTATCCACCCTTCCAAAATTGAGCGAGAAAGGAAGAGCACATAGAGGAATCTCATCAAAATACTCGTGGGTATCATTTGTTCTGTTTCACTCCCTAAATCCTTCCAATTAGCACAAGCTGGTTCCTTTTTCTGTTTTTTTGTTTTCCTTCTCACTATACAAGCATTCCACCATTTGCATCATTCCATCAAGAAACGAGAGAAAAAGGGGGAGGGAGAGAGTGAAAGACGGGGCCATTAGAGTTGCCACCTCCGGTGAAACGTCACCACCACCAGACCCAGATCATTCATCACGAGCCCAGCCACCGTCAGAGCTCCAAGTGTGGACGCGCAGTTGGGCAAGGCCGCACGGCTCGCTTTTACATAGCCCAGTGAGAAATCCATGTCCCCGCGTAGCAACGACCACGTCACGCCTCCACCTTTGGGCGTGTCTCAGTCGCTGTCTTCGCCAAGAACTCTCCTCTTCCCTTGCCCTTGTTCGCCGCCAGCCTGCATTGACCACTGCCTCTGTTTCTTTTGTGTAGCACAATGGTTTGGGAAATTAGGGATTTGGTTTGTGTTTTAATTTGAAGTCATATGCATTTTTTTCATAGGTTGTTCTTTTTTTAATTGTTTCTATTTTTTTTGTGGGGTCTAGTTTTGTTGGGGTTAGGGTTGGGGTTGGGGTTACTAGCGTTCTTCAGGGAAGGTTTCAAGGAAGGACATTTTCAGTGGGTTGGGGTTGGGTTACTAGCATTTCAGGTTTTCAGGGAAGGGTTGGATAAGATTGGGGGTGGGAAATTAGGGGAAGGGCAATTTTGTGAAAAATTGAGTCACGTGCGGGTCACGTGACCACTTAACAGTGGTAGTGGAAGGGAGTTTAACAAAAGGGCCTTTTTCAGTTAAGAAAGTCTAGGTGTCGAATTGCACACTTTAAAAGTTAGCCTAATTCTATGACCTAAAGTACATGGGGGTAAATTACTTTTCCCTGTAATTACGTACAAAATTTCATTGAAGGAGAATTCACCATGTGGAAAACTTTTCCAAGAATGGATTCCTAATTGTATTATTATTATAGGATATATGATATATATAAAAGATATATAAGATAAGATAAGATATTGATTTTCTACTTGTGATAATAACCATATATATTATTTTAGAGGAACACCCTCTATCTATATATATATATATATATATATATATATATATATGGGCAGTTGCCTCTTCTTTCTTCTACCATTGATTCATCCAATATTGGATCGAATTATGATCTCCAAGATGAATGATGTAAGTTGAATATCATATGTATTTATGAGTCCAATTAATATTTTCAAATTTCTAAAACCAAGACTATAGATTATATATGTGTGTACGCGGTTGGTTGGTTTAAAGTGAATCCGAAATCACCAAGCATTGTTTATAAGTATCGCGGTGCTCGTGGCTTGTACTTGCATTTTAATGGCCATAAAATTATAAAGTGCCTCGACAAATATTGACCTATGAATCGTTTAGTGGGCTCGTGAATCAATTGAACAAGACATGCAACACTAAAAGGCACAAAAAAAAAAAAAAAAAGGGGGACAAGGGATGTGCACTACTATATGGCATCATTTACCAAACTAAGTGACATTGACGTGTAAAGATAAAGCAACGTACTGAATCGAGGACTACAAAAGTAAGCAAAAATCCTTGACAAATTTCATTGTAAATTAACAATAAAAGAGCGTCAACAATACATCATGCCGATGATGAAAGCATAGTGACATCAACATTTATATCACCCTGAAATCAATCTAACTTAATTATATACATTTCAGAAATTTATGCCAAAATTAATGTATAATCTATTTTAAATAAATAAAATATCTACCTATGTTACTGTCGAGTAGGTTAAAATGAAAAAAAAATAATTAAAATTTTTTAAGCTGTTCATCCTTTTTTTCATGGCACAATTAATTGCCAACAAAATATAAATAATTTACTAAATAAAAAATTTAAATCAATTTAAACATCAATGAGAGTTGTCACATCATTCTAAATACAAAATTCTAGATAAATATATAATTGTCTAGCATTTTCCAACTATTATATAAAGGAAATCCTTCATAGTTGATCAGTATTAATGAGTGGCAAAGATTTGCAAGTTTTTAATTTTTATTCTATTTATATTTTAGAGAAAAATGCAGTAAATCACGTTTTAAAAAAAAAACGGTTTAAAATTTAATCTTTATAATCATTTTTCAAAATTTTACAATTGTTACAATAGGTTTTTTTTTGTTTAGGAGTAATTAAGTGATGAATTTAAATTTTGATGAACTAATAATATAAAACTTAAAGTGTCATTTCAATCATGTATTGTTATGTCAAGAATTATGGTTGATTCTTTTGAGTGGTGCTGAATGGGATCTTTCTTTTGGGGTGAAAACTCTACTATTTTTCCTTTTCTTTTTGTTCTTTAAGATTTTATTTCTTTCATTTTATTTTTGTTGTCCTCTTTGTGGATATTTCTTTGTCTCCTTTATAATGTTTTTTAATTTTTATCCCCTTTTGGGTAATTTTTTATCCCCTTTATGGATGTTTTGATTTCTCTTGTAGGTATTTCTTTTTTTATGATCTTACAAATACAAAAATATTTAGATATACTTTGAGAGAGTATAGCACATATATATATATATATATATATAGAGAGAGAGAGAGAGAGAGAGAGAGAGATGGGGGGTGGAGAAACGACTTAGTAAGATGAGTGATTTGTTATGAGAATAAGAGGAGTAAATATAGATCATTAGATATCTTATATAAATTATCAAGATTAAAAAGTAAAATTATGTGACATTTTTATTTTAAATGATCATGTGCTTATTAATTATCATTAATAGCTTTCAATCTTGATCATCTTTGTATGGTTAAACGTAGATGGTGATGATTTGCTTCTTTCACTCTCATACGAAAGAATTATGTTATTTGTACTCACTTGACATGAGATACCATACCAACTCACTTTTTAACCACTAGTGGATGGAGTTTGGACCATGTTTAAGTAAGGTTCACATCTTATTCAATGGTAGATGAGAAGTGAATTGGACAGTGTCAATATCAAATTAGTACACATAACATTTTTCCATAATAAACCAACCTCTCATGTAATACGCCATATATATATGTAAGGTTATGATCAAGTTACACTAGTGTAACTTTAAGCAAAATATTACACCACTGAATAACTTTTTATTGATGTAATTTTTTACAAAACTCATTGTTGAATTAGAAGCTTGCATCATATAAATCATGTTTATAAAATTTCAAATTAATATAAAATTGTTTGGCATAGCTTTATTGTACATAAAAATCAACATAATATATATGCTTAAAATGAACAAAAATAAGAGCTACATAATTACATTGCTAGTATTGATGTTCAATTTTTGTGAAATTTGGCACAAATAATCTTTATGATAGATAATGATAATTCAATGATTAGATCGACAAAAAAATTATTTCATAGAAAGTTATCAATGGTATAACTTTGTTTAAATTTACACTAGTGTGTGTATGTGTGTGTGTGTGTGTGTGTATAATATCAAGCTAGCCCACAACATTTTTGTTGATCTATGTTGTATAAGATGTTTTGGCATTAGTAATTTTTGGGTGAATAGTAAAGCCACATATTGAAGTAAAATTTTAAGAGAAAGACCTATTGTAGTAAAATTTTAGAATAAACCCTCAAATCAAACCTTGACAATATTTTTCTCGACAGATTGGTTCTTAACAAAAGAAGTCAATCTCAAAGTCCCTAATAGTTACAAAATATGGACGCCTCAAGTCTTTGGTTACTTGCAACTTGCTATTTAAGCGGTAACCATGATTCCACCCGCACCTTCATACTCTTCCCCGTAGCCCTCCTGCCACCTCACTCATCTCCTTTATCTCCTCTTCCATTCTCACCCTACCCATCTTTCCTTCATCTCTGTCCTTACCCAACTCCATCCACACTACTCATACCCCTTCTCCACGTTTTATGTTCTTAGTAATAAAGAATGCTTTTACATTCGAGTGGAGGTTGATGTGGAATTGAAACAAACACTAATTTTCTATAAAGAGTAGTGTTACTTGTACTCATGAGGTGTAGGATACCTTGTCAACTCACATCTCATCCACCATTAAATGAGACTTAGACCTTATTCAAGTAGAGTCCACACCTCATTTAATGGTAGATGGTGTATGAGTTGAGCGCGGTCTCACACTTCATGAGTACAATTATCATTTCTCTTCTATAAATGGTTTAATTTGTCTACTATAACGTAAGATGATCACAACTAAGTTCAATATAAATTTAGGAACTATTAAAGTCCCATATTGTTTAGAGATAAAGCCTATATAGCCTTTATAAGTCTTGGGCAATTCTCACTCTTTGAGTTATCTTTTGGGGTTGAGTGAGATCCACTCAATTCTAAGATGGTATCAGAGCCTATATCCCATGGTTGTTATTGGGTCACCTCACAAATGTCTAGTCTTGAGCATGAGGGGGTGTATTAAAGTATATGGAAAGAAGATGATATCAAAGTCTATCCTATGGTTGAGTTGTTCGGGCCACCTCACATCTATCCAGTCAACCATATTTCACTCTCCAAGTCCTTGTCCCAATCTTGAGTGTGAAGAGATGTATTAAAGTCCTACATTGCCTAAAAATAAAGTCTAGATAGCATTTATAAGTCTTGAACAACCCTCACTTTAGAGCTAACTTTTCGGATTGAGTCAGACCCTTTGAGATGACAATTGAGGTGGACTGAAGGTGATGGATTATGGTCAATTATAAGTGATTAGGTATTTGATGTCCATATTTTACAGTTGTCAAGAACTTTGGGACTAATTTTTCTATTAGGAGGGATTGATTTAGAAGTTCACCTTTTAAGTAGGATTTCAAATAGAGTTTAAGGTGTTAACAATATATAATATTATTAACTTACAAAAGGCATAAAATTTAGCCCCACAAAAAAAAGAGAAAATACTTGAGACTATAGTGGAGTCAAGTCGTCCACCCATCCGAGACGCGTAATCTCGAAAACATAAACTTTTCTATAAGATCAAAATCATATTCTCTTTTTTAAAGTTGCTTTCTTTTTTGTGTAAAAAAATCAGCTAGTATGTTGGGAACTGATTAAAATATCGGAAGAATTTTTTTTAATATATTGAATACATTAAAAATTTAAAATTTTTATTTCTCAATAGAAACCTATAAACGCTTCATCTTTAAGACTTTAGCTAGCGTAATCCAATTTTTTTACTAATAATTAATTATAAAAATACTGTATTAATATGACCAGTTTACGTTCTGTTTTTAGATTTTTTTTGTTAAAAATATCAAAATTAAAAAAATTAATACTTTTTTATAAAGTCTGAAAACGATAAATAAAAATAAAATATATCATGTAAAAAAAAAAAGGAAAGACATCAACATTTAATTGGCTTTTAATCGATTTGACACTTGTTCTCCTTATGCAAAGTCTCAAACTCGAATAATTTGAATAACAAAAATTAGTGTTAAGAGAATTTTATTTCATAATGAAAGTCGATTAAAGCTAAATTAATTGTAGTCGAATAGGCTTTAAATATTAATTAATGACCTAAGAAGAAAAAAAAAGAATAACAAGGGGTCTTGTGAGTATGACCCCATACATTTTCCCAAATTTCCACTGCAAAGCGAATTACTATTTCTTTCTTTCTTTTTTTGACAAAATCCCCAGTTTAGTCCCTTTAAAATGTCAAGTTGAACAAATTAGTTCATATAAAAAATAAACTCTCAAATTAATACCTGTAAAAATGAATTGTCAGACAAATTAGTCCCTTGAGCCCAACTTAATAGAGGAACTAACTTGTTGATCATTTAATTTTTTAGGGACTAATTTGTCCGATTATTTAATTTTCAGGGACCAATTTGAAGGATGATTCAATTTTATGAGGACTAATTTGAGAGTTTATTTTTTAGGGACCAATTTATCTTGGTTTGCTTTGATTCGGCAACTAAAAACAAAAGAATATCTCTTCAGGATTGGGATTATTCAGGAGAATTCTGTAAGGTGCGTTTTTTTTGCAAATTATGCATTGAATCTATTAGCCACCTTTTTTTTACATTACAACACTTCATGGAAAATCTAGAATTTTTTTAATCCAAAAGCTGGCTTATTTTGAGTGTACCAGTCGATTTAAGTCTATGTTTGAAGATTAGGGGAGTCGAGAACAGGAAGCAGAATGCAAAGAGGAGTGGATCATTCTATTTTGTCATATGGTCCATATGGAATTTAAGAAATAAGGTGGTGTTTGAAAATGAGTCTGAATAAGGAATTATTACAACAAAAAATTATGTTTCATTGGTCTGAATGGGTAAAAGCATCAATAAGAAACAAGTACCAAAAGAAGGAAAAAAAGGGTATGCTCAACTAGGATTTTTTTCCCTCATCTCTGAATCCCTTGCTGGTCTCAAAGGAAAATGTCTGGCTTTGTTGCTTAACAGATGAGGTGAAAACTAAGTCACAAATGGAGGCTGAAATAAGGTATTAGAGAAGGCAATAGATTTCATCACTATGGTGGTAAGAAGGGATATTGATTAAGTGACTTTTAAGTCCAAATCGATGACTTTAGCAACGTGGTTAAGGGACAGGATAGATATTTTGGGTTGGGTTTCAATAGAAACTTATTTCTTAACATGAAACCAAAGTTACAAAACTCCTCTCTAGTTTTCGCTAGCTTGTTGGATAAGGAGGTTTTCAAGCTTGGTCGTAAAGGGACAACAAGAGAGGCTCTCCAAGTTAAGTGGTTTTGTTAGGTGGACACTACCAGTATGAGTTTTGGGTATAAGTATTATATGTTGCTTAGACTATTTTGTGTGTGCAGTGTCAGCAAGAACTACTTCAGTTATCTAGTGGTAGTGGCTATAGGTGTCCTTTTTTATCCTTGATGGCAATGCTGAAGGGATGGGGAGGATCTATGTTTTCTACATAGGTGTTTAGCTCAGATGTGTAGGTGTGGGTGTGGGTGTATTTTTTACTTTTTTTTTTTTTCCGTTCTTACTCCACTCTATTCCCTAAGGGTGTTGAGTGTTTCAATAAATATCAAAAAAAATAGGGATCAATTTGTCCTACTCAAAATTTTAGAGGGATTAAAATGAAGGTTTATTTATTTATTTATTTTTTGGTTCTTGCAAATGGAGAAATATAAAGAACATAAAAAAGACATGAAGCGATGGGTCTATGTAAACTATAAATTTAATCCCAAAAAACATGATGGGATTGGGAGGAGAGTAGCACTCTATAGGGGTTCTTTCACAGTCTCAAAAAATGAAAATCAAAGCGACCAATATTTTTATTGCAATAATCATGCCTGGCTAGTCATCCCCATAATAAACTATATTGATCTTAATTGACCTGCAAATCTTTGATTGGCTCTTTGGAAACCTCAAGAGCAAGATGTTACATTAAAGAGAAACAAATCAAACAATAATCGTGAAGGCGTTTGCACTGTATCATCCGCGCGTCTGCAGTTTGGGATATACAAATTCACAAACTAATTAGTTAATGTTTATGCCTTATGTGGGGATTTGGAACCCAAATACACAAATTAATTAGCTAATGCTTATGCGTTAGGTGGAGATTTATAATAATGTTACATAGCCAATTAGCCATATAACAAGACTATTGCGGGCGTAAGCCCCGTTGATGATGATGATGATGATGATGATGATGATGATGATGATAATAATAATAATAATAATAATAATAAGAAGAAGAAGAAGAAGAAGAAGAATGCCATTGGTAGAATTTACCAAGATATAAGGAGGGTAGTAGAATATGTCAAAGAAATAAAGATCATCCATTTAGCTAAATGTTAAAATTGAGGTTTTAATTATAACTAACGTGAGTGTAAAAAATTTTATACAAACATCTAATAATGTATTATCATATATCAGTAAAAATATTTGATTGATCGAACCAAGCCACCCGCTACTTTGAACACTGTACAAACAGAATTATTTAATTGAGTGGTGCAAAAATATTGTATACTGACAGTGAATCAAAATTAATCTCTAAAACTTATACAAAAGCATTTCAGTAGAACATCTGAAAAAACAAAAAAGAGGTGTTTTGTATTTTCTTTCAACTTTCAACCTAAGTTCATTGTATTCATATATGAAAATGATCATACCAACTCTGCTTAGAATTATTTTTGTCTTAGTTTTAGTTATGCAATTTTAGGATAGCTTATAGTTTTGCATTTTAAATATTGCATAGATTTAATCTTTCTTGGAATTTTAATTGTTGCATGACTTACCTTCATTTCCCTTATAATTTTAAGGGCAATTAAACATGTTTTGGACCCTATTTTTCAGGTATGAGAGTCTGTGATGAGCTGGAAAGAAAGAGAGTTTCAAGTTGGAGAAAAGTCTACTGGACTTGAGTCCAGCAGTCAGACTCGAGCGCGATGAAGGAACAGAGAGCAACTATTTCTGGCATCACGCTAGGCTTGAGAGTGAGGCCCCAGGCTCGAATGATTTCTACATAAAAGAAGTTGACGCAAACTAAACGCAATGGACTCGAAGAGGATGGGGTATTTAAGGTTTTCTGAGTGATTTTGGTAGAACTTCTTGATTTTGGTAGAGTGGAGGTGATCTTGGAAAGCTTGGGAGAAGAATTTAGGATTTCAAGTGCTCATCAGAAAGACCCAACGAGCGCAAAGGTTCCAATTCTCTTCCGATGACTCACAATGGAGTTTCTTTCGCCATTCTCCTTTATTTTATTTTCTTTTTCATCTTTATTTGCTATGAATTAAGTCCCTCTAGGCTAGAAATTAGTGTAGCCAATTTTGGCAATGTTACAAATGCTTTGATGTTATATATTAAAACCCTTATTCGCTTGTTAACTTAATGTTTATAATTGTTTTTAAATTGTGCTGTGTGTGCTTGATCATCACCTTATTGCTTTGTTGGTTTACAATTACGAACTTCTAGTTATAAATACCGCAGGTTGAGCGAAAGCTAAGATTGATAAACACCACTATGTGATTTTCATTTAGGATTATTTTGATGCTTATCGCTTGCTCGATTTAGTTACATTAAGAGGTTAGGTAAATAATTCTAGCAAGGAGAATTAAAAGACCTAGAGAAAGGCTTATAATTATTTTATGGAATCCAACCACTAGTCAATAAAATAAGGTTTTGATAATTGAAATCCATGAGTGATGGAGCCATTAGTTAGGTAAACCAATTTTCCTTTACTATATCTCATCTCGTTTCATTCTAATCATTATCATATGCATTCTTATATTATTTTCTTGTTTATGCATTCTAATTCCTAGTTTTCTTAATTATCCTATCATTTTTTCTGGTAAAACTTGTCTTTAATTTCAATTTTCCTCATTCGATCGATTCTTGAGCTATACTCATGGAACATGACACTCTTTACTATTATATTACTTGTACAATCTAGTGCACTCACTAATAATAATAATAATAATAATAATAATAATAATAATAATAATAATAATATTGCTTAAATCATAATTATCTAAATTTTCTTAGTTTTTTATTTAATTTTTAACTATTTGTCATAGTTTAAATATAAATTAATTTGGTGAATTTTTACTTGAAAAACATCAATTCTCATGAACGATACTCATTCACCGTGTTTGGTTTACTACTTAAATGATTTAGTATATTTGCCAAATAGCCGTGGAAATTATTACAATAAAAAACATAAAATGTCACTTTTCAAGAAACATGTTCTAGAAACAAAAAGCACTTGTACATGTTAAAATTAAAACTTATAATTGGCTATTATTACAAGGTCATTTATTTAATGAGTTTTGAGTGTAAATTGTATAATAATATGGAATTGAAAACATATTTACGGATGTGTGAGCTAACAAATCTCGCATAGTGCGAGAATTGAAAATTTTAATTTTCAATAAAAAAAACTTGCATAGTGCGAGATTTAAAAACATATTAAAAAATTAACAAAAATAATAATTGTAATTAATCTTGCATGGTGCAAGATTTTAAGAAAAAATAATAAAATAATACTAAACCAAAATGTCACACTATGCGAGATTTTGAAAAAAAATATTAAAATATTATAAAATCTGTCTATATAAATCTATGTTTAGATCTTGCTCGCGTTGTGTTGTATGAGTAGGAGGAAAAACAGAGATTTTGTGTTTTGTGTTTATGAGAGGAATATAGAGAGCATGAGTAGTGAGTAGAGGAAAAAAATGAGAAAAGCCATCATTTCGTTTCACTTCACTTCATCATGAGTTTATATTTCTTTCTCTTCTCGTCATGTATTCAGTAGGAAAAGATTAGAGTAGGTCTTTTTTTTGAGTAATTTCTTCCTCCTCTCTTCTTCCTTACTTAACTAGTTGATCTTGTATTGTTGATTTAGTAAAAAGTTTCTATTTGTTTAAAAAAAAGGGAGAACTGGGTAAAAAAATGAGTTATTTCGCATTATGATTAATTTTTTTGTCTAAGTTTCATTCCCTCACTTGTGTTTAGTTTATTTTGTGTTAATAATTTAAAAAAAAAGAGTTATCATTCTGTTTGTCCAAAAAAAATAGAGTACCAATAAGAAAAAATGATTTTTTTGGTTCATTTCCCTTCTTCTTCCTCTTCATTTGATCAATAATTTTTATACTACTAGTTTGTAAGGGGACAAAAAAAGGTAAAAATGGACACTAATGCAAATACAATAGTATATTTCAACGATAATATTGTTACAAATTAAAATGTCGGGGTCATATTTATATGTGAGAATCCAGCATGTTTCTTTATTCCATATATATGTCATTTACAAAGTTAGAAAATGGACTTTGTCGATACATAAATGTTGCGACACCTAAGGACAGTGAGAAAATAACTTATAGGTATTCAGTCTAAGTTTTGAGGTCACATATTTTCAAGCAATTGCAATAAGCGACAATGACAACATGCAACAAATGTTTCAAACATACCAGCAGCATCAAGAACAAATTTGTGCCATCAAGTTGTATGTTGACTTTAAAGAAGTGCTCTTACTAACCATGAAGATGACATTGAGGATAAAGAGCCTCAACCAAGCACTTATCCAAAGGCGGGGTAGAATAGGAAGAAAACAACAGGAAATATGGAAGTAGTAACGATGATGACGATGATGATGATGATGATGATATCGGTTTTGAAGATGAAGCAGATAATGAGCATGTATCAAACACAATTTGTAGTTCGCATCCATTCAGGGAGCCATATTTCATATGTGCTTTTAAATCTTGAAGTTATGAGTATACCCAAGTTTTGGAGTATGTTGGTATCTCTATTCATTTTATCTTAATATTTATCTTCAATATAAAATTTGTATTGATAACACAATGTTATTGTTAATTTAATTGAATTTTAGTTTTTTATGTCTTATTTTTGCTTTTTTTTAGTTAATATTAGATTTTATATTTTATTTTTGCTTATTTTTTATTTAGTAAATTTTAATTTTTATAATGTTAATATATCGACAAATTATTTGTCTTACTCATAATTTATTGTACAAATTTAGTTAATTTGATCTTTGTTCTATGCACTTAGATATTTTATTTTCAATTTTTGTTATTTCATATTGTGTTTTGTAGGTGTTCCTATTGTAGATGGTGAATTGTGTGTTGAAATTCCATAAGGCACATAAATACCAATTTCTTGAGGAAATTCAAGGCATCTTATTCATAAATTGGTCGTCAACATAGATAATTTACATTTTAGTCTTAATTGTGAATTGATGGATCTTGGAATGCAAATATGAGAAAATAATATATTAAACATGTCATGTTTTCAGGTATTCAAGAACTGAGCATCAAATCAATATTAATTATGATCGGGTATGAGAATGGGGAAATAGATGTATAGCCTGACTTGATGAAATCCCACAAGAAAAATAGGTTTTAGCATATGATGGTGGTTATCAATGGGGTCATATAACAACAAACTTAGTTGAGTGTGTGAACTTTGTATTAAAAGGGGCAGTAGTCTTCCTATTACGGCTTTGGTTAGAGCAACCTACTTTGGTTGGCTGAGTGTTTAAGAAAGGTGGAGATGCATTTGCGCGTAAAAGTCAGGACAAATTTACTCTGATGTGTTACTCCTCAACTTCAAGCAACGAAGGGCTACTTGAAACCTCCATATCACTCAAGTTGATAGACAATATCAGACTTTCCAAGTTCAAGATCCATCCAGCAAAGAAGCATATAGAGTTGATTTGAGGAAAAGGCTTTGTGATTGTGGCAACTTCCAACAGATCGTTCAGTGTTGTAATGTGATGGCCTGTTGCAATTTCTTGAAGGTTACTTGGCATACTTATGTTGAAGGTGTCTAGACGATCAATGGAATTTTGAAAGTGTATCAGAAGGAGTTTGGGTTATAGGAATGAAAGTACATGGCACGATCTCGAGGCCCAGAGTTTGTAAAGGTGAGGCAAAGGGTCTCCCTAGATCAACCCATTTCCTGAATGAAATGAACTCACTTGAAATGCATGGACCTCGACAATGCGGTCTTTGTAGAGGTGAGGGTCATGGTCGCAACAGTTGTCCACATGCTCCTAGGCCTAGCACGTAGTGTTGATTGTAATAGCTTGCTATTTTGCTGACCCTGGGTTGCGGACACACGACCACTAGGGTGGCCCACTATACACTTCTATGCCTATTTTAAGGCTCAAAGTGTTCGAATTAGCTCTTGTATTTAGAAATAGAAGTTGTAGCCCTTTGAATAAGCTTTCCAACGCCACAAGAATCAGATATCTTTAGCTCTATATATATGAATTGGAGGTCAGATTGGACAATATCAGAACATTAGCAACCTTTAATCTTATAATTCAATTTTCACCAAGATTCTCTTAGAACTATGTTTTGAGCTAAACATAAAAATTTTAGAGGACTTCTTGAGCTTTCCAAAACATTTGTCTCAATCAACCTCTATAGAGAGATATAAAATTTTCATTACAATACTTCCTGTAAATGAACTTCAAAACTCTTCTATTTAGCTCCACAAATTCTCCCAAATTGAACATGCTACAAGCTCCATACATCTCTATGATCTTCATACAATGACATGGGAAGTTCATGAAGCAAATAACACTTACAAAAGATGATTAAAAGCACAGGAAACTCTAAAATATATTTATTCATCAAAACGTCGCACTTAACCATGATTTCACTCTATGATGCACAATGAGGACAAAACCCGATCAATCAAAAGTCAATTATTCTAGCATACAAAATGATGCAATATGCCTAGAGTATAGAGAAAAGGGGTGCATGAATGCAACCCACCACTAGCCTAACAAGCTATTGACAACCTGGCCCATAGCAAGTGCATTTAGCATAAAATATCGTTAGTTCTATCCCATACACTTTATAGTCCACTCCTTGGGATATACTATATTTCTTGATTGCCCATATAACAGCCTCTTTGTCGCTAAATTGAATTCCAACACACAATTCACCATCACTAATAGGGACACCTATGAAACACAATATGAAATAAGGAAATTGAAAAATTAAAAATAAAATAAAATAAAATAATAATACAATAAACATGTCAAAATTAAAAATTAAGCAAAAATAAAATAATAATAATAGAAAAAAATTAACAATAATAATATAACAATAAACATATATCAGATATAGTATTTATATTAAAGATAATTACTAACATGAAGAACAAAAAAAACTATATACGGCATACTCTAAAATTTAGGTGCATTCATATATTTAAGATTTAAAGCATGCATGAAGGATGGCTTCTAGAATGGATGCTAACTAGCAATTGTGTTTGATATGTGCTGATCATCTCCTTCACCATCTAGCTTCATATCATCAGCACCACCATCACCACTTTCACATTCCCCTACAAAGTCCTCCTCATTACTTTCATCATTTTTTTGTTCCCATTCTACCCCACCTTCTAGAAATGTGCACTGGTGAAGCTTTACCTCCTCATTGTCAACTTGATGGTAAAAGATAGGAGTTACTTCTTTGAGATCGACATACAATCGATGGCGGAAACTTTTGCTTGATGTTGCTGGTTTGTTTGACACATTTGGTGCTTGTTATCATCGTTACTTATTATTGCAACCTTGATAATGTGTGAACCCACCAAAAATGGATGATGGACATCTGTATGTTATTCTCTCCATTGTCTTTGGAGTTTTAGAATCTATGTATTGACAAAACCCACTTTCTAACTCTACACATGACATAGTGTAAGGAATAAAGAATCATCCTGGATTTTCACATATAAATGTGACACCTTCACTCGTATTAACAATATTGCTCCTGAAATATATGTTTGCTGTGGTATCCATTTTTACTTTTTCTTTTTTCCTACTCTACTCACTCATTTTTTGGACACAACTTTTTTTTTACACTTAGCTATTTCTTTTTTTTTTAAATAGTTGAAACAAAGACTTAAACCACAACAGATGGGAAGCAAGGGGGCAACAATACAACAAACCAGCAAAATCAACAGCTCCCAAATAGAATATCACACGTGTGTGTGTGTGTAGAAACATAAAACAAACAAAAAAAAAATGAAAAGGAAAAAGAAGAATAAGTTTTTTAAGACTAGAAACACAAAACAAGATAAGAAGAACAAGCTTTTTTTCTACTTTGCTCTCTTTTTTGAGACACATATATGACACTCTTTTTTGACACACATAATTTTTTTAGGACTGTAAACAGAAAATAAATAGATAGAACAAAGAGGAAAAAGGAGGAAGGAGATGCCTATTTTTCTCCTACTCTGTCCCATTTTTTTTTTTTACTATTCTAGTCTTTCTATTTTTCATACACATCCCTTTGTTTTCCTCAAACTACCATCACCCAAAACCAACAAAAGGAAACTCATCCAAGAAGAAGAGATGGATCGGGTTTATATAGAGAATATATAATATTTTAATATTTTTCAAATAATTTCGCGTATGGCGAGATATCAAAAATCTCTCAACATTCAACATTCTAGTTTTCGTATTTTTTTAATATTTGTTTTTTAAATATCTCGCCACAGGCGAGTTTTTTTAAATATCATATTCATTTGAATTCAAGCCTGTCGCAAGATTTTAGTGTGTAAAATTAATATTTTATTAAATTTTTAGAATAACGGATTAGACGAGATTTTGAATTACCCATATCCGTGTAATTTTAATCCTAAACCCATATCTTTGTATTTCATCAACTCAAAACCAATATGAAAAAAAAGGACCCTCGCTCTAGGTGAGTTTTTATTTTCAAATATTAAATTATTTTTCAAAAAAGCAACTAATGCGAGATTTGACAAAAAAATATATATTATTTTATTAAATTGAAAAATCATGCAGCAAGCGAGATTTCATAAAACCATATACAACCAGGTAATTTTAACCCTAAGTTCATATTTTTGGAGTAAACCCCCAAGTTGATCCTTGACAATTTATCTCAATTGGCTGGACCAATTGGAAAATGTCAACTTGATCCTTAATAATATCAAAAATTGGACATTTAGTGATCGCTGGATGGAAAATTTTAACGGTGTTAGTAACAATTTCATTATTAGACAAATTAGTCAATAACATCATTTACAAAAAAAAAAAAAAAAACTTATCCCTCATCCTCTTTCTTCCTTCACCCCTTTATCCTCACCACCACCATCATAAATTCCAATTCCTATGAATTTTGGATATGTCCCAATTGTTCACTATGGAGGATACTACTCCGCCTGCCTTTCTAGTTTCTTCAATGCGAAGTTAATGACATTCCAATCAAAGTCATGGTATTGAAGCCATCTTACAATCCATGGGAGCATTCTGGCCCCTTGACCATTGCTTTGCAGCCTGAGCATTGATTGCTTTGACATTGCCCCTAAAAACCACTTCAACTACCTTCTCAACGTCATCTGGACTTACTCCCTTCTTGAAAAGAATCTGACACAGTAATTATACTCCATCACAGAAAAATAACACCCTTTAATGATAATAGGAAGTGGATGGCCATGTGTGCTGTTCAACTTCTTTGCCTTGGCTTAGCATTTGTCCCCCATAAGGCTGTAGTGAGGAGGAACCTTCAAGACAACACAGCTTGGGTGCATAGGAAATTATGATGGCAAAGAATGAAGCCTTCTTCAAGGCATTTCACATATTGGGAAGTAATAATTAACTAGTAGGAGAAATCATTCAACTACATAAATTACATAACAAATGGAATTTATTGGGTCGAAGCTTTGTGATTGTTGAACAACTTGCTGAGAAAAATAAAAGTAACATAAAATTATGACATGAGTAAGCATAAAATGATATAATTAAATTAGAAAGTTCCTAAGTGAAGGGAAAAACCAATACAGCATTGTATACAGAAAGTAAAAATTCAGAAACAGATAATTACATAACTTAGGAAATAACATAATTCTTATTATGTTAACTTTGATGTCATTGTTAGTATCTGTTCTCACATTTACATTCTCTAGTGTTTATTTTGAAAGGAAAAAAGGTCGATGTATCATGCATTGTTGAATTTGTGAGATGTTCACAATGCACTACGGTTTTCCCTCCTAATAATGTAGAGTTAAAATTAGTAGAATTTTAGCAAGCACAAACATCATATTAGAATAAATATTTCCACTTTTGCTTCGCAACAAGAAGTCAAATACTAGCATGGCATAAGGATGAGGTTATGTATATAAATGCAAAAAGTATCAGGAAGAACAAAAATTAAATAGTAGACTAGCTTACTTGTTTGATCCAACTTGGTCCCCAACCTGATGAAGATCATCTAGATTGAGAAAGAGATTCAGCATACAACCTATCATTGATCAACCCTCTAAAAGAAAGGACAAAAACACTCATCATAAATTCAAAAAATGTATAAGGATGTGAATCAATTCAAATTCTATAAATGAACCTAATATGAGGTGGATAGTGCCTAATTTCTGCCTCATTATGGTGGTGGTAGTGATGGTGGTGGGTATAGGTGGCTATGCACACAGGTCCATTTAGCACGATGGACCACAATTAAAGGGTCAAGGTCTGTTTTATAAATGAACTTTTTTGGCCTGTTCGCATCCGCCCGCATAGCCTCAAGTTCAATTAGTCACGTACCCATTTTTCTGCTCAACGATCAGTTTTTCTTTCATATTTTTTTTAGCTTTTTTTATACCCTATACTATATTATATTCATACGTATATTTTACCTTGCAAAATATATATATATATACACACTTTTCATTATAGTATCCAAAATATTATCAATCAAATATGTATAACTCCTCCAATCATAAAAAATAGTAAAACTATAAAAGAATATAAATTAACAACTACCAACTATCAAATACCAAACATAAGCAAATTAAATACCAAATACAAATACTAAAAATGGTAGAATAAACTCACTCATCAAAGTCCATCCATCAAGAAATAAATACCGCAAAATGGAAGCATTCCTCACTATGCAGGCTGGGTTATTCCACAAACCCGGGTAAAGGATTAGCCCGCAAGTTAAGCGGTAAGGACCTAAAAAGTCCATGAGATGACAGACTAAAAAATTTTTGTTCATTTCGTGAGGGTTACGAGTTAAGCGGTTGGTCTATGAATTGCGACTCGTATACGTGGCTCTAATGGTGGGGTCGTAGTGAGGATGAAGAAGGTGAAGGAAAGAAGGGGATGGGGGATGCATTTTTTTTTTTTTGTAAATGATTGTAGGAACCAATTTGTTCAGTAATGAAATTCCTCCTAACGTTGATATTTCTGTCTAACAACCAAGTGTTTGACTTTTGACATTATCAGGAAATTGACACTTTCCAATTATCAGGAATCAACTTATCCATCATGAAATTATCAGAAGAACTTGGTAGTTTGCTCCATATTTTTGAACTTCATACGCTCAAACCTAATATTTAAAAAAAAATTCCCAGTGTTTTTATTTTTATTTTTTTTATGTCTGAGGAAAGATACGTGTTCAAATATAATATAGAAACATTCACTCGGTATCTTGGGCCCCCCATTTAATGGGTTTGTTTGCGAGGTGCATATTTTCTATGTGAATTTGTATTTTTCTCCATCCATCACTATAATCAACAAGCGCATTGTACATTGCGTGATAGTTTCCTTGAAAAAGATATGTATCAACGCAAGAGCACAACCATCATATGCATTATGTCAGCGTGATGACGTCAATCCTAAGATCCAGAATAAGCAAGAGATTATTATACATAGTTGCCAAGACTTGCCTTGATTTTGAAAGATTCTTTTGAATCTGATGGAAATTTTAATTTGAAAATTTATAGTCTTCGACGCACTTTACCTGACATGACAAGCCCACAGATTGGTCATTGTTTAGCTAGCTCCATTATTAGTCATACTGGACTAGTACAATTGTGATGTTTATGGAGACAACAATGTTATTTGTGTATTGGAATAGAGAAAAACTTACGTCAACTTTTTTATCATATTTTATTTATTTTATTAATTAAATCATGATATGTAATTTTTTTTATATGAGTATATATTTTTAAATTTTAAAATTATTTATTTTAATAAAAATATACACATATTATATCATGATTTCATTGATGAAATGAATGAATTGAAGATAAAAAAAAACTTGATATAAGTTTTATTTATTAAAATACCTACTTTACAATTATTAAATATAATGGATAAATAATAATAAATGAAAATCATTATTACATCTAATAATAATATAATAGATCTCCCTATAGAATATTCACGCTTAGATTTATAAATAACTAACATTTTTTTCTGCAAACTTTTTTAGGGATAGTAAAACAAATAACATTTTTGTTTTTGTTAGGCAAACCTTTTTCTTTTTGACGTATTGGCAGGAACGTGTGCAACGGACACATTTGCAAACACACCGGAGCTAAAAGTCGAGCAATGAAAACATGGTGACATTTCATTCTTTTCCTTAAAAAAGGAACAATGTTACACACTTATATTCATATTGCTTATATTTTTATAAATTCTATTGTAGCTAAATTTATTTCATTTATTACACACCTATATTCTGATTTTATTATATAAATAAATATAATAAAAATTCATTTTAAATGCAATGATCGTATAAAACGTTTTAACAATATTATTCAATCCAATCATCTTATGTGAATAACTTTTAAAATAGTAAGATGGGAGTTAAAATTATTTTATTGATGTGACAATATGTGATGAATGATTGTGTAAAATAAATTTACATTGATAGCTCATCAAATTTAATCTCATATAAATAAATAAGTTTTTTCAATAAAAACTGTGTCTAACATTATTTTAGTGAGACTTGTTGAAAGAGTAATCGTGCATCCTTATTTAAACTATAATTAACTAACAATTGAATTGCCCATGTGCTAGACTGTTTTTAATTTATTTAGTAACTAAAATAAACTCCAACAGAAGAAAAAAAAATTGTGAATGTCAAATTGTTTTATCAAAATGATCAAAAGAGACTCGAGGCAATTTCCTGTAGATAAGAAAAATAGGGCATACGACAGAAAGATTGGTTGGAAAGTTAAGAAAGGTTGGGAAGTTGAATCGTGTGAAAGAGAAGGGACAAATTAAAGACCAAATCAAAGCTAGGTGACGATATGAGTTATAGGTCACGGATGAGCGAAATATATTTATATTTTTTAATATAAAATAATTAAATAAAGCACACGGATTGCACACGTACCACATAAAATAAAATAAAATAATTGAAACTCAGCTTACTTATGAGTTATGACAAACATATCTCTTTCAATAGTATTGAATTCAAAACCATTCATAGTGCGTGTGGTCCATTAGCAATTGGGCCACTGTTTCAGGGAGCAGCTTGAACTTGACTTGAGCACGACTTGCATATGTGAAATAGAGAAACAGTGGTATCGTGATGTGAACTAAATAACGTGCAAAAATGAAATATCTTCTACTACATCTTGTTACAATGTTTAGAAAAAAATTAAATAAAGGAAGTTTTGATTCTGTTTTAGGATTCCAATACATGGATTGCATTTTTTGGTCTAAGTTCACCTTGTTAACTGTTCTAATTGTTTGGTTAGAAGAAGAGTGTTGATATAGCTTCCCAACAATCATCTTAAAAATATTCCTGATTCAAAATTTCATTTAGAATTATATGAGTTGTAATTTATACAACATTCAAAGATTATTTAATACAGCTGAGTGGATTTGAATGTTGAGAACTTTTAAGCCTGCCAATTAGAAAGATTAAACATTTCTCTTAGAAAAATAATTCATATGAAATATGAAAAGATACATAAATTGAATATTTGTGTAATTTTTTGCAATTAATTTATATTTTGAAATTGCGATGAGGTATCAAATTGTTGGTGTTTGCCCCGGATGTAATGCACTATCAGAATCAATGGTCCTTCACCGCAATCAAGCCGACGAGGTTCGGAAATTACTCTTGCTAGATCAAATAAGTGTGAACCATGGTCATCATCAACATTTTGGAGACTGGTTTATTCAAGCTCTGACAAAATATATGGAGACAGAATGACAGCAAAAGAATCGCCACTGTTATAAAAAAACACAAATAGCCACTGACGTTTTTCCACAGCTAACTCATAAAAATCCATCGCTAAATCATTTAGCAACGAAATTTGTCATGGATCGGTGAACTTCCAAAAACATTTGTGTCCAATGTATTCGTTGTGGAATTTTTAGTTCCATGATTACTTAGCAACGGAATCATTCGTCGCTAAAAAATAGTTTTTATTTTTTTTAAGAATTGCAACAATCTAATATGACCATCTTAAATCAAAACTAAACATCAAAACCATAATAAAGCTTAAGTGTCATTAATTACATTGTGTCACAAATTATAAATCTAAATGTATTTAAGAAGCCAAAGTATTTCAAAAAGATTAGCTTAATACAAACTTAAGGTATATAAGATGTCCTAATCAAACAAAATAAAGAAAGCACATCAAATTTATCATATTCATCCTCACCTGTCATCATCATCCTCATTCTCATCCCCATCCTCTTCATTAATAGGCTTTATCATGATCTCCACCTAATATTGGTGAGCCACTAGTAGAATTGTCCAACTACTACAAAATTGTGTTAATCATGTTTTGTTGTTCAATCATTTGCCTAGAAATACTTGCAACCAAACTCTTCATGGCTTTTATCTCTGATTGTGAATAACTCTTATTGGAAGTGGAGAAAGATGATAGGTGACATGCAGAAAGATGATAGGTGACATGCAGCTTTAGAACCTAAACCACAAATGTGTTTCTTCTTGCTAACGCCTCCCCATCTAGCTACTGTGAATCAATCTCATTCTTACATCTCATGTACTCGTCCTGACAAGTACAGTTGTTAACAAGCAATTATGTTGAAAAATTTATAAAACTATATGTTAAAGGTTGATTGCATTTATAGTTACAACAATATCTTAAGCCTTGGTGGATGTCCACCGCCCAGCTTTATGCATGTGAAACTTAGTGAATATCTCCTAATACCTAGGTTCTCTTTACAAACTTTGACTCTGAAATATTTTAAGAAAAATCATTATTTTGAAAAAGCATAAACATATGCACTATATTGTTGATTACTTCATTAGAAAAAAAGGGTGTTGCCACCACAAAATGTTAGAGAGAAATAGTAGTCAGCAAATCACTTTTATTCATTTGATGTGAAGATCACAATAACCAACCGAAACAAGAAGATTGGCATATACTACGAGGAATGTGGGAGGTGGAGTGTGTGGTACTCAAATACATAGCTTTGTGAAAATCAAAAACAAGCAGTCATTCATTCAAAAACAATTGTCCTACTTAAAAATTTTCTCATATATTTTTTTGGAAAAAATAAAAAATAAACATGAAATTGAAGAGAGGATAAACTAATTGTAGCAACTAATTAAAAACCCAAATTTGAAACAACTTCTACCAGACTCATATGCTTCACAAATTTAATATTTTACTCACTACTCTTTTCCTTTGTGCTATTGCAGAGATTGAGCCTTCAGTATCTCTGGAGAGTCCTTTAGATTTTCTATTTTGAATGTTTTTTCTACACTTCTCCAACCATTTTGGTTTTTGCCAAAGTCAGTCCAACTCTTCCCATACATAAATAGGAATCCATTTGGCTTTGTCCAAATTTTTATGAACTTCACCTATCATACTCCTAAGTAGGTCAGATGCTTTATAGTCAAAGCACTTTTTTATACTATCTTCATGCTCAGAAAACCACTTATACTTTTTCTACATTCTGGAAAAAGAAAAAGTAATAGTTATTTCATCACATAATATGCAATTCCAATATTATTGACACTATAATAACTAGTTTACCAAAAAAAAGGGTAATATCTATAGTTAGTAAGAAATTACCCCAAATTCTTTATACCACAAATCTTTTACATCTTCATCCACCTCACCATAAGTTCTCCAAGCTTCTTCAAAGTTGGATTTCATAATGGCAGTGATGTTTCTTGGTAGACCAACTAGAGGATCAAACCTACAAGAAAATGTCACAGATGTGTGTTTGTATACGAGTGAGTGTGTGTGTGTGTGTGTGTATTTATGAAAAAAAAATGATCATAGAAAATTAATGAAGTGCACAAATCAAAAGTACTTACGTCCTCATTGGTCTTGTATGATCCATGTTTTTCAATCAGCTAGATCGATGGTTCGAGATGGAATCACAAGTAAATGAGAAGATGATGAATGAGGATATGATAATGGGGAGGGTGTGGTAGGTTCAATAGATGTTTACCCATGTGGAGTTAGGGCAGATATGTATGAGGATTCATATATTGGGGTGATGAGCTAAGGGTGTGATAATATGGAGTTGTGATAGGTGGATTCAATGGTTGTGAATGTGGAGCTAGCTAGGTTAGGTAAGCTAGATACATGAGGAGTTGTGATAAATGACAGGGGTGTTCAAAATCAATTCAAACTAAATTAAAATTGAATATCAATTAGAAAAAATTAAAAATTGATCAAAATCGAAATAAATCAGTTTGAATTGGTACTTAATTTGTGAAAACTGAACTAGATCAATCGATTTTTTGTTCTTATTTCCAAACCGAACCAAACCAAATCAAACTAAATCAATAACATATTATATTAATAATTGTATATATTAATTAGATGTATTACTTATCAAAGTTTCCTATTCATATCTAAATTTGTCTTATATTTTAACTCAACATTTTGGATTTTCTATTATACATTAATTCTTTTAATTTAATCAACATGATTTTTGTTCAAATATTTTATCGTTTGTTTAACTTATTAGTTAATAGTATTACATATTAGCATAAGTTTTTAAATTGGCTTGGATTTATAATTATATAACTTTTAGTCTAATTTAATGTTGTTTATATTTACTTTTTTATATTATAAATTTTTAGTAAGAATTGAAAACTAAACTAATTCAAACCGATTTAAATTGGTTTGGTTTAGTTCAATTCTTCAAAAATAATCAAACCAAACCAAAACAATCTTTTTAATTTAAATTGTTAAATATTTTTATGTATAATTCATCAAAAAACATATTTTTATTTATAATAAATTACATTAAATTTGATTAATTATATATATAACCTTTGGGTAAAAGCTAATACAAATAGTTTTTATAAAAAATGGTTATTTCTAATTGATAAAATCACTTAATTGCATGTTTTATTTTCTATTTGCACCAATTAGATCATGCTAAGATTTTTTTAGTATTTGATTTATATATAGTGTTAATATAAAAAATTTACATGAATATTTCAGTCATGCATTACCATGTCAGTAACATAATTAGATTTAACTACTTCTAACAATCTTCAAAGTATGAAGCATGTAAACACTTTATTCAACATCCTAAAAATGTCGTAAGAATTATTTTTTCATTCACCTAAATTTTAGTTTATAGATTAAAAATAGAATTTATTTTATGGTTAAATGTATTTTACTCCTTTGAATTTTAGATCATGTGTAATTTACACTCTAACTTTCCAAAATATGCATCGCGATACTGAACTTTCTAACTGTACAAAACACTCCTCGGCATAATTTTGACAACTAATGAAAGTAAGATTTATATATCCTTAACCCTTGATGTTTTTAATTTGTTCAACACTGTCACCTTGTATGTAAATTTTATGTGCAATTAACCCCTTGATTTTTTTATTGTGTGCAACTCAACTCCTGCTATGACTTAAAGTTTTGCACTGTATGAAAAGTAAAGGTATTTTTATCCAGTTTAAAAAATTTAGGTGTCGTGATGACGTTTGAAAAGTAGGGTGTTAATTGCACATGACATTAAATTTGGGGGGTAAAATGCATATAACCTTTTATTTTATATGTACCATTGATTAAACATAATAATTACACATGCATCTAGTCATACATAATTATATCAACTTTTACAAATAGAAAAAGAAAAAAAAATAACTTAATGACAATGTAATTGATTGACACTATAAATTAGTATATGAAAATTAATATCAAAATAAAAATATATTTGTGCCAAAAAAAAGTGTATAATTGTATAATTTCAATCTTTTCGTATTCAAATGGGTAGGGTAGTTACAAATTTTTAAAATTTGAATTTGATTGTATTATGATTTATAATAGTGTATTCAATTAATAATAAATTGAGCAAGATAATTTAATAGTGAAACATAGTTTAAATTTTATTGCAAATAGAAAAGAAAGAGAAAGTGGAGTCATTTTAGGGGAAAAAAATTATAGAATTTCTACCCATAAATGTATAGTTACAATTCATAAAATTTAAATTTTATTGTAGGTATAGAAAAAAGAGGAAGAGAGTGATTAGGAAGTTGAGTGATTTTAGGCTTCATGTAATAATGTTTTTTATTCCTTATATATATATATATATATATATATATATATTGATAAAAATATTACACATACATCTAATCATACATAATTATATCAACTTTTACAAATAAAAAAAACTAAATGATAATGTAAAATTTATTTATATCGTCAAGGCATCAATGTTAATCTCTTCAAAATAACAAAATATACTTTTAAACGTCCATCAACATATAGTCATTTTATACTCATATATCATGAATTTTTTTTTATTAGAATGCCATTGAAATTGTGTGATTCTTATTATAATTATCCTAATCATCATATAAAAATATAATGTAATTGATTGACACTATAAATTAGTACATATCAAAATTAATATTAAAATAAAAATATATCTTTGTACTAACTATTATTTATGATTTGCACAAATTAAATCATGCTAAGATTTTTCAGCATTTAATTTATGTATAATGTCAATTTAAAAATAAAAATAAAAATATTCAATTATATATTACCATATCAGTAAAATAATTAGATTTAACTATTTACTAACTATCTTTGAAGTCTTATAAAAATGAAGAATATAAAATTTTATTCAACATTCTTTTTTTATTCACCTAAATTTGAGTTTGTAGACTAAAACTAGAATTTATTTTATATGCATCACTTATAAAAAAAATTAAAATTACACATACATCAAATCATACAAAATTATATCAACTTTTACAAATAAAAAATAAAACATAATTAAATAACAATGTAAAATTTGTTTACATCGTCAAGACATTAATATTAATCTCTTCAAAATAATAAAATCTACTTTTAAATGTTCATCAACATCTAGTCATTTTAGAATCATCAAATTATTTTTTATATTGAAATGTCATTGAAATTATTTGATTCTTATTATAATTATCTTAACTAACATATAAAAAATATAATGTAATTAACTGATGCTATAAATTAGTTTATGAAAACTAATATCAAAATAAAAATATATCTCCGTACAAAAAAAATCTAATTGTATAATTTTTGGTTTTTCAAATATAAATGGATAGTTACAAAGTTCTAAAATTTAAATTTAATTTTCTTCTGATCTATAATATTGTATTCAATTAATAAATTAAGCAATATAATTTAATATAGTAATCCAATTTAAATTTTATTGCAAATAGAGAAGCAAGAGGAAGTGGAATAATTTTAGGAAAAAAAGATCTAGACATTTCATACATAAATAGATAGTTACATATTAATATCAAAATAAGAATATATCTCGGTACAAAATTGAAAAATCTAATTGTATAATTATACGTTTTTCGTATACAAATGGGTAGTTACAAATTTTTAAAATTTCAATTTGACTGTCTTCTGATTTATAATAGTGTATTCAATTAATAAGTTATTACATTAATAAATTGAGCAAGATAATTTAATAGTGTAATGCAATTTAAATTTTATTGCAAATAGAGAAGAAAGAGGAAGTAAAGTAATTTTAGGGTAAAAAATCTACACATTTCATACATAAATAGATTGTTACAAATTTTTAAAAGTTAAATTTGATTGTAAGTTAAAAAAAAAAAGAGAGAAAGTGGAGTGATTTTAAGTTTCATGTAATAATTTTTATAGTATTTCTTATATATATAAATATATGATAGCACAAGAATCTCATATTGTTCACCCATACATTGGTTTTATTTATAACCCGATTTTATCTCCAAGACTCCTTATCTATAATTCTAATAGATTTTTAAATCTAAATAGATTTCCATGTCCCATCAGACTTTATCCTACCAAATTTCACGCATCCTATTAAATTTATCATATCCTACCAGACTATGTATATCCTTAATATAAATATTCATAAATCTAATGATACATATCTTATGATATACATATCATAATACACATGTCAAAATATACATATCATAATACACATTTTAGGATAAACAAAAATAAGATCAATTGCTATCCCATCAAAATATATTTATGAGCTAATTTTCATAACAGTTTTTTGTCATTATAAATATCTTCAAAATCTTCCAATACAAACTAATAATAGCTAAAAAAAATATAAAACTACAAAATTTTTTACAAAGATTAAAATCAAAACAAGGAATAAAAACATATTTAAGTCTTTATATATTTATTAACAAACTAGAATAAATTATAATAGTTCACTAACTTATGGCTCACCTCGAAATTGGTTTGTGGTTGTAAATATCAACGGGCCCGCAGCAACTACAAACTTTGAATTTTCGGATATACATTGCTCGATCGCATTAGTGCAGTTTCCAGTCCTGGTCCGTTTTGAGTCAAAATGTCATTAAATTCTAGAAGGCAATTTTCTTTCAATTTGCGATTTTGCGTGTTGCGTTTTTGTTTCGCTTTTAGGCCCTTTTTTATTTTCCTAATAATTTCGCGAGCAAGCGTGTTGCAATTTTAATCCCTGTGCAAAGCGTGTTGCACTGACTGCGCACTAGTGTTTCTACAGAGAGCGTTTTCATCATCAGTATGTATAGTTTCTAACTATAGTTATGATAACGTTATTAAAGAGATCATTAGACAATAATTGAGTGATAGGGAATCAAATATTTGAAAAATGTTATTTGTATTTATAACGTATTGGATATTGTGTAATTCACATCTTGATACAAGCTTAAGAGGACAAAATGGACATTTGAGTACTAGAAGAAAAATCTTATTATTGGATTAATTTACATCAAGTATATGATGTTCTGGTCATGTTGAGTCAAGTCTGATTTATTTAGTTTAGTAATTTATATTTTAAAATGTTTCAAGACTTGTTTTATTTTTATGTTTGTTAAGCCTAATTATTAGTGTAGTAATTTGAACCTATTCTAGTAGGGTTAGAAAATAAGTTTAACATAAATAAAATGTATAAATACCTTCAAAACAGATTAGATGATATGGATACATGGCTGAATGAGGTGTCACAAACTAAGCCCAAGGGTGGTGGTAAGTTTTTTCAAGGCATTGACATCGTCACAATGATTCCTACCGTGAGCACTCTGAGGGGGAGTTTGACGATGATGATTCATTTGGGAATATGACGATTAGGAATAAAGGACAACTAGACAACAACATGAATGCTATCAAGATGCAGATACCACCATTTAAAGGAAGGAACGATGTTGAAGTCTATTTATAGTGGGAAAGGAAGAAAGAGATGATTTTTGCATGCCACAATTATTCTGAGGGGAAGAAGGCTCAATTAGTTGCAGGTAGAGTTTTCTGATTATGCTCTAATTTGGTGGGATGAGCTAATGAAGTCTAGTAAAGGAATGGAGAGCCTCCTATTGAGACTTGGAGTGCCATAAAGTGTGTCATGAGGAAGCAATTTGTGCCTTCTTATTACTATAGGGAGGTGCATCAGGTTGCACAAACTAACTCAAGGTTCACAATCAGTTGAAGACTACCATAAAGAGATGGAGATGCTTATGATCAAGGCCAATATAGAGGAGGATCCAGAGGTAACTATGGCAAGGTTTCTTAGTGGTCTTAATAGGGAGATAGCTTATATGGTTGAATTGCACCATTATGTGGAGATGAAAGATTTGGTAAGCATGGTAATGAAGGTGGATAGGCAACAAAAATGGTGGGCAACAAAATTATTTTGAATTTCACCTCAAAATGGGGTTCAAGATGGTCTCATGATGATGAGAAAAAGAAAACTAATGGCTCCAATTCCAAGGAGCTGGTTCAGATTCAACTAAAAAGAAAAGTATTCCTCATTCCTCTTCCTCTTCTTCTACTACTAGACACAGAGATATTAAATGTTTCGGTGTCATGGTTTGGGTCATTATGTTGCTGATTGCCCAAACAAGCGAATGATGGTTATTAAGGCAGGTGATATTGTGTTTGAATTGGATCATGGTGATGATTCTGATCATGATAGTATGCCATCTTTGGAGGATTGTTCGATGGTGATGTGGAGTATGCTATGCAGGGTGAATCTCTTGATGCTAGGCGTGCCTTAAATTTGCAAGTGAAGGAGGATAGCTTGGAGCAAAGAGAAAACATCTTTCATACTAGATGTCTAGTTGGTGGCAAGGTGTGCAGTTTGATTATTGATGGAGGGAGTTGTACTAATGTTGCTAGTATCATTATGGTGGAGAAATTGAGGCTGAAATGTGTTAAGCATCCTAATCCCTATAGGTTGCAGTGGTTGAATGATAGTGGTGAGTTGAAGGTCAAGAGATAAGTGAAGGAGGTTGCTTTCTCTATTAGGGAGTATGTTGATGAGGTGTTGTGTGATGTAGTAATAATGCAAGCCGGTCACATGTTGTTGGGGAGACCTTGGCAATATGATTAGCGGGTGCTACATGATGGCTTCAAGAATCGATATTCATTTGAGCATAACAGTCACAAATTTACTCTTGCACCGTCATCACCCAAGGAGGTCTATCTTGATCAAGTGAAGCTTCACCAAAGTATTTTTGGAAATATGGGCAGTGAGGTCACAAAAAAGTAGAGAGACAACAGGCCATGAGTGAAAAGAGTAAAGACAAAGGCTGGTGAATAAAAAACAAGAAAAATGTGAAGAAAAGAGAAGAGTGACAAAGTTGAGAGAAAGTGACAAAGTTAAGAGAAAATTATGTTTTTATGCAAGAGAGAGAGAGAGATTTAAAGAGTGCTTTGTTAGGCAAGAGATCTTTGATTATGATTCGGTTAAGGGAAGTTTTACTCTCTAACATTGAACTTAATCCATATTTGCCTAGTTGTTTTGTTCCTTTGTTGCAAGAATTTGCAGATGTTGTATTTGAACCTGGACCATGTTCGGTGCTAGCAAGGACAAGTTGAAATGCTTACAATATTAAAGGGCGAGTCTTTTTGAGGAAGGAGGGAATGGTACAAAGCTTAGAAGAGCAAAATGGACATTTCAACAATAGAAGAAAAATCTTATTATTGACTTAATTTACAACAAGCATATGATGTTCCGGTCATGTTGGGCCAAGTTTGATTTATTTAGTTTATTAGTTTATAAGTTTATATTTTAAAATATTTCAAGACTTATTTTATTTTTATGTTTGTTAAGCCCAATTGTTAGTATAGTAATTTGGGCCTATTCTAGTAGGGTTAGAAAATAAGTTTAACCTGAATAAGAGGTATAAATACCTCCAAAACTTGTGCGTACAAGTGGGTTGAGTGATTCCTTAACTTGTTGCATTAAAAGCTGAATAGAAGATTATAAGATAGAGTGATTCCTTGTATTATTTTATTTGGTTTTCAATCCTATCTTCTATATCAATTGCGTGTTGGGGTTTCTAGGTCTTAATATCCACGGGATTCCGCATCATATCTCATTCATCATTAGATGAAATGTGGATCCTACTTGAATGAAATCCACACCATATGCATTGTGGATGAGATGTGAGTTGACAATGTCAGTATTGTGAGTACAAATAACATAATTCCAAATATTTTTCAATAAAAATGATAACATTTAAAGAATAACAATAAAAATCTGATAATTTTATTAAATAAGATAATATTAAGATATGATCAAAATGTTAGAAATGAAATTAAATTAAAAAATAGAACAAAATCAAAATATCATTAGAAAATGAGAGACGGAAATAGAGCTCTTTGTCGGATTTTATTTGTGTTGCTCAACAGTTTAGTAAGTAGGAAAGTGGAAATCAGGGGAAAAATGCCAAGAAAGAAAGCGTTAAACAAACAAACCATTAGACTGCCGACAAGAAGCTAAGAAAGAAAATCAATGAAGATACTTTTGGGTGTTTTCTTTTTTTTTTTTTTTAATTGAACTTTTTTCTTTCTTTAAATACGAATGATGACATTAACCCCTCATAAATTTGGGAAAACTGGAATACTTGAGGTGACAAAGTCGATGAGATAATATTTTAAAGTTGATGGAAAAGAAAAATATCTCAAACTTCAACACCAACTTTTCTTTTATTCACCAAGAAGAATTTGATCATATGGTAGAATTCTTGTTCAGGCACGCTCTATTGCTTAATTTTTCTCTCTCCAGTGCCCATATATTTTTGTGATCTTTCCTAATTATTCGCGTGATCTTCAATGATAGTAATTGAGTACCCTTTTTTTCTTCAAAATATTGACACCAGGAATTGCACCGAAAATTTCAGGTGAAATTAAAATTATTTTAATAATTAATTAAAGATATAATTTCTTTTTATAAATCAATTATATGAAAACAAGTTTATAATTTTTAATGTATCAATTCTTAATTAATTTTAAAATAATGTGTTTCATTTGAACGTATGAAAACAATTACTATGATATGACAAATTACAAAAAATAATGCCAACATGAGTTAGCTCACTTATACATCATCATAACTTGAGTTCGATTCTCAGGTGGGCAAGCTTTTCTTTTAACCTAAACTTTATCTCACAAAAAAAATTATTTATATCGTGTAATATTTGGTATTTAGAGTTAATTTGGTAAAAAGAATCGTAATTTTTTTTAAAAAACAATTAACTTTAATTTATGATCAAAACTAAAAAAATTATTCATAATTATAGATTATTCTTCAATTAATTATGACTCCTAGCACATTTGGTAGCTATTTAGACTTTTTAAGAATTAGGTTAGGAAATTAATTCCTGATGGTATGTATGAAAATAGTCTCATGACTTTGTCTCAATAAGATTGGTCACTATTGGCAGTTGATATCAAGGATAGAGCTAGGACTAAATATTAGGGGTGATCACTGAAAAATAATTTACATGTAAATAATAATAATATATATCTTCTAATTTTTTCAATCTAAATTTTAAAAGAAAGTCTATATATTAAAATAAGTTGGTTTTAGGCAAAAATGGTGCTAAATAAATTGCTTTCTAAAAGAAATGTTAAATATTTTGTGGTCCTTAAAATTAAAAATACAAAACAAATTAACTTATTCCAAATATTTTCATAAACTTATTTATTCTATTTGTATTTTTATTAGCAATTAATTTAAAATGTTTATATATAATTAAAGATTAATTTGTCCAATAAATCATTTGAAAATACTAAGGATAGACAAATTTATCTTGTAACTTTCATTGAATCATGAAATGATTTTTTCTTTCGTTAAAAGACAAATTTGTTATTGCCAATTATTATTCTAAAAGAAAATCCATTTTCCAATCAAAACTCAAAGAAACATCTATATGCACAGCATATTTTTTATTACAATATTTAAATATATAAGTAAAAGGTTTATAAAAACTCATCCCTAATATTTGTATTGCATATTTTCTTATTTATAAAGAAATAAATAATAAAAAATAAAATAAAAGTGAATAATAAAATTGAATTATTATTGGGATATTAAACTTATCTAATGTGTTTTAAAATTAATAATATATATCCTACAAACTCTTATAACATATAAAAATTTTAGAGGTGGTAAGTATATATATATAAACATGAAAACTAAAAATTTTAACTAAAATACAAGAGGAGCCACCCTGGTGGATACCCTTAAAAACCAAAAAATAAACTATTCCTCAAACTTAAAATTATCAACTCTTAATTATGATTTACTTTTATTTCTTACAAATAAGATGGATTTTTTAAACAGATTTCCAGTTAAAAAAAAAGAACTCTTTGGAGAAGATTTCAAAACATGCACTTAAACTTCTAGTAGGAATAATAAGTTAAAATTTTTTATTGGGTTTTTCACCCTAATAAAATAAAAAATGATTACTTACATGAAAGAAATAGAAAAACTATAATTAATATACAACCTTTTTGAATTATTAGGTGAAATTGTTTCACCTCCCAAACGATTTCGGACACATTATTAAATGTGTATAAAATTGTCATAACCTCTAATGATTTTAGGGTGATTATATAACACATGTTATTTGCTATTTAGTTGGTTTTGTGCATTCCTTAAGTAGAGTTTAATGATTTGAATCACACCTCCATGTTTTTTCAAATTTTACTAGTATATTATTGCATTTCTTTTATTTTTGATTCTTCAACAATACAACATTTTTTTTAATCTATGTAATATTTACCCTATTTTAGAATTCAAACTTTTAATATTGGAAATAAAACTTTCTTAAATTTAAAATTTACTTTTACAGCAAACAATTTTGTTTAAATATATCTATATATATGTTTAAGGGAGCATGTGATATGCAATTAATTGTTCACTTTTCAGAATAGCGTTTTCATGAATGATTTTTTGAGCAAGAAGTTTGATAAGGACGACAAATGGGAATGACACGCATAAGGACATAACTTGTATATGATTTTTCAACAATGACAAATGGTCAAAAATGATTGGGCATTGAAAATGGTTTTCCAAACTACAATTGACACCAATATAATGACGATCGATTCTTACGGTGGGTTCTTCTTGGTTCACTCACTGTTACCGGAAAAATCCTCATTACTTTTTTTCCCTCTGCTTATTGATATGTTTAAACTAAGCGAGTAGTCCCACCTGACCTGAGATTGCATCATGGGCGATCAAATGGCACGGTGCCTGGCCATGAGAGTTTAGATGGTTTGATGATAGTTTAGAAATAGGATTTAAGGTAATTTGTTCTTTTCAATTTTTCAGAAGTATTTTCTTCTCACAGAAATGTAAACAATCCCACAAAAATGAGTATAAAAATGAGCTATTTTTCATTCTTAAAAACGGTAACTGTTTGGTTTATATTTTTTGTTTTTTTATTTTCTGCACCATTTGTTTTTAAGATTTTATCAAGAAAATAATAAAAAAGGAAATAAAAATAGAAAATAAAATATTATTATTATTTTTATTTAACTCTTTTCTTAATAAAATTTTAAAATAAAGAACACAAAAAAAATAGAAAATAAAAATAAAACCAGCCATGCCCTTAACTTATCCATGAATTTATGGATAACCATCATTTTAGTTACCAAAAGATCATATCACTGATAAAATAGCCCCTAAAAAAAATTATATTCACCTGTGTTCCTCCAAAAATTCATTTCATTTGATAAATTCATCCAAACATTAAATTATCTCTATTTTTGTTCAAAAAAGTAATTCTTTTAAGGCTATTTTGTCAAAGATATGATCATTTGAGGCTTAAAGTGGTCATTATACAATATCAACTTGGCATAAATGAGTTATTTTTCAAAATTATAATATTCTAGAATTAAAGTAGTGGTTCTACAATGAACTTTAACATAAAACACAAAATATAATAACTTTTATTAACAAAAATGAAGATAAATTAATCTTTAGATGAATTTATTAAACCAAATAGATCTTTGAAGTGCTATATATATATATATATATATATATATATATATATATATATATATATATATATACTATTTATCATTGACATAATCTCAAGAATCAAAATGATAATTTTTCCAAGAATTTATATATGTTTCTTTTTCAGCACCTGCAAAATATCTCACATCCCCTTCTGAACGCCCCATAAACGTATTAATAAAATAAATAAAAAAAAGAGCATACCAAAAAATAAATAAATAAAGAAAACTGTATATACCTTAGCAGGCAATGACGACAACCGGATGACGAGGATTGAGGAGGTTGCCTTTTCACTCTCATTTCCGGCCACTTTCCTTGCCTCCAGAAATAATAAACAATAATAGTCTAAGTTTTCCCCACGTTATCCCTCTTCTTTCTACTTTCTGTCTATATAATCCCACCACTTGGTTGCATATATTCCATTCATTCACTTCAAAGTCTAAACGAACCATCTACCACAGCATCCACTTTGTCCCTTAATCACTTCAATTTCTTTCACCCCTTCTCATATAACTTGAAGCAGATTCTGCAATATGGAATCCACATGCGTGGATACTTCACTCAATCTTAATCTTGTTCCTTCGCTGCAAATGGACGTTGTGGTTAGTAATTAGTATATAAACTTAGCATTTTGCATATGCAATCTTCTTCTTCTTCTTCATAAAGGTTCATTGTGGTTCTTAAAATTATATCCATCTATTATTTTAATATCTGAAATTAAAAAAACTATCAATTAAATCCATAAAATTGTAAAAAGTGAATTAAGTTAATCCCTGTAATTAATATTTATAAGGACTAACTTGAGTTACAAAAAGGACTTTTAAAGATCAAAATCAACCTTTATTCGCTTTTTTCAATTCCCTCAATTTCTAATATTGAAATTGATTTGTTTTTTCTGACCATAGGGTGAAGTTTTGGAAGAAGAGTTGCATCGTCTAAGTTGTGAGAATAAGAAGCTAAGTGAGACGCTGACACGCATGTGTGAGAGCTATCAGGCTATACAAAAGCATTTGATCAAATTGATGAACACGGATCATGAGGGAGACCCAATTACACCATCAAGGAAGAGGAAAGCTGAGAGCGAAAATTGTGCCAATATTTTTGGTATTTCAGGGAATTGCAATTATAATAATATTATTAACACTACTGAGAGCAGCACAAGCACTCTCGATGAGGAGTCATTCAAAAGGCACAAGGATATTGCATCGCTTAATAAGGTTTCCAAGGTTCTTGTGAAGACGGAAGCTTCTGATCCCAGCTTGGTAAGTTCCCTCAATATGAAAAAGCTTTAATTGTTAATTTATGCCTATATTAATGTTAAAGAAAAATAGTAGAAAATTATTATTTTGGCTAAAATTGTTTGCCACAGATAACAATAAAGTATAATTGTTGATTTTTAGATGGATAAGTGTCAAATAATCACTCTTATTCTCTATAAAATATTTGGGTCATATTGTCTGATTGACTAATTAACATTGCTAGCTTATTGTTTAGTAAATTGGCAAAGTTTTCAACTACTAAGTGGGATCTTGATTTTTTTCTTTCCCTGTAATGAAGTATGTGATGGATGGATATCAGTGGAGGAAATATGGTCAAAAGGTCACCAGAGATAACCCTTCTCCAAGGGCTTACTTCAGGTGCTCCTTTGCCCCGAGCTGCCCAGTGAAAAAGAAGGTAATAATGAATTACTGCTAACCTCTCTATTATACTCCCGAAAATTTAAAAGATTTATTAGACACCAAAAAATAGGAAAAATTTCTAGATGTTCTATGAATAAAACAAAACATTTACTCTATTAAATTTATTAAATGACACGTCAATTTTATAGATCATCATTTGCTCCAAATTTTTCTAATTTTTAAAGTGACAACTATATGTCAATTAATAAATAAGATAGGACACATACTTTTTATTACTCTCTTTAAGAATTTATTCAAGCATCAATAACAAGGAAGATCAAATTTTGATTTCTTTTTTAATCTTATCCAAATATTATTTAGGTGCAAAGGAGTGTAGAAGACCCCACTATACTTGTTGCAACTTATGAAGGGGAGCACAACCATGGTCATCACCGAGGTGAAATGTCACCAATCTCAAGCCAAAGGGAAACCCCTTTGGTTTCTGTTCCTGTCGCCTCACCCACCTCAATTATTCCAAGCACTGGTCCAACTATAATGCTTGACTTGGTCAAGTCAGCATCTGTTGACGCCGCACAAAAGTCGTCTATCCAGCAATTCTTGGTTCAACAAATGGCTACTTCCTTGACAAGAGATCCTAATTTCACGGCAGCACTTGCCACTGCCATTTCGGGAAGAATTCTAGACCAGATTTGTGTGGAAAAATTGTGAATTTTTTTTCTTTTTTATTTTTTGGGATTGAGGGTCAAGTGTGGTGAGTTAACAAATGTATTATATTGAAAATTGGATAATGTCGTTTTGCTAAATGGTTGGTCACTTCGGAGTATGAAAAGGATAACATCTTGCAACATTTGCATATTTAATTTATAGACACTATGTATATATATATATATATATATATATATATATATATATATATATATATATATGGTCAAAATTTATAGACACAACTGATGTGGGAGTAAATGAATGGCGAAATATGTCACATGTAGTTGTGAAAACTTAAAATGGCAAGCGTCGTCTTGTTTGTTAGTGTAAAAACGTGAATCCTCAGCGTAGCCTGTAAAATATTCTTGTACACAACACAAGGCATACATGACAATATTTCCTGGACATAACATCAAGCATTTCATAATTCATCCACATAGTTCTAATGTCACATAACGTAGTCAACACTTCATAATATAATAGGTATTAAGGTATCATAAGAGGCATGGGTCCATGAAGGAGTACCACATCTATTACAAAATCAAGTATGACATAACGGGAATATAAATCAAAGAGTCAATGGTCTACAAACTCAGGGATAGGAATAGAAGATAGGCAATAAAATAGCATCCAAATCTCCAAACATATGCTAAAACGTCAATCCAATTCAAGGCGCTCTTGCATCAGTGCCACAAGTTCGTCTAAAGATGACACAGAAAACAAGGAAAAACAAGTGAGTATACAAAGGAAACTCATCATACGAAAAAAACAGTTAAATTTATTGTTGTCATCCTCAGGTTACTTCAATTCATTTATGAAACAAGTGGTCATGCCAAGGTTCATTTAATAAGTTCACAAGAGTAGTTTCCAAAGTGACATGTCTTTTAAGATTTAGAAAATCTTGTAATCTAATGATAGAAATAGAGGCGCGCAACATGAATAAACATTACTACCAAGAAAAAGTATTTTCATGGCAGTTTTTCCCTTTCACGGTGGTTCTAACCGCCGTAAAGTCCTCTCGCGGCGGTTCTAAAATTGTCACTAAGTCAACTGTCCCTTATTGCGGCGGTTGGAGCCAACCGCTGGAACAATTGCTGCAAAAGACCATCTACCCTTAGCGGCGGTTCTAAAACTGCTGATAAATTACAATGGGAAAAAAGCACTTTAAACATTGCGCCGGTTGCTAACCGCCAAAAAATAAAAAAAAAATTATATGCTGAGAAACATTGCCACTGCCAAAACTTTTAAAAAATAATTGTTGAAAAACATTGCGGCCGCAAATAAATAACCCATTAATGACGTGAATAATTTAATGGCGGTCTAAAACCGCGCAAAATTGGAAAAATGAATATTTTCTTTTGTAAACCGCCGCTAATTGCTAAGATCACATTTCTTCCCCTTTTGTATTCTTTCTCATAAACTTGGTCACAATAGCTTTCTTTCTAATACAAATACTTTTAAACATCCACAAAATTCAAGCATAAAGCAAATTTTAAAATTACAATCACTCATCACTTATAATAGAAAGTGTCTCATAATTGATAATATATCATAATATCTTTTATGTCTAAAACATTTAAACTTCTTACAAAATGATAAAACAAAAACAACAAGTTCTTATAATCTTACAACATCATAGAATTATTCATTCCATAACTCTAAGATTGATTAACAAAGACAATCAATAATATGCTAATTGTTGGACGGTCCCTCATTTGCTTGGTCATGGCTAGCAGAAGAGGAGGGTCGTCTGTTGGCCCTGGTGATTCCAAGTCTTCAACCTGAAATTGAAGAAAAAATAGCACAATATAATCTTGTAAAATGAGAAAATAGAATAAATAGAAAGAACAAATAAAATGACTACAAACAAAAATAAGAAAGATAACTTCAGTATTTAGAGAAATATTGGAAAAATACTTTATTTTTTTTCATGTTTGACATTTCCCTAACATCTCTAGGTAGAAAACATAGAAGATAGCTTCGACATAATCAAATCAAAGCCAGAACCTCTTGCTGCATATCTATTCACAAACAATGAAAGCTGAAAAAGGATTATGAGGAGAAGATATCTTCTGGAGGGATGCTTGTCAATGACACTATCCTGCATGTAGTGATTCTTTTCCTAACTTAACTTTTTTATATCCTATTTCTTTGTAAATCCATTGTTCTCTAAAAGTGGTCCATCAATTGTCACAAAAGGGAAAATTATGTTCTGTTTGTTTGACTTGATTGATTTGTATACATAAAATGATTTAACATACTTTGCTAAATAGAATTGAGGAAAGCCAATGATTTTCTTATTCTAGGACAAATAGTCCCCTATTTTCATCAAAGCTAAAAACTCATGCATGTAGAACTTGGATGATCAAGGTATTGCTATTTTCAAAGTAAAAATATGTGGATCTTTATATGCTCAAAGCTTTATGACCTACATTTTATATGGGCAAGCATGAAGCAATGAAAAAGTACTTAAACTTTATGATCTAAAAGTCATCTTTGCTTTTAGTGTTTTTTTTTCTCAATTCTCGCCAAGCTTAAGACATGGAGTTAAAAAGAACATAAGCATAGCTTGATATAGCTACATAGGAAGAAATTACTGCATCCATAGTCTCAGTGTTCAGAAACTCAAAGCATAAGTAAAGAGAACCTAACCATGACTAAAATACTATTTAGACCACCTTAGCCAAATAAATCTACACATTACATATGTTCTAATCAACAATAATAATGATCCTAAAGGGGACTAGCAATATGCATGAGTAAACAACATGTTTATGTAACCATTCTAGAGAAACCAAAAGGCAAAACCAAAGCATGTGTATGATAACCATATTCTCAAAGAAAACAGCATACCATGCAATTATAGGTAATTCAAGTATAAGTAAAAATTTCATCTCATAGGGTAAATAGATTTAGCTACCCTGTTCTCTTGAAGTTGACCATGTGGTGCATTTTTACTTGCACCCAAAGACTTAGGTGAAACAGTACAGATTTGGCCTTAGAAGAAAAAGACCTCTTTCTCTTGTGCATGTTTACTATATGTAAAGGGAAAAAGAAAAAAGAGCATATGAGCATTTCAATGCAAAAATAAAAAACATTATCATATTTAAGAAAGATAAATTATCACTATGCTATGTAGGATAGATATAAATTAGTTAATAGCATATTGACAATATTTGTACAAAAGAGATACTTTACCCTTATTTATTACAACACCATGCCTTCATTGTCATCATCAATATTTTCATTAACAAGTGAATTTAGATGGTCATCATCTATACTATTTCTTGCTAACTATATATGCAACGCATTATCTGGAAAAAGTTGCTCCAAGTTTTGGGATGGATAGCCCTCATTATCATAGATAATATCTTCATCTTCTTCACCCATGTCATACTCATCTCTTGGACTTATATGAACCACTAGACTCCATCCTTTTTCTTTCTCATCGTCAACATAAAAAACCATGTTTTAGAAACCTTTATATATGGCTCATCATCTTCATGTTCACCCGTATGTATCAATCTACCATAGTTAATGGCAGTGAACCCCAACTTGTCTTTTTTCATGCCCCTTGGATTAGTGGTATTGGCTCATTCACATTTAAAAAGTAGAACATTAAATGAGCCATTATAGTTAAGTTCAATAATGTCTACTAACTTTTCATAATAAGGCACTTCTCCAAATCTCATTTGAGAATCACTACTACTTGAGTAACTTCTTGTTCCAAATGTACCAAAAACTCCACTATTTTGAGTTTTTAATCCTTTGTCACGTGCCACAGTTCAAAACTTGAATCCATTGACATTATATGCAGAGAACCTTCAAGCTTGGTTGATAGGACCTCTAGCTAGACTAAGAAACACACCTCTTTGATAGTCTTCAAGATTATCGAGATTATTGGCAATCTAAAAAAGCATGTTAAGTGTTAATCACAAATTTTAGAATTTAGATGTAATATATGAAACTATAATTTTACGCACCTGATTGTAGAACCAACCAACAAACTCTCTATGAACTTTCTTGTCTATCTCTTGACATATTTCTTGCATGGCTCCTCGTCTCCTACGTATAATATTTCTAAATTCCCTATATAAATTTAGAAATATTAGACATAAGAATGAAATAAGTTTTAACTATTGATAGTAAAAGCTTATGAATTACTCACTGGAGATAAGGGTCAACTATAAGACAATTGATTAATACATGTCTATGAGCTTGCAACTTCTCTATAGTTGTTAAATTGAAATATGATGAACCACCAACTGGCCTTCCTACTTGCGGAAACAATTCAGCTACCCACGAATTAGGATGAACACAATTGGGCTCATCATCAACACAATTAGGACGATTCCACCTTGTCTTAATGTTATCCAAGTACCTTGAACAAAATGTCATAACTTCTTCCACTAGGTGACCTTCTACTATAGAGCCTTCTGGTTGAGACTTGTTACGTACATAAGATTTCAAATGTCCTAAATATCTGTTGCATCATAATGAGTGAAGTTAAATATTATCCTATACATTAATAAATTACGAAAGGTATGATTACAAAGTTTTTACCTCTCTATAGGATACATCCATCGATAATGAACAGGGCCTCCAAGCTTAGCCTCTTCAACAAGGTGAACCACCAAGTGAACCATAATTGTGAAGAATGAAGGGGGAAATAACATTTCCATGTGGCATAAAGTGAGGACAATTTGATCTTGCAATTTGTCTAAAGACGTAGCACTTAAAGCCTTGCCACATAATTGTCTAAAGAATGAACACAACTCGATTAATATCCAGACACCTCATAGGCAATGCTACTCGCATGGCCAAAGGTAGCAATTGCTCCATAAGTACATGGCAATCATGGCTTTTCAACATCCCATTCAACTTAAGATTGTCCAAATCAATACACCTTGAAATGTTGCTTGAATAGCCATCAGGCACAGTGATGTTTTTCAAAGTTGTCAAGAACGACTTCTTGCCTAAATTAGTAAGTGTAAAGATAACCGAGGATACTTTCCATTTTTATTTGGCCAAAGATCACGTTTGATACCCATTGCTTGAAGGTCTCTTCGAGCATTGACATGATCCTTTGACTTTGTACTATCATTTAGCAAGGTATAAATGACATTGTCACACACATTCTTCTCAATATGCATAACATCAAGATTGTGACGCAACAAATTACACTGCCAATATGGAAGCTAAAAAAAAATGCTTTTCTTTTTCCATTGTTGAATGCTTTCAACACATCCACCAGAACACAATCTTTTCCCCTATTTTCTGTTTCTACCCTTGCCCAAATGTGACATTAATATTCTCAACTTGTGAAAGAATTTCGACACCAGATAATGTTTTTGGTGCACACCTTGTCTCTTGCTCTCTATTGAATGAACCCTGTTTAATCTAAACCTATGTCTCTGATCAAAAACGACGATGACCCATAAAACAAAATTTTTTACTATGAATGAGACGACAAGAGACGCATCAAAATTGCAAGATGGACAAGCTATTCTTGTGTATGTGTTCCACCCAGAAAGAGTCCCAAACGAGGAAAATCATGATCGTCCACATCAAAGCTACATGCAACTTGAACATTTCTCTTGCAGAAGCATCATATGCATCAACACCATCATACCATAACTCTTTTAACTCTTTGATTAGAGGCTGCAAATAGACATCTATGTCATTTCCTGGCATTTTTTTGCCTGCAATTATCATTGAAATGATGAATGATGTCTGCTTCATACACACCCATGGAGGGGTGTTGTATGGAATAAGAATGACGGGCCAAATACTATTACTTGCACTTAAAGTTCCAAATGGATTGAAACCATCAGTAGCTAATCCAAGGCGGACATTTAGTGGGTTAGAACACGAACAAAGGATTTGTTGAATCAAACTTTTTCCAAGCTTAGAGTCTCGGATGCCTCATCAAGCCATCCTTGTTACTCTTTATAGCATGCCATTTCATATCCTCTCCAGTCTTTGAAGATAAAAATAACGTTTGTAATCTCGATTTTAAAGGAAAGTAACGAAGGACTTTTAGGGTACCTTTTTCTTATTGCTACCACCAATATTGGATGCCTTAGCCTGACCATCTTTTGAACTTGGTTTCCATCTAGACTTGTTACAAACTTTGCATGTCACCCTATTCTCGTCCTCACCCCAATACAACATGCAATTATTTGGACATGCATGTATCTTGGTGTAGTTTAAACCAAGCTTGGTGATGGTCTTCTTTGCCTCGTAGAATGAACTTGGAATCTTTGCATGTTCAAACGCATCATTCAATAGTTCTAGTATCATCGTCATTGACTTGTCGCTTATCTTGCATAGGCATTTCATGTGATACAACTTCACCATGAAAGATAGCTTTGAATACCTTGTACACCCTTCGTATAATGGTTGCTCTCCTTCTCTAACTAATTCATAGAACTCTCTTGCTTCAAACCCTTCTTGACTTGCATGTGGCATTGCTCCTTCACCTTCGATTACTTCTTCATTTGTTGTCAAAGGTACTTCATTCATATGATTTCCATCAACTCCAAAAGCTTCATTGATCATGTTTCAAATCTGATCTACCTCAACCAGGGTCTTGTACTTCATGTAAAACACTAGTACTTGATACATTGCTAGTTTCACCCGTGGAAGACTCCCATGATAAAACTAGAATGTATATCCTTTGGGAAAGTGTTTATAAATCAAGTGCTCATACACAGTGTCCCTTGTTTGCCATTTTTTAAATGCGCATGAAGAACAAGGGCATATTATTTTATCATTAACTGAGCTATGCACAAAGGCAAAATCAAGAAATCTTGAAACCCCTTCTTCATACTCAAGAGAATTTCGTGGTTTTGTGATCCACGACTTGTCCATATCTAATCTTTGCTATGAATTTAAAATAAGATGATTATAAATTAGTCAAATCATTTTTTATTTAATTTCATATAACAACTATCCTTACTTTCTTGGGACAAAAGAAGTTAGCAATTCTTTCTTTCTTTCTTTCTTTTATTAAGTTAAAACTTCTCTCTAGATGTGGTATTCATGTTTAAATAACTTATATATTAAGTCTAGCATTAAGTTCAGTCAAACATCATATTAGCAGTGAGAAGCTAAAAAGGGCCAAATTTTTTAGGAGAAATATATAATCACTACTACCTCCAAGAATTAGACAATGCATTTGCTTATGCTTTACAGAAATTAGAGTCTAACTTAAAATATAATGTTTACAACACAGTGAAAAATTTCCAACAATGCTTTATAGAAGTCTGGTTTGGTATACTAATAAGTACACAACCAACATGATATAATCAATAATCAATTTACCCCAAAAAATAGATCTAATAAATCACACCAGTCAATCCAAAAACTTGTTTATCCATAGCAAGTGCTAGGCATAAGATGTCAAGTTTAAATTCTCAAAGAGTGATTCAGGCAAAAAATACACATGTAAGCTCCAAATCATACTAGGCACAACCAAATTCCATTTTTCTCTTTTAAAACTCATATTTATATGTTAGAATGAATATCTAATCATGAAAACATGATAGTCACATGCATCCGAACTCTTCAAACTCAACCAATGCCTTAATGATGCTAAGGACCAACATGAAACCTTTTAATTTAGCTTGATACAACCAAAATTTAATTTTTTTATTTCAAAACTCATTTTTATATATCAGAATAAATATCCAATCATCAGAACATGACAACAAAAACCCTAGACCCTATTTTCTATTGATACCACCACTTATATATGTGTTAATTTGACTAGAAAATTTTTTCTAATGCTTAACCAGCCATTAAACCATTTTTAGACTTGAAATTTATCAGTTTTCACAATTTGTTTGTCAAGGAAAACAACATAACCTCCTAGCATACCCAAAAACTCACCCTTGACATAAAAGATTAGGTGCTAGAAATTATTTTCAACATGCAATCCAACTTATCCATGAATTCAAACTTGATAACACATAAACTTTCACAACCTTTATATTAATAAATCCCCAAAATAGAAAAACTAGCATGAGTTTGTAACCTCAAATTAAAATTTCAGCAGTCATTATTTTTGGACAAAATCCTTCAAATTTATAACAACTCATTTTCATCATTGGATACAAAGAAATCAAACAAAACCCAAGACCCCATTGATACCTTATGATGGACAAAAGCATAGGGAAGAATATAGGAGGCTCCAAAAACAATTTTTACACTTCCATGACATATTAAAACTCACATATATTCACTCAACAAACCCCTTTCTACACATTTTCGTCGTTGATACAAAACCCTTAATCTAGGTCTTAAAGTAACAAAGATAATGATTCAAAATAGCAAACAAAGCCCTTACCAAAACTTGAAGGGTTAAAGGAGTGAAAGTTATTGGAGCTTTCAAGGGGTTAGGGGGACAAAATCTCTTCCTCATTGCTCCAAATGTGGTTGTAGTTTGAGCTCCAATTGGTGAGGTTCGAGCTTTTAGGAGGTCGTGGATAGAGGCTTAGGTGTGTTTGGATGTTAGGGAGGAGGTAGGATGGGGGTTAGAGCTGTGATGGATAAGAAGAAGGTGAAAAACATGGAGTGGTGTGGTGTGTGAAGGAAAAAGAAAAAGAAAAAGAGATTGGATAATAAGAGAGGGAAGTCAACAATCTTATGGCCAAGGGAGGGTTGGGTTTCATTTTTTTGTGTTTTAGATGGGGTGTTGGTGTAATTGGGAGGTGTATGAGTGTAGTTTAGGAATTTAACACAAAAAGGACAAAACAATCATAAGATTCAAATTATAATATCATTGACATACACTTTTCATTTCAAACAAATATTATTCTAATAGTGCGTCTTGGAATTTTTTTCAATTTTAAGAAGGAACTTTTAATTCTACCATGGAGGGAATTTGAATTTTTGGTCATACATCACACATGATAACTTTGCATCCTGATTTAATTAATTACTAACTGTTACCACTAGAATAAAATGAGTCGAATATTTGGGCTTGATTGGGCCTATAAGTGATGTTATGATATTGGGCTTCAATTTCATGGAAGTTAAACGGTTACCATAATGGAAAGGCCCCATCCTGTGAGTGAGCTATGTTAATGCGAATGGTTGTTCAAGTGGGGAGCGTCTTGTTCATTCACTTGCCATGGTTTTAAATGTAAGCGGGAACGGTTATAGCCGTGAGAAGTTAGGAAACGGGAACGGTTATTTTCCATGAGAGTCAGAGCGTGGTAACTGCATACGCTCCAACGGTTATTTGGAGCCACGAGTCGTCTGGAATTGATATAAAAAGGGGAAAGAAGAAAGGGAAGGACATAAAAAATCACAAATACACAACTTTTACTACTTTTATTTTAAGTTTCGTTTTTCTTACTCTTTGTAGGTGTAGTGTAATATGGTTTATCAACTTTGTAATTCCTGTTTCCATGTTCTTCAGGATCACTGTTAATATTGTACCTTCTATCATCAATAATCAATTATATTTTCATTCTCAATCCTAAGTCCAAAGCTTATTGTCTTTAGTATTTGGAGAACCTATAACCAAGGGGTAGATTTCCCTCCTTGGTGCAATCCCCTATATCCTTGGGATCAAGTGTAAATTTGCTTCTGGGCTTTGATAATCTAATTAACTTAGTCGAACAAATTTCACCACAACACTAACAAAGACATATTTATGCATTCTAATCATTATTAGGCAAATCTAATTATGGATGGTTAATTATCCTTAATTAACTTTGATTTACAGTTAAGAAAGATAAAATGGAAATCAGGGATTACATTTCTTCCCTCCTTGAAAAGAATTTCATTTTGTTACTCATTGGTTTTTTTTTCCTTCTTTAGATCTGTTACATTGCTACTAACCACTACTGTCACTTGCCACTTGCCACCACTACTTTTCCTGAAGTTAAAGTTGCAGTTTTTTTCTTCTTGCTACACTAATTTTTTTTCAATATTGGTAGGTTGCATTTATGAACCTATTTCCCTTTCTAACTCTTGAACATTTTGCATCTTAATTGTGCTTAATTGATCGGCAAATTTAGATTTGTCCTTTTCCTCATCATGCATCATTGAATAATTTCATAGATATCAGTATTATTTTAAATAAATAATCATATTTTGGAAGTAATCTATATTTTTAATCTTTTTTAGTATTGTTTGATATAGGAACTTCCCAAGTTGGTGTGTTAGAGCAAAAAGGACTTAGCAACAATTTTCAGGCACTTTAGTAAGTGAATCGCTCCATAGTCCAGGACCACCTAGTGATGAAGAGAAGGTGTATCCAAGAATTCAAGGCTAGACCGCCTCAGCGGTCCTTCACTACCTTGACAGTGGACAACAACAACGCAAGTTCAGAGTTTAGTTGACTGCCCAAGTGGTCAAAGACCAGCCCCGGCAGACACTTATAGCAGCGTCTCAACGCGAATGCAACCTTATTGAACCTATTTTTTTATCTTATTTTTGATACATTATAAATAAGGATAGGTCAAACATTATAGATGTCCTTTGTTTACAAATTTTATTTTTACTTCCAAGCACTCTCTCTACTTTCCTCTCTTCATCTCTCTAATCTCTTTCTAGATTTTGGAAGCTTCCAATCCTTGTTTTTGCTCTCATTTGGAATTACAATTGCACTTTTTCTCAACATTGATTGCAATCCTCCACCTATAGAAGAGTAATCTTTTTAACTTGTGAAAGGATAATTGAAAATTGAGGTTGTTCTTAAGGTTCCTTTTTTAATTGCAATTTATAGTTGATTTTTCTCTCCCTTTTGTTATTTTTCTTTAATATTAATTGTATGAATTATTGCAATTGTATTTCTAAGAGCTATCTGAATGTGTGTTTATCTGCATTGTGAGTTGCATGCATAATTAGGATTCCATTGGGGGTATTTGGTCAATTGATTAATTTACACCTAATTCGTAAGGGATTGGATATAACTCTTTGGAGATTAGGTTGCTATAATTGATATTGATAGTTAAACTAGCATAAGTTCATAGAACCACAATTGTCGATTACTAGTTCACGTATTAGTCAAATCTTTGCATTATTGTTGTGTGAAAACATAATTAATGAAAGTAACCACCATCATGGATTAATCTTTTTGATGAATGAACAACTCTTAAATCTAAATGATCCTCGTGTAGGTAATTCTTCTCATATTATTTTTCCAATTAATTTTTATTCTCAAACAATTTTAAAACTACCCAATTTCTTAAATCAATTAGAACACTTTCACATGAGATGACTTGGATTGCACCCTAACTGTATTTTTGGTGTAATTCAACAATTACAATATTTTTAATTTAATGCGAGTACGATAATTTGAATAAAATTTTGGCATCATTGTTGGGAAAATGGTGGTAGTTGATTATCATTTTTATTTTTATTTTTATTTTAGTTTTGTTATCATCATATTTTATTTTTTATTTATTCAAAAAAATATTTTAATTTTGTTTAATAGCTTACTTAATCCCATAATTGAAAAACCTAGGCAACTTAGAAAGGCCACAAGGGAGCAAGTTAAATTTCCTTACGGCCTTTCTTCTTCTTCTTCTTTTAGATACATCTTAGGGATTAGCTAGATTTTTTTTAATTCTCTTGAACTTTTTGATTTGTTTGCTAGTGTTTTAGTGACATGGCTGACAATAATAGGACCTTGAAGGAGCTTGTTGCTCATGATCTTACTTATCAGTCGTTGGGGATCACTTTCCCTAACCTTGAAGTTGATTTTAAACTCAAGTCTAGGCTCTTGCATCACATGCCTAAGTTTCATGGATTATCTTAAAAGACCTACACACAAACATCTTAAAAGTTTCACGTAGTTTGTGTCACAATGAAGTCTCAGGGGTGTCAGAGGACCAAGTCAAACTAAGGGCCTTTTCATTTTCCATTGAAGGAGCTGCCAAAGATTGGTTCTTCTATATCCACCATGGAACAATAGAAGCTGGGCCAATATGAAGCACAGCATTTTGGAGAAGTTCTTCCTAGCTTATAGAGCAACTGCCATAAGGAAGGATATTTGTGGCAATTGGCAATTGCAAGGTGAATCTCTATGAGTCTGGAAAGGTTCTAGAGATTGCGTGATAGCTATGCTTAACATCAGATCTCAGAAAAGCTCCTCATTCAGTATTTCATTGAGGGATTGCTTGTTATAGAAAGAAGTATGGTTGATGCTGTGAAAAGGGTGCACTAGTTGACAAGACCCTGTTGTAGCTAGAGCTTTGATTGAGAATATGGCAAAAGCTCTAGCAATTTGGTTCCAAATCTAGTGGCAACACCTGTAATGTGAGTGAAATATCTTTAGTGGATAGAGGCAGGGTGGGCAAGAAGCTAGATGGGTTAACAAAGTTCTTGAAGCAAATTGCACTAAATCAAGCTCCTCCAAGTTAAGGCGGTAAAGACATGTGGTATTTGCTCTTGTGAATCACACATTTTAGATATATGCCCATAGTTGCAAGAAGACCCTACCTCATTGCAGTTGGCAATATGTTTCCTAAGGCCTTAAAATTAAGGAAACAAGTAGGGGGTACAACCTATATAGTAACACTTACAACCCGACTGGAGAGATCACCCAAATTTTAGGTGGAACCATTCTTCATAGCAACAACAATAGAAATATGTTCCACCTCGCAGAGGCAGCAACATAACCAGCCTGTGTTCCAATCACTACATGTTCCACAGCTTCCCAGCCTCCAAGAACCTCTAGCTCTACCTATCCTTCCTGCCTCTTCAATTGCACCATGGCATGAGACAATGAAGATGATGCTTGAAAATAAGAAGAAATAGGAACAAGCTATGCAAGATATGAAAAATACAATTGTATAGCTATAGAGTTCTTAAGCCTAACGGGTGGTGCATTCACCATTCTTTCTAGATAGTTCCTAACCCTAAGGGGAACATTATTGCTATTGTTTTCATATTGGTCTAGTTTTGCCTAAGGTTGCTGGTCTTTCAGAGTAGGTTGTGGTTAAAGATGAGGAAAATGGGACAACTCAACCTTAGGTAGCAAGATGAGCCTGCACCTCAATAGAAATATTCAAGAGCGGGTTGAAAGACTCATACCATTGCCCTTCCCACAACGAATTCCAAGACCTAAAAGGCCCACTGAGTTAAAGTTAGAGAAGGACCTCTGGGAGACTTTTCAAAAAGTAGAGGTCAATATCCCTCTATTGGATACAATCCAACAGATCCACAAATATGCTAAATTTATAAAGAATTTGTGCACTAATAAGAGGATGTTGATCAATGATAAGAAAAGAGTAATCGAGGATGACTATAGGGGTGAAAGCCCTCTCCTTTATTCAATCAGGCCAGCTTCCCACGAATCAAAAAGACCTAGGTGTGTTCAATGTTCCCTGCACCATCAGGAACCTACACATTGAACAAGCCTTGGCAGATCTTGGCCAGCATAAGTATTATGCCCTGATCAGTTTATGACACCTTGGGTAGAGGAGAACTAACACCCACAAGATTGAGAGTATAGTTATCCAATTATAGCATTCAAAGTCCAGATAGGATATTGGAAGACGTCCTTGTCAAGTAAATAATTTAATTTTCCTAATAAACTTTTATTTTTTGGCAACAGAGGATTACTTTAATGCTATTGAGCACACATTGATCTTGGGAAGACCCTTTTGAAAATTGTAAGAACCAAGATCGATGTATATGCTGGCACCTTGCCCTTTAAATGTAGGGATATGAAGGTTCAGTTCTACTTGGCTCATACAATGAAACATCCACCTGAACAACATTCTATCTTCAGCATTGATGTCATTGACTCCTTGGTTGATGATGTGTATGTTGGCTTAACTGAGGATTTAGATAAGTTGTTAGGGGTGTACTAGAATTTGAAGGTCCTGACTATAATGGTGCTCCCAATTTGTGCAAGAAGTATATCACTATTGATGCTTCTTTAACTGGGAAATTTTTGAAAATATTGCAAAGCTTTTGATAGAAAATCCACAACCCTAGCTATTGACACACCAAGTAGCATCATTCCCATATCTAGCACTACATGACTTTCTGAGCCCATATTATTTGTTTCTCCCATGGGATATGACGATTTTGTTGTTCTAGAATTGTATAAGTTTTTAGGAACAAGTACACGGTAGGTCAGGGCCAAAGCTAAAGCCCACCCCAGTCACCTCAAGTATGCATTTTTGGGGGAGGGTGAAACACTAGTCATCATAGCCAATGGCTTCTTTATAACCCAAGAACAGAATGTGGTCAATGTATTGAGGAGGAACAAGAGGGCCATTGGCTAGACTTTGGATGATATCATAGGGATTAGCCCCTCCACCTATATGGACAGGATATTTCTATTGGTAGAAAGTAGCATGAGAAGGGCATTGAATCATGCTTCTAATTCTTTTATTTTCTGAAAGCTTAAACCAAGACTATCGAGTGATTTTCACTAGAAGGCAATAGAAAACGATTGTTAGAAGCTTCAGAAAGTTACTTTTTGAAGTAGCTCAAATTGGGAAAGCTTCATAAACTATTTTAAAGTTAATTTTTAAAAATCGTACAACAAAATAAATTGAGTCCTGAAAGGTAAAGAGATAGAAGAGAGAGAAATGTTACTCAAGGATTTTTATATTGGTTTAGCCATGCAATGCCTACATCCAGTTCTCAATAACTTGTTGAGTTCTACTAACCAGCCACTTTCTCAACCTAAGAAATTAAGATATTCTTTGAATAGCGTTCTTAAGCTATCTCTAGTGAGCAGTAGTTCCAGTCTACTCTTACTTACAAGTACTTTAGTACTTTTGTCCTAGCCTCTTCAAGCTAATCTTACTTGATCACTACTAGATTAGAGTATAAAGATTAGTTTGTGGTTGGTACACTCTAACAAATGACACTCAAGTCTTTCTAAGAATAAAATAGTGTTTGAGTGAATAACTTGAGAGACTTCTTTCTAATTCTTCCTAAGAAGAAAATATTTGCTAATGAATACAAAAAGGAAATAGAAACTAATTTTAAAGAAAATATGATGAACTTCAGAAAGTATTAGAAGATATTAGTGCTTGATCTGCAAAAGTTTGTTCATGTTTGAAGGCTTTATCCTTTTATTCTTAAATTTTGAATTGGACCATTGTCCCTTGATTTTATTTCCTCTTGACACATGTTGATCTTCGTTTTGTGTCCTAGGAACTGTCCTCTAGAAGAATAGCTAAGCTGTGTCAGACTATCCTTGTTGGTGAAAATGATGACATTTGGTTTCTGATTAAAGCTTCAAAAATAGTTTTCACTTTCTGAACGCCGTTTCTGAATTTTTCTTCTAGAATATGAGGAATGTCCAAGTACAAGGTTGATGTGTTACTATCAATACTTTTGTAAATGTTGACTTAATTTGAAATTCAAATTTTCTTTAGTTTCTATTGACTTAGTGAGTTTCTGATGTAAACATGCTTTGATATTGTGCCATACTTTCTGGGCTTTGTATTGTGCTTCTGAACTTAACTCTAGGCTTAATAATGATCTTCTCAACTTGTGGGTATTCTCCAAAGATAATAATTAAAGTGATTGATGATAATGATGACATAATCTTGAGAAATCCTTTTCTCAACTAGATATCGACTTTTTGAGCATACTAAACACTTTATGAAGCTCCAGTCTTAGTTTCTGATACTAGATGTTACTTTCTCGTGTCTCTTAGGTAGTGTTTGGTGACTATCCCAGGACGGTGATGGAGATATAAAAACACTGTCTATTGTGGTCATTGTGAGAATATAAGAGATGATAACTATATTCGTATCTTATTTGGAAACACAGACAAAATAATAGATACATGATAAAAGACATGTACTACTACCAGGCCGCCGACCACCGTTGCCACTACACCACCATTATTATAAGGACATATACGAAAACATTAAATATGTATATGGGTATTATTGAAAGAAAAAATATTAAACTTTTGTCTCCATATCCTGTCCTCACTATCCCTACTTTTGGAGATATAGAAATTTTTTGTATTTCTGTCCCTTGTTCTTGTCTTCACCCCCTAACAAGTTTGTGTCTAGGTGTCTCCATATTTCTCACAGGGACAATAACCAAACACTACCTTACATGTCTTAGTTCACTTTCTAAGCTTTTTTTCACATCATTAAAGTTCTGAATCTCTTTGAATGATGTTTTTATCATGTTAAAATATGACATTGTGAAAAATGTCATGAATTGAACTTATATATCATGAGAATAACATGTTAAATACTCCAGAAACTTTTACAAATCGTTAGCCCTTTCTTCAAAATATTTTAACAAAATTTGCTATGTTGTCACTCAAAACATAAGCGATAAATAGCTTTCTGAAGAGTTCTGGAGCTAACAATTTCTAGAAGGAGGAGGCTAACCAGTTAGACAACTGTCACCAGTTCAACCACTGATTCTTGATGTGATCAAAAAGTAGGTGACAAGGCTTTCATAATCTGAAATCATCTATCCTATCCCAAAAAGTGAGTGGGTGAGCCCAATGCAGGTAAGTCCTAAGAAATCAGGGACCACTGTGGTTAAGAATGAGAGGGTGAATTGGTGCATACCCAAGTGTGGAACATTTGGATAGTCTGCATTGGTTATCGCTAACTTTATCAGGCTACCTAGAAACACTACTAGAAATCCATGGGAAGGATGGATTTTACCGACGGGTACCCAACAATCGGTAACTCCGACGAAATATTCGACGGGTTATGAATTTTAATTAAAAATAATTTTCATAAATACTCGTTGATCTGTCGCAAACGATAGTGCTAATTCCCACCACATGGTGCGCATTATTTCCGACGAGTTTCCTGAAGGTATAATATTTTATTTTTCAATAATATATTTTTCAGCTATTACCGATGGGTATACTAATAGGTATCTTCTTTAATTTAGATTTTTTTATTTTGTCATTATATTCCTGATGGGTGTACCAAGTCTTGTTATTTAATTTATTTTGTAATTAAATTTTATTAAATATAACCGACGGTATACCGACTCTTGTTATTTAATTTATTTTGTGATTAATTTTTATTAAATATGATCGATGGGTATAGAAGGTACGGATTAAATTATTATTTTTATTATATTACCGACTACCTTACGATGGATATTTAATTTTATTTTGTAATTAATTTTTATTAAATATAACCAACGGGTATTAACAAGTCCTGATTAAATTAATTTTTTATTAAATTTTGTTTGATTTCACAATTAATTTTTATTAAATATTACCGACTCTTACCGACGGGTATATGAATTTGAAATTAATTTATTTCATCATTATCGATGGGTATCCTGGCGGTTATTTGAAATTCCTGCACAATCTTTCGTATTTCCACATGTTCGTCGGTAAATCCGTCATTTCCACATGTTCGTCGGTAAATTCATTATCACACGAGAAACGCACCATCTCATTAAATGTATACCCGTCAGTAATCCTCGTTATTTTCCTAAGGCGAGTCTCCTTCTTTCCATTCTGTCAATCCCCCTCTCTCTCTTTCACTCTTGCCGCCACTCTTTTTGCCACCATGAGCCGCACTTAAGCTCTTCAAGATGAGACCGCCATTGCAATCTAGGGGTCTTGGTGAGCATTTTAATCGGTTTAGTCTTTTTATTTAGTTTACTTTTTCATTTGTTTATGGGTGCCCATAGTGTTGTGTTTTGTTGCGTTGGGGAGTAGTTATGGTTGTTATGTTGTTAATGCAAGGGTTTTGTTTGAGGGTGGTAGCGATTGTTAATTTAAATTTTTCATATTCGGTTTTCAAGATTGGATTTGATTAGAAGCGAGAGCTTTAACACATTTTGTATATTTTGACACACTCTAGAGGTTAGTAACTAAATCTTTGTTATTTATATCATTGAACGATGTAATATATATGTAGGATATATAGAGACTTACGTTTTCTAGGATAGAGTTGTAGGAATTGGTGCATGAGGGGAAGGGCGTAGAGGTCCTTCCTCGACTTGTTTGCATTATTTGTTGTGGGATTCTTTGTGTTTGGGGAGATTCAGGATGCATGTTGTGGAGTTATAAAGGGATGCGCAATAGAATAGTTTTTAGGATTATGTGAATTGTATGTAATTATGAAAATGTTACTGTTTCACTATATCTATTATGTTATTGATCTTTATAATAATATCTATAATTGTTGAATTGACTGAAATATCCAATGACAGAAGCTCCTAATTTAAGGAGAGATACCTGTCAAAATTTTGTTAATTTTTTTAGGGATAAAAGATTAAAAATAATCATTAAAAAAACTTAAAGACCAATTAAAAGAAATATCTGATTATGGAAGCTCTTATTTTAAGGAGACATGCTGTAGAAATTTTATTAAATTTTTTTTAGGGATAAAAGCTTTTTAAAAAAATTCGCTAAGGAAATAAGATTAAAAAAAAAGATTACAAATAAGTATTAAAAAAAAAGAAAACTAATTCAATGTGTTTTAAAGTAGTAATTTGGATCGTTAAAAAATTATATGGCTATAGTTGTATTGACAGGAAATATATGGCTGGAAGAAATTTACAATGTGTTCTTGTTTGGACATGAATATTTGTTATTTTTTAAATATAAAAGAGACTTCTATTTTAAAGTCAGAGTGTATAATCATGGTGCTTCAAAAAAGGATTATTCAAGATATAACGAAGACATTGTCCAAGATTGTGAAGTTGGCAATGATGACTGAAAGGCATGTAGCATTGAGAATCATGTACATTTCTTGAAAGTTGCGGTGCACCTTAAAAAAATGTACATAATCCTCAGGTGCTACATGCCTTTCAGTGTCATTGCAACTTCACAATCTTGGATAGTGTCTTTGTTATATCTTCAATAATTCATTTTCTTGAAGCACCATGGTTATACATTTTAACTTTAAAATAGAAGCCTCATTTATATTTAAAAAATAACAAATATTATGTAAAACAAAAACGCTTTATAAATTTCTTCCAGCCATATATTTAAGTCAATAGAACCATAGCCATATAATTTTTTAACGGTGGCTCAAATTACTGTTTCACTATATTTATTCTGGTGTTGATCTTTATAATAATATTTATAATTGTTATATTGACTGAAATATGTAACGAGTAACCACCCAATCATGATTGTTTCACTATATTTGTTCTATTGTTAACTTAATTAAATGCACAAGTAACCACCCAATCAAAAATCACGAAGATGAAATAAGTGATAGTAGTGTTGATGAGTCACCTAGTGATCAAAATTAGAGTGATGATGAAAATAGTCCTACACTTTTACATTAACTAAGGTGTTCAATATTATATGTAATATTATCATGAAATTATTTGAAATTTCCTGATTAAATTCATGTTTTGTTGCGGATTATTTTTTAAGTGTTTCAGTATGGCTGGTAGAGGTAAAGGCCGACCTTAGAAGGTCGGTTTACTACCACCACCATCTCAGCCACCGTCCTCCCACCATCTCCACCAGGCCCCTCCACCACCTCGCGCCGTCCCTTACACTACTTCCCTTTCCACTACCTCTACCTCAGTCCGACCATCAGCACCCCAAGCTTCCAAATGATACCTACTCCTGGGTATACTTGGCCCATACCCCTCCCATATTCATACTCAAGCCCACTCGCATCCGACCCTCCCTTAGCCCTACCTCTCCCTAGTCTTCTCCTCCCTGACTCATAGCCCTGCATCTAATCAGACTCATCCTTCCTCGATTAGGTCAGGGCATGAGATGCCGATGGGAGGCCTCGCGGCCAAGATGGTAGGCCACTTGGCCTGATGGTAGACTGCTTGGCAAATAGGCGGACGTAAAGACAGGTAAGTTGAAACATGTTTTTTTATTACATTTTAATTTTACATTGCTTATGATATTTGAGTAATTTTAATTGCTCTTTGATATTATTTCATTTATGTAGTAGTTTTCATCCATTTGCGTCGACTCACCATAGGATCACAGAGGTTATACAAAGTCGGTAGAACTATCGTGGCCTACATGGACTGACATCTCTCCTGATGTCAAGGAGTCATGGTGGAAGAAGTGTAAGGTAATTATATGATTGCTTCGTTTTTGTTAAAATATATGTTTATATTATTTAATTATATGCTTATATAAATCACTAATGTGCTATGAATTTGTTTATGTAGAAAATATTCTACATTGAAGCTAAGCATGAGCCACAGTGAAGAGGGCTTGGAAGACTAGGTCTTCTAAGTGAATGCAGGATATGTTTCATGATGTCCGTAGGGGACACATGAGCAGCTTGTGGTTGAATGATGCCACCTTGGTAAGCTGCACGCACTGGGCCAGCGCCTGACCTTCAAGGATAGGTCGAGTAAGGAAAAGACAAACCGAGCCTTAGAAAGGCAGGTTGCTACACATGGGTGGGTAAGACACCCAGGGAGGGACGTAAATGCTTGGTTATTCTTTAACCTTTTTACATTTTATAATAACATTTAATATATTTGAATTGTGGTAAATGATATAATTTTTATGACTTTATTGTTCTTATTTATGCAGGCAAGGGAGTTTGCCCTCTGACACAAGGCAAGCTATTTCAAGAGACTCGCACTTGAAAGGGTGAGCAGAGGGGTAGTCTGGAGATGGGTAGACCCTCGCTTCGAGGTGACCCATGTAAGTTTAAATTTAAACATATCTTTACTTAATTTTTATTATTATTTTCATTTATGTCATAATCACTACTTACAACGTGTTTTTATCTTTTTTTTCCTTTGTAGCGCGAGTTTACGACCTCTAGGAGTAGTCCAACAGTACCGACCCAATGGCTAAGGCTAAGCTCGATGTTGACATTCCTCCCCCTCCCAATGAGGAAGATGTGTAAGCCCAAGTGGTAGCGGCCTTACAAGGGTTGCATATATGGGATGTGGTACTACCCTGAAAGTATATCCTCATCCTGCGCCACTGGGCCAGCTGTTGGGGATGATGCCCTGATGGAGCGTGTCCATGCCCACAACAGGAGCTACGCGCAGGCCCATTTGATCTAGCGGTAGCAAGAGCGCGTCATAGCTCCTTCAATAGCTCAGGAGCGGCGGGGGCGAGTAGCTATGGAGGAAGAACTAAGAGAGATCCAAAAGCTTAAGCTCTTCTTAAAGCAACGGCGGCAGTAGGAGAAAGCAAAGAAGGAGAAGGCTCAGTTCTGAACAAATACAACAGAAGATCACTCAGATGTGATGACCTTCTTCAAGACATTAGGCTTAAGGATCCTCAACTCTGCAAGACACGTCCTATATCCCACTCCCCTCCCTCTTTGAGGGCCACTCACAGTTGGACGTTGAAGATGATGATGATGGTCCAGATGGTGATGATGATGATGGGCCAACGCAAATCTTGACGCCCAGGAGTTCAGCTAGTTTTTATCTAGCTTCATCATTTTTCCTTCTGGATATTTTTTACATTTATTGTAATTTGTATATATTTTATTGTCATAATTTTCTATTTTATTTAATCAGTATAATTTATTCATTTTATTATTTTCTTATTTAATATCATTTAATTGATAATTAGGTTATTATATAAATAAATAAATAAATAATAAATTATCAATCACTTCATAATTAAATAGGGAAATTTAAATGAAGTTAAATCATTACCGATGGTATGTCCGTCGTAAAACGTAATATTTATAAAATAAAATTATTTTTCAAAAATCAAAAATACGTCGATAAACCCATAGGTAAAAGAGTTAAAGAATTATTTTATTTATTTCAACTTCCGTTAGTTAAAATAAATAAACCCGTCGGTATATATATGTCTCTCTCAGCCATAGTGATGCCTTTTTATCTAATTGTCCTGATAGCTAAGTATTTTAATACTCATCGGTACACGTGTTGATAACTACCGATGAGTTTTATTATACCATCGGTAATATTCATTGACGGCTTACAACCGATGGCCTCATGTCCGTTGTATGCCCGTCAATATAAATATTAACTGTCAAAAACCTCAGTAATGGCGATGGAACCCCGCGCTTTTGTTGTAGTGAAAAACCATTATCCCCTGTCTTTCATTAATCAGATGTTAGAAAAATTGGCAAGGAAGTCTTACTTCTCTTTTTAGATGGCTACATGGGGCACTTTCATATTCATATTGTCCTAGAAGACCAAGAGAAGACACCTTTACATGTCTATTTGGCACCTATGCTTAAGCGATGCCTACAGGCTACCTTCTAGCAATGCATGATGAGCATCCTTTCTAGCATGCTAAAGGAGTGTATGGAAGTATTTATGGATAATTTTCCTGTATTTGGTTCTTCTTTTGATTCTTCCTTCAATAGCCTAGCTAGAGTCCTATAGAGGTGTGTGGACACTAACCTTGTTTTGAACTTAGAAAAATGTCACTTTAGGGTTAAATAAGGTATAGTCTTGGATCATGTAGTCTGTAGTAAGAGCATTGTTATTGATCCTACTAAGATAGATGCTATTATCTCCTTGCCTTACCCCACATGCGTACGGAAGTTCGTTCTTTTCTTGGCCATGCAGGCTTTTACAAGAGGTTTATAAAGGATTTCAGCAAGATCACCCAACCTTTACCTCCTTAATACAAAAAGACGCTGAGTTAATTTTTGATGACAGGTGCAATGAGGCATTTGAGAGCCTAAAGAGTGCCTTGAGCACCACCACTCCAGTCATCCAGCCACTTAACTAGAATCAACCATATGAGATCATGTGCGATGCTTTTAATCATGTAGCCGGTGTTGTGCTTGCACAGCGATGGGGAAGGTGCCATAGGCTATTTACTATTCTTCTCGAACTTTGGACATGCATAGTCCAACTACACTACTCCTGAGAAAGAGCTTATAGCTATTGTTTTTACTTTAGACACATTTTGCTCTTATTTGCTAGGCTCTAAAATGGTGGTGTACTTGGACCATGTAGCTCCTAAGTACATATTTAAGAAGTCAGAAGCCAAGCCTAGGCTCATTAGATGATGCTACTACTCCAAGAATTTGATTTGGATATTAGAGATAAAAATGGAGCTAAAAACTTAATAACAAACTATCTCAGCAGGCTTGAACATCTTGAGATAGACAACAGACCCCTCAATGACAATTTTCCCAATGAGTAGTTGATAAGTGTGTCTGTTGTTCCATGATAGGCTCATATTGTGAACTACTTGGTCGCACGAGTGGGTCTCTCACATTTTCACAAGCTCAATTTGCAAATTGAAAAGTAATGCAAAATACTATGTATAGGATGACCCTTACCTTTGGAAAATATACGGTGACTAGGTAGTTCGATAATGTGTGCCCAAGAGGAACTTCAGTCCATACTCAAGTTTTTTCATACTTATGTGAGTAAGGGTCACTTTAGACTCCAATGTATTGCAGAAAAGTATCAGACTTGGGTTTCTACTAGCCCACCTTATTCAAAGACGCCTCCAGTTTCTATAAGGCTTGTGAATAATGCTAGAGGTGGGTACTCTCCTAATGTTTATAGAGTTGTTCTAGAGTGATTATAGCTTATTCATGAGTATTGTTGCTTCCATAGCAGATGTTGGTGTCATTCATGCTCCCCCTAACTCCATTAGTGCTGGCACCTCTTTCCGATCCTTCCAAGTCAGTGGATTAAAGCTCATGGCTTTAATTTTGGCCATTATGAATAGTTTCTATACAACGTTTGTACCTTCCATGAATTTATAAATTTAATTATGCTATGAACATGTTTCTTTTTTTAAAATTATGCTAACTTAGAAAAATCTTGATTTTACAACCTTCCATGAAATTACATGACTATTAGAAAATTCATAGGACCATTCTTTATACTTGTATGCCAGTTATCATGTCTTTTAACGCTTGCAATAAATTATGAAGAGAGTATTTATTTCCAAAAAAATCCACTTTGAGCTGTAGAAGTGATGGAAAGCACTAAATTGAGATTTCTAGCTTTGGAATTTTAGCTTGTTGCTTGTGAGTGATGTTTGGATAGGAATTAGAGAGACATAGTTGTGAGTTAATGATAGTAAATTTCTTAACCTTTGTATACCATGATACTCACGAGGATCAGTTATTCTCACTTTGATTAGCCTATGAATTATGTGGTTCACGAGAAATCGTTAAAATCTTAGTTAAGTGCTCTTGTCTAAAAGGACTGAATATAACCTTTATAAATCTTTTAGCAATCCATCTTATGCTAATTCCTTAGAAAATTTATTTTGTTTTCCTTTGCTTTACACGAAACTGATATTATTACTATTTTTATGTATTATGAATAGAAATGATTTGTCTTTGTTGCATTACTATCTATGTACTTTCTTTGTTGTCCCATGTATGGATGTAGGTTAAATCCCCACTGAGTTTTAAGTTAAACTCACCCCTCTTTTTCCCTATTATAGATATAGTCACTGGTCTAGAGTCTTCCAGATACTCCTCCTAAGTAGCTATTAGTCTTATTTTTGGGCGAGCTTCTCTCTAGAGTAAAGTGATACTTTTTAGTTATATTAGTGGTGCTCCTACATTGCAAGTAGGATTCATGGACCATGCATATTTATGCTTAATTGTGTTATTTTTGAGGATTTATGTAATTACAAGTAAATAATTTTACGATCTTTTTGGAACAATTATTTTGTCATTTGAATACTATTAATAGATTATTTTACGATTTATATGAAAAAGTGTTTACCCAATTTTTATTTAAAAATGTTTAATTGGTAATTATGCAGTTTTGTGCATGTCATGTCATACAAGGGCTTTTGTGGGGTCGGTTTCCAAGTGCCGAGTACGCTCCCAAATCGAGTTTTGACAAAGTAGTATAGAGCCATAGGTTTCCCTACATAGTACTAGAGCAAGTGTCCACAAATAGTATGGCGTTTATGTAAATGGAAGCACACTTATTTGCACTAATGTGATGTTTTTTGAGGCCTTTAGGAACATTCAATCATGTCTAGGTTTAGTATTAGTAATGTTTTTCTTCATGATCTTTGGTCTTTCCTCCATGTGCTTGCTTTTCTCAAGAGTTATCATGAAACCTTTCGGACATGCCCCCTTTACGTCACACCATAGTAGTGGCTTTTCCAACATTGGTGCTCGCTTTAGGATTCTAGAGCAGGCGATGGCTAACCTCTTTGAGGTGTTGGCTAGGCAACCTGAAGCTGCAATACAACAAACCCAGTCTAGCCTATGGTTCTAGAGCCAATCCGAGACCTAGATGAGTTAGCCTTGGAGCAGTTCAAAAGGATGGATCGCGCATCTTCCATAGATGACTCACGACAAAGTACCTACAAGAGTTCTTGAGGGAAATTGAGAAGATAACCAAAGTCATCCACTATTCGCTAGAGAGAGCAACAAAGTTACCTGGCTTCCTACTAGGAGGCCGCGAGCTTGTAGTACAAGTAGTTTCTTTAGCGAGGTGGTAACTCAGATCCACCCCCTTGGGGAGAGTTTAGGGATGCATTCTTGAGGAGATTTTTAGAGAGCCAAAGGGCCCATATAGCAAATGACTTTTGGAAGCCTAGGATGACTCTAGCGATGTCCGAGACGAGTATTATGAGAGATTTCCTTACTTGGCTCAGGTGGCTTCAAGCATGCTATCTATAGAGACTAATAGAGTGAGGTACTTTGTTCAAGGGCTATCTAAGGATATGTTTATTAGTTTGCATCCTCGCATTAGGGTCATGGATTATGCCCAAGTAGTGGATACAACCATTGGTCTCCAGAGTGGTTGACAGTGAACGGATCATTGCTGAGGCTGGAAAGAAGGCCAAGTTTCATGGCTCCTTCTCAAGCCGAATTGGCTCGAATAGGTGTCACCATCAGCAAGGTCAGCAGAGCCAATCATGTAGGGTAGCTTTCTTAGAGCCCATCCCGGCATGTAGAGAAAGGGAGGCAGTAGCCCAATGGGCAGAGTTCATGTCAGTCCTAGGTTGATTTTCAAATATGCGAGAAGAGGTATTTGGGCCAATGCATGAGAAGTTCTACGCTTGTTATGGTGATGGCTGGTAGGGCTACATGAGAAAGGATTGTCCCATCAGGGGAGAGCTTCCAATCGAGGATCAGTGACTCGGGAAGGTTTTTCTACTCCGCGGCAGAAGAGCTAAGGCAAGGGCCTAGATACAAAGGTTCGAGAGGTAGAGGACCAAGTGGCAAAGGCGAGGGTAGTAAGGGACAATCCCATTTGTTTACTTTGACACACCAAGATGTGCAAGCATCCAATGCAGTTGTGATAGGCATTATGATAGTTTGCTCTTTTGAAGCTATGTGTTTGATCAACCTATGGTCTATGCATTCTTATATATCCGTATTATTTGTCATACAATTTGAGAGATCTCCTTTCAACCTAGATCAGCTTTTCGTCATTGGGGTACCTTCAAGAAAGTCCCTTTAAGGTATAGATCATGCAAGGTCAAGGTTTGTGACATGGAGACACTAGCAAATCTCATAGTGTTGGACATGGGCAACTTTGATGCTATTTTGGGCATAGACTAGTCGACTTCATGTCATGCAATTGTGGATTATTATAGCAATGCAGTAAGGTTTTAGGTTTAGTAAGGTATATCATAAGAGTTCCAAGGTACAAGTGAATTCAGTTCCTGAGTTTGATTTCATTTTGAGTGCCCTAAGGCTTATGGATTAAGGGAGTCATGGGATTTTAACTTCAGTTAGAGATATGGAGGCACAAGCACCTAGTTCTGGGTTCCGTTTCAATGGTTTGTGAATTTTTATATGTGTTTTCAAATGATTTGTTGGGGATGCCGCCTAGAGAAAGAAGTTGAGTTCAGGATAGAGCATGTGCATGGAATGAGGCTTATCTCTATACTCCCATATCGCATAGCAGGCAGAGTTGACGGAGTTAAAGGATTAGTTACAAGAATTACTTGACAAGGGGTATATCTGGACGAGTACCTCACCTTGGGGTGCTCGAGTGCTGTTCGTGAAGAAGAAAGATAGGTTAATGAGGATGTTCATAAACCACAGGCAATTGAACAAGATAATAGTGAGAATCGATATCCCTTGCTTTACATTGATGACCTATTTGATCCGTTGCAGGGGACAATATGTTTCTCCAAGATTGGCCTTTAGGCTTGTTGCCATCATTGAAGAATAAGGGTGAAAATGTACCTAAACTGGCCTTTAGTAGAGCTATCAAAGTAGTCTAACCCGCTTATGCGGGTTGGCCTCCGTGGGCTATGAGCTAAAATGTCAAACTGGAGTTGGCCTACTTTACTAGCTAGCCAGGAAAATGCCAATTGGCTCTACCCACCGGAGTTGGTGGGTTATGCGGGTTGGCTCAACACATAAATAAAAAATAAAAAATTCTAAAAACCATTAAATTTGTTCAAAAACTAAAAAAAAAGAAAGGAATGAATGAATAGGGCTAACGTGAACTACTTGAGTGAGACAATGGACCTAGAAGTGTTTTATTTTTATTTTTTTATTTTTTTGGGTAGAAAGTGTGAAAGAACATGAGGTGGATATGTGGGTTTTGGCAAAATATGAGAGAGAGAGAGAGAGAGAGAGAGAGAGAGTTTTGGTTTTTATTAAAAAATGAAGAAACCATTCCAAACCATTTAGCCCACGGGTTATACATGTTGGATCCCACTTAACTCACAGATTAGTAGACTGAGCCAAATTGATCCACTTATAAATGAGCCAATATTTTACCAATCTAATCCACCAACATGGAAGGTTGAGCAAGTTGGCTTGCGGGTTGCAACTCACTTTGAAGTTTTAGCCTTTAGAACTCACTATGGACATGAGTTTTTTGTGATGTTATTTGGGTTGACCAATGTCCCCATGGCCTTAATAGATCTGATAAATAAGAGTTCAAGCCATTCCTGACCACTTCATGATTGTCTTCATTGATGACATCTTGATGCATTCTAGGAGCAAGGAAGAGCATAAGGGTATTTGAGATTAGTGCTATAGACCTTAAGGGAGAACTAGTTGTAAGCCAAATTCTCTATGTGTGAATTTAGGCTCGAGCAAATGGCATTCCTCAGGCATATAGTGTCCAAGGATCGTGGATTCAATAAGATTGAGGCTGGACCGCAATGGTCGAGGCCTTCCACGATTTCTGAGGTTCAGGTTTCCTGGGCTAGCAGGATACTACATGAGGTTTTTCTGGACTTTTCCAAGATAGGAGCACCATTGACCAGGTTAACCTAGAAGAATGTAGGTTCCAATAGACAGATGAGTGTGAGGAAAGTTTCCAAGAAGCTCAAGACTTGTATGACCACGTTGGTGCTACCTTCAGGTATAGGTGGGTTTTTGATATTCTGTAATGCTTCAAGGGTTAGACTTCGCTATGTCCTAATGCAACACGGTCGAGTTGTAGCTTACACTTCATGACAACTCAATAAGTATGAGCAGAATTAGCCCACTCATGATCTAGAGATAGGTAGCAATTTTTGTCTTAAAGATTTAGAGGCATTACCTATGCAGAGACTTGCGAGATCTTCACGAACCACAAAAGCTTGAAGTACATCCTTTAGTAGAAGGATCTAAACCTAAGGCAGCATTGGTGGCTAGAGTTGTTAAAGCATTATGATTGCACAATTTCATATCATCTAGTCAAGGCTAATGTCATTTGAAATGCTTTAAGCAGGAAGTTCATGGGCAATCTAGCCCATATAGCACAAGTGAGACAACCACCAGTGGAGGATATCCTCAAGTTGGAAGCCAAGTGAGTTCAGTTTGGTTTGAATGATAAGGGAGCTTTCTTGGCTTATATTAAGCTCAGTCAACCTGGTAGAGTAGATCAAGGCATAGAGGAGAAGATCCCAAACTGGTCAAGTTAGAAGATGTCCCGCAAGGAGGAGAATTCAGATTTCTCAATTTATGTGAAGGGTGTGTTGCATTTTGGGGATAGCTTGTGTGTGCCCGATATGGGCGAATTGAAGAGGAAAGTAATGGAAGAGTCCTGAGCACAGCATACTTAATTCATCCAAGTTTAGCCAAAATGTATCAAGGCCTCAAGCAGTTGTTTTGGTGGGAAGGCATGAAGAAAGAGAGATGTTAGCGACTTTGTGTCATAGTGTTTGATGTGTCAACAAGTCAAGGCTGAGCATTAAAGGCCTGCAAGGATGCTACAACAAATAGATTTGTCACGACCTATTTGGGAGTGTGATCGGCACGTGAGGAATCTCATCCCAAGTAAGCTTTTTGGGTAACGTGTCTATCTAAATGCATATTTTACCATAATAGCATACTCAAAACATTGTAATCAACTCTATAATTAAAACATAATATTCGAATTCATAGAAACTGAAGTATTTAACATACATAACTTTGAAAACATCATAATCAACTCTACTAATCATGAGAGCATAAACTATCCTATCAGGATCTTAATCTTAAATCTAATAATAAGCTTAACGGTTAAAAACTAGTTCATAAATACACATATGGCTTGTTACATAAATCTTAAACCATAACCACATTTCAAAGTCATTCTTAAATTCTAAAAACTTATAAAAAAGTACACAAATTCTGAAAATAACTACAATATCTCAAAATATGATGCATGTTCGAATCCTACGAACAAGACTCCTGGAGCACTCTAATTCTAACATGAACCAAAGCTAAGCCTTACTTCAAAGTAAAGCTCATCACTAGAAACGCTCTGTCTACTAACCTATAGGCGGAATGATATCTATACCTGTAATTGTGAGGAGGAAGGGAAAGGGGTAAGTCATTAGACTTAGTAAATGGATTATCACCCATAACCCACATGGAATGTCCAAAGGATATACATAAATACAACATATATGCAACAAGCATAAATCATTTGATATTTACATATATAGCTAGCTAGGAAAATGCTTTTCATTCCTTAGGTTCATAGACATCATCTCTAATTCATAATCAATCATGAAACCATTTTAATTGATGGTGCGATAGAGCCTCAAGAAACAATATTTACTAAACATGATAAATATATACATAGTAATAATAATAGTTATCAATGGATTTCTCTAAAGGTCCTCAGATTACATCCTTCGTGGACAAACTTGAGCACCTAACTAGATCCTTTTCTTTATATGGTGGGGGAGATTGTCCTTTAACTGACAACATGGTACCAAGGCTAACGATCTCTTACAACTGTTAACTCACTATCTATTTCTTTATATCTACCATTTAAACTAGTTTGAACAAAATCCATTTAAATCTAAAAACTCTTAAAACTCATAGTACTTTGAGAGCTCTAGGTTCATATAACTATAACAATCTGACTTTAGCATAACCGTGGCTATGAAATCATGTCCCAAGGATCACCAGCTTGTAAGCATCTCGATTTCAAGTCCACGGAGTATGTATCTGGCAGTTGCTATGAATCATACTGAATTCCATACTTCTTAGTCTTATAAGCTGAAGTTCTAAATTCATATATGAATATTTTTATAACTTGTTAACTCTGATATCATACTTCATAATAATAGGGTTCATAATCATAAAAACTCTGAAATTATGATAACATATGTATTTAAAATGCTAAATCATACTCTGCTCAATATTTGTCCATAGTAACTCAATTTGATATTCTAAAAGCTCTCTAACCTCTTGAAAACAAGGCAATATCATAAATCAACAAAATGCATTTGACAACTTTAGTAAACATTGCTAAATTATATATTTTCCAATGAATCTCTTCAAAAATATATTAGACATTTTCTTGGTACACAATAACTCAAATTATGGTCCCACAGTTTTCTAAAACACATTTTTCATGTCAAAGTCAAAATCATAGTCTTTACTACCTTGCCTTAACTTGCAAAATCATATATATTCTTACTTTCATCTCTAATTTCATATTTGACAATCATCATGCATCAAACATAATCATAATGGCTAAAATAAGGTCATGAGTTTGAACCTACTCACCGTTTGGGGTTGGGAGTATGTGGGTACCACCAACTTGACCTTGAGAGTTTGGAATAACATCAACAACTGTCATAGAACAACATAGACCCATGATTAACAGCTAACAACTCTAAACCAACTCTAATAACATTAGGGAAGCACCCTACTTGATAACAACTAAAAATATAAACACTCTTACTTAAGAACATAGAAATGAGGAGAGAAAAAGAGCATAAACTAGTATAAATCTCTTATCTTGAAGCTTGGAGGAGATAAGATTGAGTGGAGTTGAGAGTGGGGAGGAAGAAGATTGCGGCCTAGGATTTCAGTTATGCCTCAAAAACACATGAAGGGGGTATTTATAGGGTAAGTGTAACATCCCAATTTTTCCTTAATATAGTATTAGTTCATCACAATTTTTTATTTAAATTGTGTAAGTATATTTTTAGATAAGAAATATTCAGGAATAATCATTAAAGAGTAAACTATAATGTAAAATGATATTTGTACCCTTACTGCTCAAAATTTTGAAATATTACAAGATCTAATAGCTGTACAACTTGGAACTTAGCACCAAAATGTGAAATTTTAATAATTCCCTTAGGTTTTATTAAAATTACAAATATGTCACTAGATGTTAGAAAATAAGTTTATAACATAATTAGCTAGAAAAAGTCAACAAAAATCTTAGAAAAGCTTGAAGAGTGTCAAAAAAATTATTAAAAAAATGAAAAAATTATAAATACACTTAAAATATAATTTTAATAGTAAATATTAATATTTGGTAAATTTTTATAATATTAGCATAATTACACAAAAATAACTTATCATAGAATGTAAAATAAACTCCAAAAAATCTTAGAAAATAACTCTAAGTCTTGAAAAAAAAATTTTAACTCAATTATGATATTAGACAAAGAGGACCACGAAATGGGCCTCTCCATTAGACTATGGATAGTGTTAAAAATCACATTGATCTTTAATTAATTAATTTTAACTTAAATAAATATTAAAATACCTAATTAACTACTTAAGCTTTAAGATAATTTTTCTAAATTTTGATTAATCTCACTAATACTCTTAAATCAATTAAATGACATCTAGAATAGTTTAGAATTCAGTCTCATAATAAATATGTGTGTGTGTGTGTGTGTGTGTGTGTGTGTGTGTGTGTGTAAAAGATATTTTACATAACATATTATCCAAAGCCAACCATTTTTTACTTAAAATTTCAATAAAGATGGACTTGTCTCCTTATCATTCAACACAACTTACATCCCTTTATAACTCCAGTGGACATGGGATTCAGACCTCTAGGTTGCCAAAGAAGAAAAAATAATAATTTTAAAATAGCTAAATAATTATTAGTTAATTAATTCCTAATAAAACTAGTAATAATGTAAAATACTAAATAAAATACAAATAATTATAAAAAAATTGTATAAATTTTGTAAATCCTTGTATTATATCTCTAATAAATAAAAAAACTTAATAAAGTCATTTACTAATTAATTAACTTAATTAAGATTGGCTAGTTTAAGTAAATCATATGAAGATTTATTAAATGCCTTTAAATCATGTCCTTAATATTTTAGTATGTCTTTAAATGATAATTAAGAATTTATTAAATTATTTAGTGTTAATTTTAATATTTAACTAATTAAACTAATTAAATATGACAAATAAATTATGAAATTAATAATATTTTAATCATAGCATTTTTATATAAATAACACCCTCTAAATAAAACTCCACACTTCATTCTTCTGCCTAAAATCTATCAAAAATTGTAGCCACCATTTCTTTCTTCATTTCCTTCATTTTCACACAAAAATACTTATAAATTTTTAGCAAAACACCTCCAAATTATCACCTCTTCTTATCACCATCTAACATCAACACTTTCCAGCCTTTATACATGAATTTTAGCCCTTAGATAATGTTTAGAAAAGTTGAAGAAGTGCTGGTCTAATCTTGGTGTAGCTAAGTTTCTAAGGCTCTAAGATCAAGTTGGGTTTTTCTTTCACTAATAAGCTTCATGTATGATATTGTGATATATGATACTCAAAGCTTGTGTTTATTACTTTTAATATCTTTGAATGATTTAAAGATGGTGACATAAAGTATCTTAATCTATGTGTATATGATGCATGTTTATTTCTCTACTTCTATGGTTAAAAATTAAATCACAATTAAATATCATATTAAATTTTGTTTATGTTTTCTTTAAATATTTAAATATTGTATAAATTTGTTTTAATGCATTAAACCATGTATTTTCATTTAATGAAGCTTTGTGCACAAGTTGTGGAATTTTAAGGTGATATAGTTTAGTTTTGACCTCATTATGTATTTGATGTGAAACATTTTTGGTTCATAAAAAGTACTTTATTTAGTTCATTATAATGAATAGATTCTAAACCTTTGAGCATGTAATATTCAGCTTGTTTATGTGTTATATTTCTTTAGGACCATCAAAATTTAATAAAATATAAAAAAGACACTAAAATATATTTATATTAATCATGACCTATGTTATGGACTTATGAATTTATAGATATTATCTAGACTATTATGAGTCTTTAAGACTCATTTGGACTTGATTGAGAAAATTTATAATCATAATATTTGGACTTGAACTATGAACCTTGAATTATGGACCTTGAACTACAAATATTTGACTTGAATATACATTTATTAACATTAAGAAATATTATTTACAAAGATTTAAGTTAAGGTCTCATTAGGAATATGACCTGTAAACTAACTAGTTTCTTGCTTGAAGTGATTTCCTAAAGCTTGGGTATAATTTTGATTATTTCTTTTTAAATATTTCTTGAAAGATTTCATTGCTCTTTTATTTACCCTATGATTATATCCTTATATAGATAAAAATACTTTTTTTCACTTATGTTGAACATGTAAAGGTAATTTACCTACATATTTTCTAAAGATAGATTTGAAATAATTTTAGGTGTATTTAGACTTATGGAATTAATAACATATTATACAAATACTTGAAATTAAATTATTATATGATTAAAAACTAAGTTAAGCATATTTTATTATAAAGGAAATGAATTTATTACAATAGTGTGATTTGGTGCTTCAATGATAATTACAAAGAAATATGGGTTTTATGAATATTTTAGGAATCCTATGTTGTTTGGGCTTTATGAGCAAATATGGAAAATCTTGTTATCTATATATAAATATGAAAGAAATTGTGGAAACTTTATGTAATTTTCATTCTTTATGTATACTATGTGCACTATATGAAATGGATACATAAATAAGTGACACCTTGGATCCCACCTTGTAGCGAGAAGGACTTGGTGAACACTTAGTCTTGTAGTTGCTAAACAACACCTTGAGCCCCGCCTTGTAGCAAAAAAGGACTTGGTGAATGTTGTAGTGATGTCGTAGGCCCGCATGCTAGCGGATAAAGACTTGGCATTCAGATTTGACTAGGGGACACCCTAGCAATGACAGCTCTCATAGATCCAATATGAAACAAATCTTGTAGACTATAACCATTAGAAGGAAAGGACATTATAGAAGGGAGTTTATAGGATACTCATGATTATTTATTATACTTCTTTTAGTGCACTTTTATTATGACTGAGATTATGCATTTCCATCTTACTTAACATTAGTAAAATATAATTTGACTTAATATAAAAGATTGCATCTTACTGTACTCGCGTTATTCTTAGTATTTTTGGGATCAAGTGGGACTCCTCTGGAAACATCACCCTACTGGAGACTTCTCTTACCCCTTTTCTTTGATGTTTCCAGATAGCATGGATCGTCATCAGTGAAATGGATGTAGCTTTGGACTTAATTTCTAAATAATCAAATTTTATTATGTGTGTTAGATAGAATCTTTAATATCTATTACCAGACTTTGGTTATGTTATATTGTTGCATTAAAGTTTTCTTTAATGTATCTTGAATGTGTAATATGTACTGTACCCTATAAATTGATGTTGGTGGTGAAATATGTTTCTATAGATGATGATTATCTAAACTGTGAAATTACTGATTAACAAATAGTAGTATTATGTTAGAAAAGAAGTATTCTTTGTCATTTAAAAATTATCCTTTGATTACTGGAAAAAGTATTACCTGAAAATGTAATTTGGAAAGGTTCTGGCTAGGAAAGACTTGGTATTTAAATGTGTCCATTTTGATCCACATCTCTTTCCTAGGAATCTACCAAATGCATGATTTACAATTGGTATACATTATTCCAGGATATGACTATGAATGAGAAATAATCATAGCGGTTTAAAAAAAATTCTTGCAAAATTTCAGATTACAAGTTAATAATATTATGTTAGCTAACTATTGTTTAAAATAATAATAATATTAAAAACTAAGGTAAAAGAATTAGAGCTTAGTAAGGTGTTACAGTAAGGGTTTTAGTAAACGAAACTATGCCATTTTGGAACCGTTTCATATGCAAGGGTAAGGTAGCTATCACCGTCTTGGCAAGAATAGCGTCCTTGCCTTTTACCACCGCTATAGCAATATTAGAAACACCTGCTCTATATGCTAAGGGTCCTTCAAGCATCCAGGGTCTTCTCGGTCAACATGGGTGGGTCCTGGGGACCCCAAGGCCGTACTTGTCTTGTCTAGGGACACATGGACCTAAGGTATTATAAGATTCCATAATAGAAGTATTAGAGGATAACTATGGACTTCGTAGTTGGTTAACTTGGACCACCAAAGGCTTTGATTCTATTTGAGTGATAGTGGATAGAATGACCAAGTCAGCACACTTGCTACCTATGAAGACTACCTTTAGTGAACAAGGATGCCTAGTTGTACATTAATGAGATAGTAAGGTTGCATGGAGTGCTAGTGTCCATTATCATAGATAGAGGATCCCAGTTCACTTCACAATTTTAGAGGTCATTTCAAGAAGCCCTTGGGATGCATATGGACTTAACCACATCTTTTCATCCATAGACAAATGGCCAGAGAGAGAACGATTCAGATCCTAGAGGATATGTTCAAAGCTTGTGTTTTGGATTTTGATAGGGAGTTATTATGACCACTTACCACTAATAGAGTTCTCATACAATAACAGTTACGAAGTGAGTATCCAGATGTCATTGTTCAAAGCTTTATATGGGAGGTGTTGTAGATCTCCCATTAGATGGTTTAAGCTTAGGGAAGCCAAGACCCTAAAACTTAGTTCGTGAAACCTTAAAGATGGTTCAGCTGATTAGATAAGGGTGGTTGGTAACTCAATCAAGACAAAAATCCTATGTTGATAGCTGGGTCAAGACTTGGAGTTTAGTGGGAATCATGAAGTTCTGTGGGTATCTCCCATGAAGGGAGTGTAGAGGATCGGAAAGTGAGGAAAGTTGAATCCTCACTATATCGACCCTTTGGAGATTTTAGAGAGAGTTGGAGTAGTGGCCTACATATTGGCACTACCTCCCAATTTATCAGTTATCCATCCAGTTTTCATGTCAACATGCTCAGGAAGTATGTGCTCGATCTACCTCATGTACTCACACCACAAGCAGTCTAGGTTGATGAAAGTTTGTCATATGATGAAGAACCAGTTACCATCGTGGATAGGCAAATAAAGAAGATTCGCTTGAAAGAGGTGGCCTCAGTGAAAGTCATCTAGAGGAACCACTCCGATGAGGAAGAGACTTGGGAAGCTAAATAAGCCATAAAGATAAAGTATCTGCATATTTTTCCATCTCAAGGTATGTTTATTTAAGATTTGGGGACCAAATCTTTTTTAAGAGGGAGTATATGATGTCTCAGGTATACGTGTCTCTTAATAAGTCTAGTAAGGTTCCTTAGGACCTACCCATGTTGCTGAGAAGGCCTCGATGCATAAAAAATCCCAAGAATGCAGAACCTACACTTTTGTGACAACTATAGGGTCCCATAGCCATGGTAGGTGTAACTGCACCATCGTTGGGTCTATGAGTGACCACTACTATGGGGGACCACTATAGGGATTATAGATCACCATAGGCTAGGTGGTTCAACTCATGTGGTTTCAGCATAGGGTAGTGATGCCTCTGACATCAAAACACATCCAAAATTGTGTAGTTCATTAAGTGATCTACCAATACTAAAATAACACCTCCCTCATGCATTTTAACCCCAAAAAGTGAACCATACTCCCTCCTGCTCATCTTCTATCCTTGAAGACAAGGATTTGTTCATGGTTTACATTGGTTTCCTATCCATTCCTTCATGTTTATGACTTACGGTGTTTATGTTCATAGTTGTTGTCATGTATAGGTATTCTTTCAATGTTCATAGAGTTGTTCTATAGTGATTATAGCTTATTCATGAGTTTTGTTGCTTCTATGGCAAATATTGGTGTCATTCATGCTCCCAAAGCTCCATTGATGTTGGTACCCCTTTCCTGACCTCCAAGTGAGTGGGGTTAAGTTTAGGGCTTTAATTTTGGCCATTATGAATAGTTTCTATACAATTATATACCTTCCATGAATTTAGAAATTTAATTATGCGATGAACATGTTTTTTTTCAAATTATGCTAAGTTAGAAACATCTTGATTTTATAGCCTTCCATGAAAATGCATAACTTTTAAAACATTCATGGGACCATTGTTGATACTTGTATGCCATTTATGTTATCATGTCTATTAACAAGCTCTAGTAAATAATGAAAGAAGAGCATTTACTCTAGAAAATCTATTGTGAACTATAGAAATGATGAAAGCACTAAATTAAGATTGCTACCTTTGAGATTTTAACATGTTGATTGTAAGTGATGTTTGGTTAGGAATTAGAGAGATAGAGTTGTGAGGTTAACGAGTAAATTCGTTAATCTTGGTATACCACGACGCCCATGAGGGGCAATTACTCTTCACTTAGATTAGTCCACAAAGGATGCCATTCACGAGGAACCGTTAAAATCTTAGTTACGTGCTCTTGTTTATGAGGGACTGAACATGGCCTTTGTAAATCTTTTAGCAATATGTCTTATCTTAATTCCTTAGAAAAATTATTACATTTTCCTGTGCTTTACATGAAACTGATATTATTACTATTATTATGTATCATGAATAGAAATGATTTTTGATTGCTACATTAATATCTATATATTCTCCTTGTTGTCTCATGTATGGCTATGGGTGGGAACCCACTAACTGATACAACCGCTAGTAGAGTTTCCAAATATCACTTCCTCGGAGCTAATAGTTTTATTTTTGAGTGAGTATCACTTTGGAGTGAAGTAATACTTTTCAGTTATGTTAGTAGTAATCCATTGCATTGCAAGTAGAATTCATGGAACATGCATATTTATGTTCAATAATTTTATTTTTTAGGATTTATCTAATTGCAAGTAAATGATTTTATGGCATTTTTGGAACAATTATTTTTTTATATTTGGATAATGTTCATGGATTGTTTTATGACTTATATGAAAAAGTGTTTACCTAGTTTTATTTAAATTACGTTTAATTGAAAATTATGAAGTTTTATGCACATCATGTCATACAAGGGCTTTCATGGGGTCAGTCTTGGTCATCATCATGACAATATAAGAACAGCTCCTGGACATAGTATTCATTCATAATATAATCATCCACATAATTGATCACAATAAAGTATCATACGTTTTCTTCACATAATATAAATATATACCATAATTAGCATTGGCCCATGAAGAACATCCACAAATAATACATCTAGTCCTAGACATGAACATAGAGATAACATAGGTACTTGTTGGCCTACAAGGTCTAAATAGTCTACATGCCAAAGATAATTAGAAATACAAATAGATGAACAATTAATCACATGAACTAATTTCCAAGTATACACGATCTCCAAAGCTCAAGTCTCATGGAGCTTCTGCCTCCTAGCCCGTGGGCTTATGTAAAGACGACAAAGAAACAAAGAAATGGGTGAATAACTCAAAAGAAACTCAGTAGAGATTTTAAAAAACATTTTAAGTGTTATCGTAGTTGTCTCTAGTCACTTGGTTTGTTATAAAAGCAAGTGGACATGTATTCATTCATATTTGTAAGTTTGAAAACATAAATTCTAAAGTGACACACATTTAAAGAGCTATGAAATTTATATTAAACGTCAAGAACAAAGAATACATGGCATGGCAAAGCATAATGGAATGCAACATAAAGCATAAACTTGCATATGGACAAATTGATTCATAGCTCATTACTCTTTCTCATACTTTAGTTATCTTAGCACTTTACTTTCATTAACCACCTCCTCTCATGGTTCCAAATTAACTCCATAACACCAAGTCCCCAATGATTTCACATGTCACCAAATAACTCTACATCATCATAATTGCCTAGGATATGAGCTCATGCCTACTAGTCATCACTAGATAAAAATATGTGGTAAAGTGGGTGTCATCACTTTTCTTTCTTTCATATGACTAAAATGCATGAACATTTAACAAAAAATTAAACCTCTTGCAATGTTATGAGACATAAAACGTACATATTCCCCTTTCAAGATCAAAGCTTAGGATTCCAAATATCTTGTGATGGTTGGTGCTCCAAGACTTAAGAAACAAATTCTTAGTTCATTTCATTGCTCCAACTCTTCTTCGCAATAAATTGGGCTAAACTATGTTTTATAGTTCTCATTGTACTCTCCAATTTCATAACATCACATTTCACATAATCCAACCTAAATCATCATGTTGCAATATAAGTTCACATTCACATCATACAATTCAACAACAGTTCATCACTTAATGAAACATGGCTTCACAAGTAACCATCTAATCTTACCTAATTCAATTCCAAATTTCTCAAATCATCAAATTAGACCAAAGTACATCACAAATGCATACAACATCATAAAACACAACCCCAAACCCCATGCTCTCCTATTAGGCCAAAATTGTCATGTGCACATATCAATGTCATAAGCTTCTTAAAGTTTTAATTTTACACTTTCAAAATTATTAAACTAACACAACAACATTACGAACTCATTAAAACACAATCTCAAACCCAATGCCCCAAACCCTACTTTGGCTGAAAAAGAGTTTTATAATTATTGTAAACTCATTTAAAACTAGAATTTTCCCTTTCAAAAATTATCATTTCAACACGATAATAATTACTCAAACATCACAAACACAAAAACACAACCCCTCACCCCTAATCATGACAAGGCTGGACACATATAGCCCAAATGGAGGGCTCAACAAAATTTCCAGCACGTCTAATTTTTCAATCATGGAGTATAAAGCTTTATTAAATCCATTTGACACAATCTTTCATTAAAAGAGCAAAACTCAACTCAATTCCTCCATTTAACCCCAAAAATCATCGCATCAAGCATTAAAAATAGGGATCCAAATAAAATTTCTACGACCATTAGTTTTGTGAACATGATTTGTATCCTTGAAATAACTCATTTCCTTCCAAATGAAAACAAGTGAAACCTAAAGCCTCCAAGAATTCATTAGGGCCAAGAATTCAAGGTATGTTTAAGAGATCAAAACTCATTTTTACACCAAACAAATTCATTAAACATCAAACCCAACCCTTTGGAAGACCATTTCAGATTTCGACACTTGAGGGAAACAAGAACCAAACAAAACCCTAAGTTAGGGCTCAAATAATCACACAAACAAATGATTTTGAAAAAAAAAAAAACCTACCACACTTGAGGATACAAGAAGGATGGGTTGTTTGAAGCTTAACTATAGAAATCCTTTTTTCTATGTGGAAAGAAGCCAAAAATCCTCTCCTTTCTCCTTCGTGTACCCACAACTAATAGCTTATTGATAGAGGAATAATGAGCTTTCAAATGCTGGAGGTTATGAATTTCGGGGGTGTGAGCCAAAAATTGTGGTTCCCCCTATGTTTGGATTTTTTGGGAGGGATATTGATGGAGATGATGGTTAGAATTTTGGGGTTGAAGAAGAGGTATGTTAGGTTTGAAATTGAAAAAAAAGAGTAAACATCCAAATTGGTTCTTGACAATTTCTTTGATGGACAATTGATCCTAACAATTATAAACACCCAAATTGGTTCCTCACAATTGTAAAAATATGACACTATAGGTCCCTAACGGCTTGCAAGGCTCATCGGGAGGCAGTGATGAAAAAATAGCTCAACTGGGAGAAGGTGAAGCTCATCTGAGAGGAAATAGAGCTTGGCCAGAGGAGATAGAGCTTAACTAAGGAGGATGAGCTAGGATGACACGTGGTTGAGCTCCGTCACATGCCTATCAGTCTCGGCCACCTCAGCCAAGCTCCACCTAGTCCTAGCCAAGCTATGCATAGTCTTGTCCGAGCTTTATTTCCTTTGACGAGCTCTACTTTCTCCCAATTGAGCTCTTTTTTCATCTCTACATCATGGCCGAGCATTGACAAACCAATCAGGGACCTATAATGTCCTATTTCAACAATTGTGAGAGATTAATTTGGGTGTTTACAATTGTTAATGATCAATTTGTCCATCAAAGAAATTATCAGAGACCAATTTAAGTATTTATTCAAAAAGAAAAGAAAGAAACAAGAATGGGTGTGTTCCTCCTAAGGGTCACGGTTTTAGGGGTTTAGGTAGGGAAATTTTTTTTTTTTTTGGGGTAAGGGGGCGTGCGGGGATAAATGAAGGGTAGTTTAGTAATTTCACAAGAAAATGAAATAAATAATTACCATACATGATTAAAATAATCATCTCACATACATTTTAATTCAAACAACTACTATTATATTCATGCATCTTGAAACTTTCACTTTTGGGTGGGAATATTTCAATGCAAGTTAATACGAAGGGAAACAAAAAATTTCAAGTATATGTACTTTCATTACACCATTACAATAATTTATAACTCTCAACCTAATTAATCACAATTAGAGATTAAATTATACATTTTAATTACTAAGAGATTAAAATTAATTATAGATAACTAATTATCCTTAATTTACTCGATTAATACATAATTAAGGCAAACTTAAATCGGGCATCACAAAAAGCCATGCAAATTAAGAGAATTGGCATCACAAAAAGCCATGCAAATAAAGAGAATTGATTGGTTGATTGTGTAAAACTATTTTATATTGTTGTATCAAATTTACACTCTATACATAATCACTTTTTCTTTTTTTGTCGATAACCATGCATAGTCACTTTAGAAGAGTTTAACTCTTTCAAAAACTAATTCAAAAGTTATGCAAAAGATCACATATGATGGGGTTGAATGTGAAAAACACTTTACACTATATAATGTTGTTTGAAAAATAATGTTTAATAATTTTTAAATATCACATATATGAATATATGATGATAAGTTGATAACATATGATTAATTGATAGTCTTACAATTTTACACGAAAAAACTTACTAAAACTAAACTTATTTAACTTTATAATATATGTAATTTGGTGCTTGAATTTTAATAAGGGCGATACTAAACAATTTAAAAATATTGCTAGAATCTTTAATTTTTCGAATCTTGATAGTTATTGATAAAGTTGTATTATTTGTACTTATTTTATATAGCGTGTCGACTCACACCTCATTTACTATTGGATGGAGTGTGGATCCCATTCAAGTAGGGTCCATATTTCATATAATCATGAATAAAGTGTGAGTTAGGATTATGTTTCACACACTATAAGTATAAATAATATTTTTCTATTGGATAAAGTTAAGTGATGTTACTTGTTTATTCATCCAAGGCTAACAATTATAATATTCATTTTGACGACCGGATTTTAATAAAAAATACTTACCATCTAACATTTTTCTTTTGGAAATACGTAAGATAATCCTCAAACTTCCAAACCTGTATGTGTAAAATGATGATATTCTATTATCCACGTCCGTCTAAAAAATTCAAAACAGGTGTCATACAACAAGCACATGTTTGATGAAAACCTTCATCATCACATGATTTTAATAGTGATAATAATAATAATATCAACTAAAATTTGGGTAATTGTTAGTCAAAAAGATATACCATCCACGTTCAAAAATATGAACACTATCTTATCCTTTTTTTAAAGTTTAAAAGCTAAATCGTATCATTATATAAAGTTGAAAAACTACAAGTTAATATTTACAAGGGTTTTATTAACAAATGTCTGATAAAGAATCAAACAAAAAAATTGATTGTTCCTAATGGCATTGAAAACTCGAAAATCTTTTGTTTGCTTTTATTTTTCAATTTTCAGTTTTTATTTTAGTTTTTCATATTTTGTTAAAGAAATACTGAAAATTATGAAATAGAGCCTGTTGATTTGAGTTTCTAATTTTCAGTTTTTATTTTCAATTTTTCAATTTTCAAGATTTTATGAAAGAAAAACTGAAAATTGAAAATGAAAACTGAATTTTATAATCTTCAGAATTTTCAGTATTTCCTTCACAAAATCTGGAAAACTAAAAAAACTAAAAATGAAATGAAAACTGAAACTAAAAGACCCTATAATAAATTCCAATTTTCAATTTCATTTCCAGCTTTTAGTATTTTATTCATAAAATTCTGAAAACTGAAAATAAAAATTGAAAAATGGAAACTGAAACTAAATAAGAACTTTTTCAATCATTTGTTTTACCTTTAATTCTTTAATCAACAGTCAACACCTTTAAATACTCATGAATACAATTTATAATATAAATATTAAGATATACAATAATTTATACAACTCTAGCTAGCGAGTGACTATTGCCACTACTAAATATCTATTGTGACTTCTCTTTTGCTGGTTTTTATTTGATTCTGCCAAAATTTCCTTCTTGTTTTTTTGGACTTATGTAATAACTTGTTTAAATGCAACTAATTTAATTATGTTATGGACATGCAATTTTGGTCAAATGCCAGCATGTGGTGAGTGGTTCCCATTCCTTTTATAAACTTTATTACAAGAAGTACCACGTAAACTTAATACGCGTATCTGAGTTGGCAAAAGAAAAACTATAAAGTTTGACTCGAGACTAAATTAAATTGGTCCAAAAGCTTGCTTCTAACAGAGTATTAGGGATAAGATTATAGATAGGATCAAGTTACGCTAGGTTTTACTGTTAAATAAGTATGTTGTTATTTTCTTTCTCTCTTAAACTAAATCAATGTATCAAATTGTTCGCTTTTAATTTTCTAGTAAATCATTATACAATACTAAATCGTTTTGTAAACGAAAAAGAAACTAAAATTTTTTAACTAGTTTTGTTAGTAATAACTAATTCAATATTTTTCAATTACTTTAATTTTAAAAAAAGTAAAATAAACTATAGCAAAATTATTTGATTGGTCACTAGTAATAAATTTTGCTATCTTATGTTTATTGGATAATATTTTTTATTTTTTAATTATGTAAACACTGTATGTTAAAAAGCATATATGTATGATGCAAATTATATTTTATTAATAGAACTTTATTGTTATTCATTTTTATGTAATCCTTTTTTATATTAAAGTAAAATGGTCAGTGCTACATTATTTAGATAGTTATTAATCAAGAAATTTTTTTAAAAAAAAACTATAGTTAGATATAAAGAATTATAATTACTCATATTATCTAGCTATCCTATAAAATTTAAAACAAAGAAATGTATCAAATATGTTTAAATAATTAAATTAGAATTAATTGAACTAATAATAACATAAAATTAAAATAGTAATTTATAAGGATCTCTTTTGGTAATTAAATTGTTGTTTTCAATTGCAAGTGAAGGAAGAATGAATAAAGACATTTTAATAAAACAAGTAAAAGCAACTAAAATGAAAGTGACAATAAATATTTAGGAGTGACAATAGTTATTCCCCTCTATCTAACCATTTAAATTGTTTTAAAAAGAGTAGGTGTGTTTAAATTTGAAGAATGGACCATATGTATGAATTATCTCTTGTAAAACCTTAAATTGTTAGATAGAAATATATAAATATAAGAAACATGTTTTTTTAAGCCACTATGAATAAATTAGTAATAAAAAATTAAATAATTTACATGAAATTATTACATGTTAAATCATTGTGCATAGATTTCATTAAATAATATGAAAGTAAGCAATCCATCATTTCTTATTTTACAAGCATTCTTATGTTAATTAAGACACTTATAATCCATTGTTATAGTTTCTTACAAAAAGAAACACTATTTTTTTTTGTTCAAATTACCCCCCCCCTTTGGGTCCGTAATATAAGTTATTTTTGAATTTTTATCTAGTTTAAAATATAAGTTATTTACATGTTTTAAAAAATATTAATTAATTTTTATCCATTTTATTCTTATATTTATGATGAGTAAAAACGAATAGATGTGAGTATTATTATTTAATGAAGAGATAATTTATAATTAGTGATAAAAGATATTTTTATCTTTTAATTTTATTTTTCAAAAAAATCAATAAAAATAAATTATTACCTTAATTTTCATATATAACGTTAAACTACTTATATTATGAATAGGATTTGATGCGTTTGTTTCTGATTATTTAGATAAATAATCACCTTTTTCACCTAAAAAATTTATTTTTCATATTTTTAAATAATTTTTAAAAAATAATTGAAATTAAAAAAATCAATTTTTAAATTTTTTTATAAAAACTAAAATTAGTAATTTATAAAATTTTTAATTATATATAAAATTTAACCATTAAAATTATTTTTTTAAAATCTGAAATAAATACACTCTTAATAGCTTCAATTAATGTCAATAAAGTAAGGATGAAAGTCTTGAATTCGTGTGTAAACGCATGATTATGAATGTGGTGGAGACCGAGGGAAAAGGACAGGTTTTGTCCATAAACGTTAGTGGGTGGGCGCTATACATGGAAGTTCTAGTCAAGGTGTGGGTTGCGTGCATTCAGAGACCGTTGAATTTTCATTTTTCAGTGTAAACAAAGACTTTCAGAGCCGCCAGCTGTTCACAGTAACAGTAGTAAAATCAACTAGAAATAACAACCCTTGTTACCCACGTGTACTGCCGTAATGGGGATTCACATGTTGTGCCGGCTCTAAAAAAAATTTCACACTAGAGTAAGAATTCCACTTTTATCTTTTTTTTAAAAAATTAATAAAAATTTGGTAGATTGAAAATTAATATATCTAGATATGTTAAAATCAATTCAAATATATTAATTTTTCAATATATCAAATTTTTACTATTTTTAAAAGAGATAGATAAAAGTGAACGGAAAAAATACACAAACTTAATAAAATTTAAGACATATTATATTTTACTATTTTATCTTATTTACAGTTAGTATATGACCAAACTAAATAAAATTATGGGACAAAAATATATATACCAATATAATCATATAAAAAAGTTGACATTGTTGTGGACTGCTTTCTGTCCGCGTCCATTAACATGCCTTTCAGCAGATTTTAGAGGAGAAATATGAAGAGAAATGATATATCTTTCTAATTGATATGTATAATTTTTTAAGTAAATATCTTATATAGTCTCAAGAAAATTTTAAAAGATTATTTAGTCCCTTAAAAATGAAAATTAAACCCAAGGTCTCTCAAAATTTTAATAATAAATTACATTAGTCCCTCTATATGTATTTGATTCATTAAACATTAATAGAATTACACATTGACCTTAATATGATGTTAAGTGATTTATATGTTATTTGAAATGGAATAGAGTTTAAAATGACTCATTTTAGTTGTTGAAATTCACAAAATGAGTCATTTGAATATCTATTATAAGTCATAAAGTGATTCATTTTATAGAGTTTTAGACAATAAAATGAGTGTAATATGTTCCAAAATAGTTTCATTTAGCTTGTTTAACATTTAATGGCACGCCATCATTGTGCTATGCCACATTGCAAGCCCACTAACCAAAAATTAATAGAGGACTAATGCGTCTATCATTTTTAATCATAAGGACTAAGAGACTAATTTCTTTTCTTGAATGACGAAATAGTTCGACACAAAAATCTTAACGATCCAAATAAGGTATTCACTTTAATTTTTTTAATTCAAAAGCTTATACACATGTATCATTATCATGGATTAATTCATCGGGCCAATTTTTCACTTATGCATTGTGAGAGACAATGTACATGTACGATGGGGCTTATGGTGCCACTAAAATTTGAGTATTTTGTTAGTAGTATATAGATATGTGCATATTTTGACTCCATTAGTGCTAAGAGAAAAATATATATATATATATATATATATATATATATATATATATATATATTCAATATGTTTGTTTCAGATTTTGAACAAAATGATTATAGAATTTAAATTTTATATTTAATTGAAAAAATTGAAATTTAATTTTTTTCATAAGTTGCATTTTTAGCCTTTACAAAAAAACTGAAAAGTAATTTTTTTAAAATTCTAATTATATTTTAAAATTATTTCAAAGATACGAAAAATAATTTTTTCCAGTAAAAAAGTGATTCTAAGCCAAAAAAATAGCTCAAACAAACACAATTTATATTTGCTCTGATTACTTAAATTTTCTAGATTTGTGATTGTGCATTACCATGATTTGGTTTGAATATCACTTTATTGTACCAAAAAGAAAAATTAACTCCTATGTATTAACTAATATTTAGATGTTGTGTAAACTATACCTCATATTATTGTGAGTAAAATTTTTAGTTAAAAATATGTTGTTTAAATTATCATCTCATATCAAAGGAAAAGAGTAATAATAGACTAAAGTCTTATAATATAAATTTTTAAAAACTCAAGTGTATGTAATTAATCTTTTAAATTAAAGACTAAATTGTAGTTTTACCCTTTTTTCTTCACCTAACAATTTATCTTTTTAGCGAAACTTTTTTCTTATTTAGATCTATTAATTTGTTACATACATCAACTATGTAGGATACAATTATATATCTATGACAACCTACTGCTTGTTTCTCTCTTTTATGATTAATATAAAAAAAATTAATTTACAGTGGCTCACAAAATTGATTAAAAAAAAGTGGGCACTAATGGATGAATTAGATTTAATTTATGTTTAGATTTAATTTATGTCCGGCTAGATTTGATGAATAATAAATGTATAAATCATTTTGCCAATCTCTTCATCGTATCTTCAAACTCTTAGTGTGTGTTTGGATGGAGTATTTATAGAGGGTAATGTATTTTTTGAGAGAATTTCAAATGACATTATATGAAATTTCTTGTTTTGATATTAACACAAAGGAATTTCAAAATTTCAAGTATTTTTGTGAGGTATTATCAATACTTCAGAAGAGTGGATTTCAAATTTCCTCTCCATAGAGGAATTCTAAAATTCCCTTCATAACACTTTCTCTCTTCTAAGTCTACTATCATTCATTAACCACTAGCTCACCATCAATAAGCAGCCCATCGCCCACCGCTCGCCACCCCCCATTAACTACACGCCATTTGCCATCGATCGCCCTTGCCCACCACACACCGTTTACGCCTGCATGCCACCGATCAACGCTTGTCATCAACATTGGCTACTCATCATGTTCCACCCATTGTTAGTTTTCCACCTATCGTCCACCATCGCCCTCTTTATTAGGATAGTCATTAGAATATAACTATTGGGTTAGTTTCTAGAATATGCCAAGTTAGTTACAATAGATGCTTTAGTTAGTTATTAAGACAGTTATCTTGCTGTCTCTAGTTCCAAGTACTTTACTATAAATACCTTATTCACAACCTTAATAATACATTTGATTCAATTCATTACTTTCATGTTCCTTATGACAATACTCGTCGTTACAAATCATCTTATGCCCATCATTTACTCTTACCTATAGAAAAGATGATATAATTTCATTACCCAAACAACATATTTTGTAAGAGAGGTCATATAATTAGTTTATCCAAACAAAAAATAATTAAAAATGAAAATAATTTAATTGAAGCAATTATAATTCCTTGCATTTTTAATTTAAGAATACTCTATCCCCTGGTGAGATATCAATGTTTATCCCTACCTAAACTTTTAACTTTTTTTTTTTCAAAAAAAAAGCAACCATACTATTTGATTATCATCGAACCCACCTCCTTTTCCATAAACTTACACTTCATATATTTGATTGCTATTAATTGAGAAAATTATATTTACCTCCCTTAAGGTTTAGTACCAGGTATTATATTTGGTATTTTTTTCATTTAGCAAAATAATTATTGATTTCCTCTAAGGTTCAGGATAATTACACTGTCCTCCTCCTATATATACTAGTTCATTAATTTAACTAAAAAAAATAGCATATGACATATACATAATTATTAATAATAAAATTATAATATTTTGATAATATTTAGCATATTAATTGAATAAAATATTCTAGATGTCCTTATAGTTTTACTCAATTTTTAATTAGATCCTATAATTTAAAAGTTTATAATCAAATCCCTATATTGTATAAAAGTTTTCAATTAATTCTTCATAATTTAAAATTTTATAATCAAGTCCTTCTATTTTACAAAAAGTTTCAATTAATTCCCTATATATATTGTACAAAATTTTTTAATCAAGTATCTGATATACTGGACAAAACTATAGAGATTTGATCACAAAATTTAAGCTATAGAGACTTAATTGATAATTTTTTATATAGTATATATAAGAACTTGATTATAAATTGTTAAATTATAGAGACTTGATTAAAAATTTTAATAAAATATACGAACTCAATTATAAATTTTTAAACTATATGAGCTTATAAGAAAATTGAGTAAATATCCAACCACATGAATCTTAATGGAGGCAATTTAACAGTTCACTTATGCTTTTTAGCGATGAGTTAATAGGGATTAATGTATTTTGTTTTGTGTAGAATAAAGAATCATGAGATGATTTTTCAATCCACGTGAAATATAAATATACAAATTTTGGGTAAGATGGAAAGGGCTAATTTATTTATCCACATAAATACTTGTCAACATGTGTGCATTCTTCGCAATGTATGCTAAAGTTCTAAGAAGACATGGCCTGCCAGTCTTGAATACGGGTGGTAAAACATGTCAAGTCCATCGAGTTGGTCCGTCAATCTACCATTTTTCAATTAGGTGGGTTAGATTTTTCAATCTGTCAAACATTTTTTACCTATTCTACCTCATTTTATAATCAACCCGTGATAGATTTGGGTGTTGAAAAAATTGATTAAAATAATATAAATAAAATTAAATAAGACAAGAAATAATTAATCATAGATAATAAAATTAATAAACACAGGAATAATAAAATAAAGAATTAGAGATAAATAAAATAAAAGGAATAAAATAAAGTAGCTTATTGGGTTTATTGGCTAAATTAGGCATTAAGTTTAAGAGTATTTTGTCACCATGAGTCAATTACTTGATGCAAATGGTTTTTACGGCTAATACTTCCTATAATACAACATCTACTTCTCATTAATTCTGCACTTAAACTAATGAAACTACAGAAATAACTTTATTGGATTGCTCATGGAAACCAAAAGGAATAGTCATAGAAAATACTAAGTCCCATGCCCTTTGTTTGCTGAACAAAGACCATTTTGTAGGAAAAAGAAAAGGACCGTTTCTTCAAGCCTTCTCCAACGTAAAAAAAAAAAAAAGAAATGTGCAAAACTAATAATAATGATAAATCAATTTAGAATAAAGATCCGTTGAAGACACTGCAAATGTTTTAATTGAGAACGGCTTCAAAAATAAATGCATGGTTTAAACTCTTAAGCCAAAGTTAAAACAATTAAGCAAATCAATTAACTCTACTAAAATTTTACATCAACGAAAATGTGAATACTAAAAGAAAACGAATACCGTGACATGCAATAAATAATAATAATAATTTTGAAATAAACATAAATATAAATAAAATACAACATTAGACAGGTTGAAAAAAATAGCTAAAAACTAATCAAAATCAAATTGACTTGCCAACTCATTTTTTTTTTATAGGACATATTAATATTTTCAATTAAAATAATTAAAATGGATCAATTTATCCGACTTAATTTTATGGTCAGTCACCCGCCTTGCTACATTTGCCACCCAGTCGCCAAATTCAACTCCTCTACCGTGTCAGTTACATGAATGCAGTCGCAGGCTAGAGACACCGTGCGTGCACTTGGAACAACTCGTGCTTTACTTTTCTTTTACTACTGCATTCTGGAAAACGTAGAAACATAACGTAAGCTGCACCTGTGCTTTTAATTTTTCGCCTAGAATTTCAAATATGAATTTTAAATTGGAGTTTAATTTTAATATATTGATAATATATATTAAAAAATTTATATTACTTTTTGTTAAAAAAAATTATAATACTATTCAATCAAAATTTTCTACTTGCCAGAGCTTTTAATATGCATAATAGTCAAACCATATTTATTGTTATGCCGAAAGATATATAATTGAATAATAATATAGTTCATATATCAAAATTAAATCTTTAAAATTTTGAGTTTAGTTGTGACGTATTAACGACTAATCCATTTGCACAACTTGCAAGTAGTGGATATGAATGTCAATTATATTTATTAATGTAATAATACATAATTAGAAAATAGTATAAAAGTTTTTCCACTGTTAATAATCAAAATTTAATCCTACAATCATTCTGCTTGGGAAAATGTCATTTAATTTCCCTCTTGAGAATCTCCTTTAAAAAGAGAGAAATAATAAGACAATTACAACACAATAATTAGTATGAAAAACTCTAAAATCCAAGAAAAATCACAACCGTTGTTTAAAGAGAACTCAAGAATAATATTATGCAAAACATTTTACAGCACATAAACATTTTTCTCAAATATCCCACAATTTATTACACTCACATTTCCTAAAACAAATATTTAATCTATATCTCATAATACTTTAAGATAAAAGTACAGAGGAAATAAGAAAACCATATACGAGCTTAAAAGTGTCAATGACTATATATATAGCCTTAATCATCCTCTGCCCTTGCAATCCTAGGAGATATGAGACGAATTCCAACATCTTTTATTTCAAATCAACTCCAACATATTCATAGTGAACTTATATTATGAAGTTGTACGAAATAATTGTTCATACATGGCCCATTTTTTTTATTTATATTTGCTTGTATAGTAACAGTACAGAAACATACATTTACTTATTTTTTTTAAAAATTAATTTTCGTAGTTTACTAGATTTTAATTGATAGTTCAATTAACTAAATTAAATAATTACAAAAACAAATCCTTCTCGACACTATTTTTTATTCGTAAAATTGGAATAAAAAATTACCTTACTTTGAAAAAAAAAGTACTGAATTTTTACTTCTCTTTGCAATGTACACATACATTTTCATATTTTGATTTTAATTAAGCAGACTTCATAATTTTACTTGTATATTCACACTTTAATTTCTTACACACAAACTGATAAAAGATGTGAGACCCACATCTTTCACAAAGAGACGTGTCTAGCATTTTTCTTGTTTGTATTTTATGGAAATCTGTGGTGCCTAATCAAAGACATATTGTGGGTCTATTAAATTATGTTGACAGCAGTACAAAAAAAAAAAAAATATGTCGACAGTTTCACATTGGAGACACTATGATGAAAGAGAAGGAAGAGTTTGATCCTATCCTATGTTAACAGAAACGAGTACACCTTATGATGATGTCATTGTGGATGACATCATGTTAATTACGTTATAGAATTGGAAAATGTCCCATCATGACATTGTTCAATGAAAAAATTAATATGTCCTCTTAAAATAAAATAAAATATTTATTTTATTTTATTTATTGATTGACAAATAAGATATTATATTAAAAATAAAAGATAATAATAGTTACAAAATTTATATGTCAATTAATAAATAAATCAGACTCTTATCCAAAGTATTTATTCCTATTCCTATTAATATTCCATTACTCCAGATATTTTTTCTAACACATGGAGTTGAATTGAACAATTTAATCAGAACTGAGAAGACCCTAATCTCATTTCACTAGGTGGAGAAGAATTATTAAAGAGGGCTAGAAAGGGGCAGCCAAAGATCCTGGAAACTTGCCACGTAGTTGAATTAAAATTCTATCAGATTACCCTTCAACTACCCCCTTTGTTTAAATAATTTTCTTCTTCTTTCTTTGGAACCCCGTCTTATTCTTTTTATGATCCATAAATAAGAGCTCCTCTCCTTTACTTGTTATTCTTAGCTGATCATCCATTGAAATATAGCAAGATAAATTCTTTCAGCTGAGAGAAGGCTGCTCAACTTCAACCAAGATATCACAATGGATGAAAAGGTAAACTATCTTGTTCCTCAGTCACTTTGCTTCTTACTTATGATTTTGTATACCCCGGCCCAAACACTGCGTGGAAGAGTGTGTGTATATATATATATATGTTCAAAGCAACAAAGAAGTGTCAATGGGAGATTAGCTCACTTGATCGCCCCTTCTCTTCATAAATCACTATGAGTAAGGTTCGATTTTTCAATTTTTTTATAGATAATTTATATGTATTTCTATAGGTGGTTGACGAACTTAGAGGCGTGTCCTGAAATACTCTTCCGCAGTCAAACTTTTATTTTTTAGAAAAACTAAAACAAAAGAAAGAAGTGTATATATTGACACTTTTTTTTTTCTTTTTTATTTTGTCTTTCTTCTTGCTTTGCTTTCTGGGTGCCTTAACCATGCAGAAACATGAACTGATCATCAATATGAAACTACTGTGAAACATCTTTGAAACATGAACACAACCTGCACTTAAATCTATATAAATGCTTATTATTGCCATCCTAATTAATTCCAATAGGTGGAAACTCAACAAGTGGAGTTACAACGTTTGAAAGAGGAGAACAGTGCTCTAAGACTGATGCTTGAGGTTCTGAGCAGCAAATACAAAAGCCTTCAGTCCCAGCTTCAAGAGATCAACAAGGCAGAGCAGCTTGTCACCAATTCAAACCAAAGTGGGTCAGTATCATCAGTACCTATCATTGATGCAACAAACAAGAGACCGAGACTAGAGTTTCCCACAGCTAAAAAGCCATTGGAAATCTTTGTCAGAACCCACCCCAAGGATGATAGTTTGGTATGCCTCATCATCACTTATCAACACGGTTTTAAATTGTGGTTGTGGTTGCAGTTACAATACAATGCGACAAAATACTAGCAACACGGTCGCATGCTGCTGCGATGCACTTGCAGCCGCAATTTAAAACCATGCTCATCAGGACTAATTTGTTGTTTATCAAAATCAGTCAATCAATGCAAAAATTTTGCCATGAAGTTCACAAAGTTTATGCAGATTTTTCATTTGATAATATAGATAATAAAAGATGGATATCAATGGAGGAAGTATGGGCAGAAGGTTACCAAAGACAATGCTTCACCTAGAGCTTACTTCAGGTGTTCCATGGCTCCCAGCTGCCCAGCCAAGAAGAAGGTATGCAATATTAACATTATTTAATGTCTTAAAAATCTAAATTTAATCTATGAAGTTGGTCCTCTTTTTGGTCAAGGATATGAATTTGATCTTTTAAGTCCATAACATGATTGAATTAAAAGTTAATGAGAACACATATGTAATATGTATGATTGGGACCAGTAGAGACCAATTAGTAGATTTGAACTTAGCTAGTGAAAAATAGTATAAGGAGGTATGTTAGAAATTGTAATTGTCAATTAATATATGAAATGTGATATTGAGTTTCCCTATTTTGGTTCTCTCCCCTCTCTAGGATTCTCTCTATTCTCTCTTTTGTTCCATAATTCTCCTATTACTAACTTTTTATATGTAATAATAAAATTCTTTAAACTGCATTCCACACCAACTAAATTTGCTTTATATTCAACAAGGATTTAAATAAGATTGGGTTATCTGATTGCTTGCAATACAAAGTCCCAAATAAATATATTAGCAAAAAGTACTTCCCAGATAAAAAAAAATTGCTTAAATTATGTGGTAAAACATCATAAGAACTGCCCATAATTTCTGTCCGCCAATTACTTAAAACTTGTCAAACGTGTCAACTGAATTTAGCAAATTGTATTCCTCGGCTGTGCAGCAGCTCCAAATTAGCACATGGTTACACAATTAGAGAACTGGACATGAAATAGCGAAGGTCTTACTTTTGTGAACAACCGTTAAGCGTAATTAGTTTAGGAAACCTTTCTTCTCTTCAGGATCATTAACTAAATAATTAGTATATTTCATGTGCATAGTTCCTTTTCTTCCGCATGGTCATTATTGCTTTTCCTTAATATATTGTTTTTAATATGTGTATTTTGTTTGCGTTTGGTTATACTTCTGTAGAAATGATTCTAGGTGAACCTGATTTTTTTTTTTTTTTGAATGGTAGGTAGACTTGATTTTATCAAAACTGATTTAGTTAAATTGGTTTAAAAGCAAAATGATTTATATTTGATAATTCCTCTAAAAGCGATTCTGATATAAAGTAATAAATTTTTATTTATCCCATAATCAATTCTATAAGCAATAATTGATTTTCACCTTTGGCAACCAAACATAATGAAATATTACCGGAATCAATTTTGGGAGGCAAAAATCGATTCCAATTAACCCCCCAAATTGAAATTCAAACACACTATTTGTGTAATGAGCGATTTGGAGACAAAAGTACGGTCTAAGAGACTCTCTAACCTTGTTGCAATTACTCATGGTAGGTGCAAAGATGCATACATGACAAGTCTATCCTTGTTGCAAGTTATGATGGAGAGCACAACCATGGTGCACTTCATGACTCATTCATACCATCTTCCTCCACTCCAAAAGGCTCAGTGGCTAATAATTTACCTCTTACAATCACACCAAACGACCAATTAGAAGCAATGAACATTGACCATGCTCTTTCTGGTTGGCCTCAAAAGGATTCAAGACTTTGTGAGGATGATGTTTTGCAACAAAGTGACCATAGAGGCAACATCAAGATTGAAGAATATGCAAGTTCCCTTATCAAAGACTCTAAATTCACTGCAGCATTAGCTGAAGCTGTTGCCAGGACCATCAATGGCCAGCATAAGCAACAAGGCCTAAACCTCAACTTGGGTCTTCCGGAAGAGTGAAGTGATGTTAAATTCAAGTGTAAAGAATTCAAGTACCTGAATAGCAGCACAATCTAGCTAATTATGAATTTGAGTTTAGTAAATTGTGGAGCTCACAATTGAGTAATTTTCGTTAATTTGTTCTCCGTGCCAAACTAAAATAGTGTTAGATATATAAAGTATTTTATATGTCTTTGTTCAATAGTTTAAGCTTTTTGGAAGAGATGGTTCAAGATAATTCGGATGATATATGAAAATATGCATTTTCCATAATTCTGTTTCATCATTTGATATGACACGAAGAATGAAAGAAAAATGAAGATGATGGCTCAAATGTGACACACGCTTTTTGGTCATTAACCAATAATTGGGGCATCCTTCAAGTGTTATTTGAGAAATAATAGGCTGAGGGGTGATTTGATGCACATTTATTTGGTAGCAATAAAGCAGTCGTTAAATCAAAACTTCAGAAAAAGAGTTGTTATTTGAAGCAATAATGTTATGTGCACACCAAAATTGTATCCACCTATGGTTCCATCTATGGTTGGTGGAGGAAGAGGATAAAATAGAATTATAGATACGTGTGGACAATTAACAAAACATTTCTGGAAAAAAAAAAAAACTCACATTTCTTTCACTTTTCTCTCTCTCAGTTTCCACTCTCTTTCTTTCTCAACTCCCACGCAACTCTCTTCTGTCAAGTGCAAGAGAACACCAACATCGCCACCACCACTACCACCGCTGCATCTCCATCATCAACTGCAATTATTTGATCATCTCATAGTAAAAACAACAACTTTTGAGGAGGAGTATAGCTCATTTATCCCAGAAGAACAGTAATAACAAACATATATTTCTTTCACTTTCTGCAACAATCTTCTTTATAACGTATGTGGCTTTCTCATTTGCACTTCTTTTTTGATAAGTCTGTGACATTTCTTTTGATGGGTTCCTTATTTGCACTTCTCTTTTGGTTGGTGTACACTTTCAGTTAAATTTAATTATTAAACTGAGAATGAATAATTTAATAAAATTGTAAGACTTTAAAACTCGTAAACTAATGCTAAAAATCGGTTTACATGTTTTTTGCCGTTGATTTACAAGTTTTTGTTCCTAATTTACAAGTTTTCGCACTATCTTTATAATTTTTAAGCATAGGTTTACAAATTGTGTAAATCAAGTACAAAAACCTTATAAAACTAGGTATTGCTTAAAATTTGTAAATCAAGTGTAAAAAACATGCAAACTGATAATAAAAATCTTGTAAATCCATACTTAATACTTATAAATCAAGTGCAACAAGTTTTATAAACTAAGTTTTTTTCAGAATGGTGCTACAAAGTTTTGAACTGATTGTAAATATTTGGAATCCAATTCTAAATATTATGAAAATGGTTTACAAGACATTTGGGAAAGTTTTGTGCCATTGTTTTGTTTACAAGGTTTTAGCCCTTAGTTTACAAACTTTTTGCACTATGTTTATAAGTTTTAACCATGAATTTACAAGCCTTGTAAATCAAGTATAAAAAACTTATAAAATTAAACATTGTTCTAAACTTGTAAACTAAGTGTAAAAAACTTGTAAACTAATGGCAAAAAACTTGTAAACCCATGATTGATTATGACTTACAAACCAATAAGCTTGTAAACCAAGGTTTTTTTCACAAAGTAGTGCTACAAAGTTCAGAACTGATTGTAATAATTTGGAATTGATTCTAAATATTATGAAATTAAGGGTAAAAAAGTTTATGCCTGATGCAAAATACTTGTAAACCGATGGTAAAAACTTGTAGCAAATACCCATTGTCATCACTAACATCAGTCTCCATAATCTAATCTATTACTTATCAAATATAGAGTTAAAAGGATTTGGGTTTATGTGAAACAGGAAAAATACATCTCAATGACATGTGGTGGTTCAGGCAATGCATCAAACAAGTTCACAAATAAAGCATGCCTAAAAATGAAAACTCGCAACCTTCAATCAAGTAGGTGTATCAATTCATCTTAAACCATGAATCCCACGGTTGAGAAGAATGGAGTGAGGAGAGGGATGAGGGTGAGGAGAAGGAATCGATGGAAAAAGAAGATGATGTCAACGAGGAAGAAAAAGAGGTAACAGGAGTGGAAACTGTCTTAGGCATAACAGAAAGGGGGTGAGATGGAGTTAGGAGGGAAAGAGGAAATGTTTTTGTTTTGTTTTGTTTTTGAAATGTTCTAAAATTTTTAAAAATTTCAATTTTATCATCCCATGTATCATGTCACCCACTACCACTATTTTGTCTTCTTCTAGTATTTAATTATGGTGGAACCATAGGTGTGCTCAAGTGAGGTGTGCACATAACATTATTGTTATTTGAAGATATTCATTATGTCAATCAATACCTGAAAATGCATATGTTAATGGTGGGAAATCCAATGAATTGCAATTATAAGTGATAATGTTGACACTTAATTGCTCCTATCATATTCATAAAATTCCTAATCATTTGCACGGGAATCCCTAACTGGGTGATAATTTTATCACTTACCATGTCAATTCCCTTGACTCCCCATTCATGAACATGAATTTCCCATGCAAGCATTCTCGGATGGTCGATTGACATACTTTTTGAATATGTACGAAAAAAAATGGATGACTAAGTAAAATGATTAACATGTATTCTAAGTTCTAACCAATACCTTAATATTTACAAATCATTTTGTCTTCATCAGTGCATGTAGCATAAGGGTGTCAACTGAGAACTCTCACTATAGTTTCCTTTAATTTAAGTGCTCTCGAGTTACAATAAAACTTAAATACTACCCTATCTTATCTAAGGGGAAAAAAATCATTGAATCATCTTTTACATTGCCTTTGCTCAGTAGACAGAAGCTTCGGAACTGGCATGGCAAAACTAAGTCAGATACTTTGTAGGCCAAAATAGGTCACCATGCCTGACCGAACTGAACATCATAAAACTGTTTTTTCTGCTGAAAACAAAAGAGATGGAAATTAATGTTAATTAAAAGCAAGACTATTATGCATATAAATCTCAACATAAACAAGGTTTTGGAAGGCTTACTTCTTAAAAATGAATCTAAATCTTCAGCCATTTTCCACTTGCACTAGATAGATAACTCAGTTATGGCTTCATCATCTGTGTCACTGATGTTTCACATTTAATGGAAGTGTTTGCTTCATCCATCCAACATTATTGAAACTCTAATCACTATGGAGCAGCTTTTATTAGCAACTTGAGGCCTTGAAAAATACTGTGATTATTTAATATTCCCACTCTTGATGGGGTTCCTCATCATTTTTTCAGACTCCTTAGTAGATAGCTTTAACTTCTCATTTTCTGCTTCCTTCTCCGCTTTCTTTTTCTCGAATTCGATCTGCTTACGATTTTCTTCATGTGCTCGTATGAACATCCTCACAAAGTTGAGCAGGGTAGATACAACTACACGGAAGAAAAAAAAAAATTCTCACTAAGGTTGCTATGGCGAGTTTAATGTAAGGGTAAATTACACTAAGCAGTCCTTCGTGTCACCCTTTTATAAATAACCTCTCAACTTCCTTCTTGCGTCACCTGACCCCTTCAACTTTGGTTTAAATTGAAATAAGAGTATGTATGGTTTCTGGTTCCAGTTCATCTGTTTTTAATCTGTTTCATGTTCTTCGAGATTTTATAAAGAAAATAGTGAACACGGTGAATGAAGACAGAAAAAAGGATTTTCTTCTTTTTTTTTCATTATTTCATTGAAAAAAAAGATAATGAAAAGGAAAACAAAAATCAAACAGATTCTAACTTTTCATTTAACTGGATAACATGAGCTACTGTTTATGTCACACATAACACCAGCAGATTTACACTTCCTCAACCTAAATTTTTTTTTTTTTTTTTCACAAACTCCCTACAGCTATCACTATTTTGCACAAAAACTGCAATATAGTAATATAGTGAAATGCAAACACATCACCTTTGTGGGCATGTGGCAGTGATAATACATTTAATAATAATAGAGAGACAAGATATACTATCACTAAACTGCATAGCATTTGTTATCAGTAACCCACAAAGACTTATGCTATCATCCACTCTTAGACAAAGTGCAACATAATGAATGTAAACAGTGCCCTTTAAATCATAATTACATCATCTCATGCATTTTTACATGCACAGAAATAGCTGCCAGAAATCTTAGGAAGGCTTTCACTTGAGTGCCTTTTCTTATATAAAGAGAAGAACCCTGCTTTGATTTCTCAAAGTAGTTTTTTTGAGATAAAATTGGTAATACAGTACTGTTGTATTGCAAGTTAAGCTATTTTAAGATTTCCGGGGGAAACCAAAATTAATTTTTTGAAAGAGAAAACTAACGTTAAAATGAAAGGGATATTTTTTTCGTAATGTTTCTTGACAATTGAACAAAAATATAGAGGGAGTGAGAGTGACAACACTGCATATTGTGCACAATTGGTGTCCCTAAAGATAACAATTACATTGAATCTTTTGAGATTCAAACCAATTCCAAAACTAGAAGTTTTTTTATGGCACACGGAATGAAATGGAATGAGAAATGATAACATAGACTGAACAAAATTAACTAGTTACCTTGTTCAAATGGGCAACGTGCTGGATCTTCTCCGAAGTATAGAGCCAATGCATCTGCATTTCTACCCTGGAACATCCAGATTTAGAGTTTAAGACACATCCCTAGCTCATCATATCTAGAATCACCATTTAAGCACAAAACTATCCTCAAGAGAAGAACAAAATTTATACCACATTGGCATAAAGTTGAGCCAAAGACCTCACTTCAGCTTCCGCATCAGAAAGAAATTCCTTTAGAATCTGATCATCACCAAGTGGAAAAGTCATTTGAGGGAAAGCTAAACATTTTATCATAATTAAAATGCATAGGCCAAAAAGTCTAATGATTCAGATAAGTTACATAAGGGTAACTAGGCCTTTGGGATACTTCACTTCTCTGATAATCCCACATGTGTGTGTGTGTCTTCTAGGTATAAAAATTATTCATGTGCCTTCACTTAACAGCTTCAACATTTGAAAAAGATGGTTTAATTCATGTGCCTTTACCTAATAGCTTTAGCATTTGAAAAAGATGGTTATAGTATTAGAGCCTCTATGAGGTCTGGAGTTCAACCCCAATTACCTCCATTCTTTTTATTAAAGTTGAATTTCAATATGGTGGATTTCTGTATTACCCACACTTCAAGGCTAAAGGTTTTTACATGAGCAGTAATGTTAGATATAAAACTATTCATGTTCCATAATACTAGAGCCAGCATAAATTTAAAAATCAGTGTTTTCATATTCTCATTCAAAAAGCAAGGTGCTGTCAAATGCACCTTTTACACTTACAGACAGCATGTGACTATTCATTGTGACATGATTTACTTTGATGTTTCAGGCTTGAGTAGCCAAAACCAAAGTTATCTAATAGTATATTGATCTGAACTCATCAAATTAGAAGTTTGGATCAGTTCAATCTGACCAAAAAAAATTGGATGACCAGCCATTATATTGTACCTGGCAGAAGTATTCTGAGACAGGGCCATCATTCTCTGATGCAGTCAATTCCTGAACTACTTTCTCCAGTCCTTTACTGATAGCTTGCATTTCCTCCGCCAAATATTTCAATTGTATCTGTACGGTATTCTTGGTTATAAATAAGCATAGGCCAAAGTCCATATGAGAAAGAACTGAAAACACCTGATATGATAGTACAATAGACAAAGATACCTTGGTTGAAGCCTCCAAATTCACTAGGTCTTGGGGGAATTCTAAAAGTTCTGGAAGCTTTTCAGCAAGTACCTACAATTTGTCAATCATCAAAACAATTACTATCTGAATTATTTCACTGGAAGGCACTATGCGCAAAAATTTACATTTAACCAGTACAGTAAAATTGGACTTGACAATATACTAGCAGACCTTCATGGTCCAACAAGCACAGTGAGCGAAAGTGTTGTAGACTGACTGAACAAACACTTGCAGTTGAATATCTTAGAACAACTACGAAATAGTGTACATTTTCTTGAGCATCAAAATAATTCTAGTGGTCAATAGGCAAAGAAAAATGAAATGTAACTAGCATTGCAATTATGCTAAACTAGATTCATAGAGTGACCCTATCATTTTCCATAAGTTCATGTTTCTACTTAACTATACCGAAGAGAATGTAAAGGGAAAAAGAATTGAGCACCCGGCTTCAAATCATCCCAAATAGTTAATAACCTTTATACTTTCTACATGCATATGTGTATGCCGTATTTTTTCATGACGACTCTAACGGAGGCATCATCAGAACAGTCCGGTACCATCAGGGCCAGGAGAAGACTTCAAAAGTTCCAAATTTTTGTCCTTCTCCGTAGTTTTTCCAGTGGGAAACAAAAACACTACGCAGCAATTCAAGCTTCTTATAGAAAAGAAGAGCAATCTACATTTTTCACACTATAGCAAGCGACAAAGCCATGTGCCCAAAGGAAGAAATCAAAGTCATGAATCATGGTCTTGTTACGGTCTGAACCATTTTGTTTTACTTCCTTTTTAAGAGTAAGGCTCTAGCAAAATACATCATCTTAAAATTAGTTAGGTTATATGGCAAATCAAGCAATTTGACAATCATCAGCTAGGTGACTCCAGAGGCTCAGTTGTTCCTTATGTGTAAATGGTGTCTTTCTTTCTTGCTTCTTGCCTCATTATTTCCTAAAAGCTCAGTTTAAACTGTGATGCTGCTCTCTAATAGTTTACTATACAGTTCATGATGATTAAACAAGTTTCATGGTGTGGCAAAGATCATCTCATAATTTTTTTTTTAATATTCATTGCCATTCAGCTTAGTACTGATACATTTGACATATGTTTGTGAACATATGGAACAAATAGAAGACAGGTGATATGCCAAGGAAGTCCTAGAATAAACTATAAATTAGTCCATTATCTTTATCACATGCTGCATTTCGCCAATCATTTCATGTCAATAAATAGAACACTAAGAATGAAGGTGTTTTCCAGAAGACAAGATAATCTTGCTTGCGGGTTATACACAGAAGAAACTAAACTTGCTGTGAAGGGACAATTCCCATTGAAATTCAAGGATAATGGAAGTGTTTACCTTACAGAGATAATGCATAAGAGTCATCTTGTTGTTCTTGGCTCGTGTATCAGTGAGTTTAAGGAGACTATCCAATCGAAATCCAATAGCAGAACCTGCATTAATCTTATAAATTAACCAGTAAGAAAGCAATCAAGACAGCAATGGTGCTGTTTCCAATAAAATAATCATGAATGACCAGAAAGTCCAAGCTTAATTTTTAAAGTTTTCTAGATTATCTGTCCATGGACACATGCTTTGTGATGGTGAAGGCTAAAGCTTTAGCTCACCTCTTGCAGTTCCATGGTTCAAAGCATTACCCAGAGAAAGAATGGTCTGCATGATTCTTTTCAACTTGACTGAATTCCTGATCTGATACACATGATGACGGAAGCTGAAGAGAGAAGGATATTGGCTTGGGAAATGGATTATTAAAAAGAAAACTACATATGACTAACCTCTTCAGATGCAGAGTTCACAAAATTCAAGTCCCTTCTAAGTTCCGAAACCTGCATGAATATCATACAGCAAAGTGCATCAGAGCAGCTGAGTTTGTATTGCCAAGAAAAATCAATTGTTTAATAACAAAAAGAATTGTGTGGTTTTCTTCTGACCTGGGAGTTGAATTGAATCTTAAAAGAGAAAACTCTTAGCTTGCTTTCCACTCTTGGTACTTTCATTAATTCTAAGAAGAACTATCACAGAATTCAAAAGCAAATAAGAATGTATGGGAGAAAAGAAAAAGACAACACTCAAGCAATCTTGAAAGTAATTTCCAGAAACTATACACAGCAAGTTAGCCATACAAGAGAGCTTTGCCCCCAATATAAATAATATCTCAAATTAGTTTGATGTGTCTAATTACATGATTCACTAGTACTACTGATAAATTTTTATTGCAACATTATAGCTAATCATCTTGCCAAAAATTTCTGTATTTCGTAAAACATAATCGAAAAGAACAGTAATTAGAAACAGTTAAAATCCACAAACCTGTTCACACTTTCCCAAGTTCTCCTTATCTCCAGTATAGCCCTACATATAAAATTTGGCTATAGCTCAATTAACCATAGATTGTTGCAGAGTTATTGATGCTCCCTCTACAACTTGAAGGTCTTGTTGAAGAAAAAGAAAGGTTTGATACCTTGAGCAGTTCCATTTCTTCCTTGGTTGGACAGAACTTGATGAGGTTCTCAACCTGATCAACATCTAATACTGATTCGTCCAATGCTAGAACAGAGCTCTGAAATATTATGGTGCAAAGCATGTGAGAAAACAACTATAAATTTGGACATCTTTCTCTGTGATTGGTCTTGCTAGTCGAATGGTTTGATATTTGTGATTTTCAGTCAAAATTAAAAACAGAACAAGGACATTCAATAGTCAAGTGGGAAATTATAGGATTCCAAACAAGCATCATAAGAAGCAGTCAACGACAACTACTGAAATATGCATAGGGAATGAAGAGCTCTTTTGAGCTGATGTACTCCCATTGTTTATTTTCTTTATATCATTCTATTGTTTAAGGAAAATTCCTGATCTTTCTGTCTGTTTTTATCTTCTCTTTCAATAGTGCTCCTTAAAAACAAACAAAAGCAACAAATTGCATCAATAATGGCATCACCTCATCTAAACAGAAGTGGAGAGTATTCTAACAAAATAAAAATTGAATTTTTCTATTTCATGAAAAAACATAAAAAACAACTATTTAACTTCTGCAATCATAGCAGCGGAGCCGGAGCAGGAGCATATTGCTATGATGCAAAGTAGATATATTCATAAGTTGACAACTAGGCTTAGGCTAAACTTTCAACTTGCAATTTAACATCAAGTAAGCCCATATCACAGCCCACCATAAGAGTGAGACTGCTTTCTAAGTAACCAGTTGTGATAAAAAAAACAAAAGTCCAGATCATCTATTCTTTATGCAGTTACCAATTACGAGTTTGAAACAGTAACACAGGATATTCTCTGGGACCAAAAATTAAATGAAATAGCTCACAGCATTTTCTTGTGAAAAAAAAATACCATAAGGAATATCTCACCACTAAATCAGGCAAAGGTATTTTGACTTTTGAAAGCATGATCTCACAGTTATATGCCCGCCTGAGTTCAATCTGCAGTATAAAATGAATCCTTTATCAAGAGCTCAACTTCTATAAAAGAAAAACTATTGAGTTTTGAAAGAATTTAACTGAAGAACTTAGGCCTTAATGAAAGGCATGACACGCAAGATCCAGGAGACAAAGTAAAGCCTTCATAGGCAGATGACAACCACATTATTATCCAGTGATAAAAAATATTAAAATCCCAGATACATACATGTCCACAGTCAAAAGAAAAGCAGTCAAAGTAGATAAAAATGGAATGGTTTTTATTGAAAACTGACAATTTTTTAACAATTTAAGTTTGTATATCTATAAATTACAACCATAATTCTATGGATTTATTTGAAAAAACATTAGAATGGATAGAAAATTATTTCTGGACCTGTTGGCATAAAAAATGAGGATGAAAAGCTACTTGTTTGTTGTCTTAACTAACAGTGAAGATTGGTTAATATCTGAAGTAATTAGACTGGACAGGTATTAACAAAGAGAAAGGGCATACCAATTGAACTTTGTCAGCTTTTTGTCCTGAACGGCGATTCGATTTTCCTCCCTTTCCATTATCGGAATTTGGAGCAGCAGCAGAGAAAAGATTCTCAAGTTCTGAAATATCAAACTCTGGAGCCCTGGCACCAAGAAGATTTACAAAGAAAGAGAAATAAATAAATAATAGCCAGAAACTTATATGATCTGAGTCATTCTCTTATATAACTGAAGCCAGAGAAGGCTTAACACACAAGTCATACCTTGAAACCTCATCAAGTCTTTGTGTCGGCCCATAAACTTCCTTGCATGACCCTTGTTAACTTTAACCAATGGTAAGGTTTCAGAGTGCTCCTTTTAGTTTGAGACAGACTTCTTGGATTAGCCCGCAACAGGCCACGTACCTTTGCACCAAATGGAGCACCAGCAGGTGGTCCAGGAACTGGAGGTACATTAGCATTAGACTGCAATGAGGCAGTGCCAGGTTTTGACAATCCGTTGGCAGAAGGGAGTGGAGGTGGGGGAACAGGTGGAGCATTTGCGGCACTATTAGGCAAAGAACTTTTGGATGGAGAAGAAGGAGGAGGTGGCGGCGGCGGCACCGGTGATACAGGGGTGGAACCAGCTGCGGTGCCAGAAGGCTTAGGAGGAGGAGGTGGGGAGGGGGACCAGAGATAGCAGCAGACTTGTTCATACTTGATTGCGAAGAAAGAGGACTGGCAGCTGAAGGAGGAAGCCCGGACAGTGGAGGAGGGGGAGGTATTGAAGATGATGAGATCTGTCCAGTTGAAGATGGAGCTGGAGGAGGAGGCGGAGGAGGACTTTTAAATGAATCGTTGACGGTGGAAGGAGACGTTTCAGGAAGGGAAGGGGGTGGAGGAGGATGGGGAGGAGAAGGAGTAGGAGTAACTAATGAATTCTGGCCTCTATCATGCATTGTATCTTCAGGTTTCTGTGTAACAATAGATGGCATTGGTTTTGCAACAGGCTCATGTTGAGGAGGAAGTGGAGGTGGAGGTGGAGGACGAGGAGGTGCAACAGCAGGAGCAATCTTCTCTATGGCAGCAACAGCATCCATTGAAGGTTTTAATGGTGAAGATGGAAGCAATGTTTGTGGAGATGCTGCAGGAACACTATCAGAGCTAGGCTCTACTGATTTTGGCACCTTTGAGTCAGAAGGAGACATAGTACCAGATGGCGAAGATTTCATTGCATGGGTGACTTCTTCTTTGGTATCAATTGGTGCATGATCCTGCAACACACTTGTTATTCCAAGAGCTGATGGTGTACTTTGATATCTTGATATAGCCCCAGGTGAACCTGGTGAGGAGTTATTAAAAGAAACTGCAGCAGATCGTATAGCTTGATGCACCCGTGGAGATATGATTTTAGACTGAGTGGGAAGCTGAAGAGCAACCTGCAATTCTTGAGGTTCAGGCTTCCTTTTAATTGAGATTGCATCAACAGGTGGTTCAAGAAAGGGACTGAGTTGTTTCCTCTGATCTGTGGATGTTAGACTCTTGGTATCAGTTTCTAACAACACCTTTGATTCTAATTCTCCAACCTTCTTTTGCATTGAATTCGCATCCATGGATGGCTCCCCCTGAGCTGTAGATGTAGGACCCTTGGTATCAGTTTTAAACAATGGCTTTGATTCTAATGATTCAATATCCATTTGCTTTGACTCTAATGGTGCAATCTTCTTTTCCATTGAATTTGCATCCGTAGATGGTTTGATTAAGGGAATAGACCGTTTCTCCTGAGCCATAGATGTAGGAAACTTGTTATCATTTTCGGCTGATGCCTTTGTTTCTAATGATTCAACCTGTGTTGTAGTAGAATTTGAATCTGTTGAGGGTCCAAATGAGGGAATAGGTTGTGTTGCCTGACCCATTGGCGCATGAGTCTTAATGTTACTTTCGGGCACTGCATTTGATTCTGATAAGTCTATCTTCTTTTCCATAGGAGCATCCACAGATGATTCAAATGACGGCATCGAAAGTTTTCCCTGAACTGCAGAAGCTGTGCTCTTTATATCAATTTGTGGCAATGTCTGAGGCTTAAATTTAAATCTTCCATCATTTTCCAATGACATTGAGTCTAATGATTCAATATCCTTTTTGTTTGATTCCAATAGTATTGAATTTGCATCAGTTGATGATTCAATCGAGGAAATAGATTGTTTTCCCTGATCCACAGATGTAGGATGCATGGTGGCATTTTCCATCAATGTCTTAGATTGTGATGACTCAATACCCTTTTCCTTGGATTCTAATGATCCAAAGTTGTTTCTCACTGAATTTGCATTCATGAATGCTTCAAATAAGGGAGTAGATTGTTCCCCTTGTGCCATAGATGTAGGAAGCTTGGTATTATTCTCTGAAGATTCCTTCATGGATAGTTCAACTGAGGGAGTAGATTGTTTCCCTTGAGCCATAGATGTAGGAAGCTTGGAATCATTTTTCAATGACTCCTTCATGGATGGTTCAACTAAGGGACTAGATTGTTTCCCTTGAGCCATAGATGCAGGAAGCATGGTATCAATTTCCAATGACTTCTTGGATGGTTCAAATAAGGAAGATTGTTTCCCCTGAGCAATAGAAGGAGGACGCTTGGTATCATTTTCCAATGACTCCTTCATGGATGGTTCAACTAAGGGAGTAGATTGTTTCCCTTGAGCCATATACACAGGAAGCTTGGTATCATTTTCCAATGACTCCTTCATGGATGGTTCAACTAAGGGAATAGATCGTTTCCCTTGAGCCATAGATGTAGAAAGCTGGGGATCATTTTCTAGTGATCCCTTCATGGATGGTTCAACTAAGGGAGAAGATTGTTTCCCTTGAACCATAGATGTAGGAACCTTGGTATCAATTTCCAATGGCTTCATGGATGATTCAAATAAGGGAGTAGATTGTTTCCCTTGAGCCATAGATGAAGGAAACTTGGTACCATTTTCCACTGATTCCTTCGTGGATGGTTCGACTAAGGGAGTAGATTGTTTCCCTTGAGCCATAGATGTAGGAAACTTGGTATCATTTTCCAATGATTCCTTTGACTCTAATGATTTGATCTCCTTCCTAGTAGAATCCAAATCTGTTGAGAGTCCAAATGAGGGAATAGGTTGGTTCCCCTGAGCCATATGTGCAAGAGTCTTGATGTTATTTTCTGGCAATGCCATCGATTCCAATGTTTCTAACTTGTTTTCCATAGAACCGTCTCCAGGTGATTCAAATGAGGACATAGAAGGTTTTCCCTGAACTTTGGAATCAAGACTCTTCATATCATCCTGTTTCTTGGAATCAAATTTAAGTCCTCCAGACAATGGCTTCTTTAGCATGCTGCTTGATGCAGCAGAAGCCCCAGTGTCCAATTTTTCCAGAAGGAGATTTGATGCAGTGAGCTGTTGAAGCACAGTTGCTACCTCGGTCTTCGAATCTAGCCAGTCAACATTGCTGAAAATTTCTTTAACCTTAGCAAATGCTTCAATAGGTAGGCCTTCTTTCTCCTCAATTCGAGGCAGATCAATCGAAGTAACAGAAGACGCGGCTTCCATATCTGAGAAAAGAACCTTCAACAAGAAGTACAATATACACTCCATAAACATTAAGTTGGTTTATTGATGATAGAATGAGAAAAAGAGAGAGATAAATACCTCTACTCTAAAATTTTTAGGGAATTGGTCTTTAACATCCCATATTATGTCAATTTCATCTCGGTTAAGCATCAAAATATTTGACCTTATGAATGCTGTATTGAACATCACTCGAAACATCATTTTTTCATGCTCCAAATCACTGTCCAGCGTAATACACTCGAGAACAACATCACCTTGAACATGACAATGAATGTCAATCTTAACCAGTTCACAATCAGCCTGCAACAAATATGAAACAATAAATATGTTGATTAAAGGTAATGGAGAACACAGTAGATCCTTGTTTAAGAACCCTATGTAGACAGGATCCAGATAGAGAAAAATGAAGAAATAACGATGCTGCTTTTTAATTCTGTGTTGATCGGTGCAAATTGATTACATCTTGCATGGTATAAACGAAAAACAAAATGGAAAATCTAGTTTTTAATTGCATCAAACATAATTTTATGTTGACTTTTACAAATTTCATTTATATTTAAGCAAATCATAAGAACATGACTGGATCAATCAAAACAAATACATGCTGGAATTCAGAGAGAATTTTTTACTTTAACCCATTCAATGAGGAGTAAGTGCATAACAAATCATCATTTGCAAAACAATTAGCATACTCTTAGGTCTAGTTTAGATTGGCAACCCAGGAAATATAATATTTCCATGCAGGTATTCTCCTTTAATGCTCTACAGGTTTTCTTCCATTCTGTTCATGAGTAAAATGGCCCATTTTGTGCTCAAACCATCCCTCCTCAGATCCCATCAAAGCCAACACTGTGCGATCCTTACAGGGAATATGAGACAACAAATAATCCTTCGGAAAAGGAATAAATATATTGTTCTTGAATTCAATAATGATGAGTAAACATTGACTTCAGCTGCCACTGTAACTTTAGACAAAAATTGCCTCATTTTAAGGAAAGAAAGAGAAGAAATGACATTCAGTCTGGTTAACATATGTATTTAGTTGTCTTCCTGACTGTGTGTAAGTATACACAAGTTCAATAAAATAATCTCACAGCACCAACTGTGGTTGAGACAATGAAATAAATAATGCAGGAAACATCTCAATACAAGTAGCAAGAACAAAAACAAAGGGAGGCAATTCCATTGTCTTGAATCATGATCCAGTATGAATTGTAGAAAAAGCATTTTAAAATGAAGTAAAAGGATAGTGTCACCTGCTTGTAATACCGAACAAGTTTGCTTCTTTTTGGAGTTGAAAACAGAACTTTGGGAGTCCTGTCAGCAGCCATAAAAGGGTCCTGTCCATATATCCTAAATATGGGACGGCAACCGCCCTCTCCATCCATATTAGGAATGAGTCGTATAATTATGCAGTCCAATGTAAGAGCCCTATCTAGAGGAGGCCATTCTACGCCAACATTTCTTCTTGATATATACTGAAGATACCTCAATTGTGAAGGCAATGGATTCAATGGTGACATCAACTGCAAAAGTTCCCGAGAACCTTGCTTGTATATCATGTCTAGTGTTTTCTGCTCCCCCGTAAACTGCTTTCTATAAATCAAGAGTGCAGCTAGCATAAAGGCTAAAACTGGCCACCCGCCTCGGTCGCAATGCATTAAGACAATATTTTGTAGCCCAAGTTGAAGCCAGTTTTCACCTGATCTCAGGAAATGGTGGATCATCTCCATGGTAAGTAATGGACACCCTTCATACTGTTTAGGATAGTCCATCACAGTCATATCATAGTCGCACAAAATATTTGAAATCTGGCTTTGATTTTCCCCTCCCGCATGTTGAACACCATATATGAAGCATCAGGGAAGTGATCACGAAGCTGCTCAATAATTCCCCTTATATACACTTTATATTCATCTTCGTCCATAACATCCGTGGTAAAGCAGTAATCAAAGACTACATAACACAGCAACAAAATAATCACAACCACATATATAAAGGTCCTTTAAGATAATGAAATTTACCAATTAATATGACAAATTACAGCAACAACAACAATCAAGCCTTGTTTCATTAGATAGGGTCGCCTATATGGATCAAATGACACTATATCATAAACGATGTCTACAGACCATTCAAATCTAAATCTTTCATAACGGTTTTGTCTATGGTTTTTCTTGGCTTACCCTTACCACTAGCTATCGAGATGCCCTCTATCTAATCTACTCTCTTTATTGGGTCTTCTACAGTTATTGTCCACACCTAACTAAACCAACTAAAAGACAAGATTCTACCATTTTTCCACAATAGGTGCAACTCCAATGTCACTCTAATGTATTCATTCCTAATCCTGCTATAGTGTATCCATTTATCGAGCACAATATTCTCATCTGTGTAATGTGAGCTTATTTTATTGTTACCGCCTATCATCTAGTCCTATATAACATTGCAGGTCTTATAGTTAAGCAGTAAAATTTTCCCTTAAGATTAACATAAAAAAAAATACCCAAGTTCTGAGAGATGTATCAAAATGCATCTCCATAATATGACATACCATACTTGTAAGACAATTAGAAATCAGTTCAAAATTAAAATGCCCAAATTCTGAGAGATATATAGTCATCAGGAAATCATAGCACAAGATTTCAGTCTCCAGTCCCTAAGAATCATCCATGGACAATATTTTATAATCTATTAATATTGACTGCACAAATAAATTTTAAACCTATCCATGGAAAAAAATTAGCTCAGTGTTTCATATCAACTCTATGGAGGTTCTTCCCATTAATTTTACCTTCATCCCTCCCACAAGTAATGTATGTGTAAGTAAACAATATATAAACAACCTGTAAAGGAATTTAGACTATAATGACTCATGACTGCATATAGGACAACGAAAATGTAAGAAATTCATACAATACCAATTGTTCACTCTAAAATCTGCAAATAGGACCATACATACCACACCTCAAAAGCACACAAATGCATAATCTAAAAGAGGAAACATCCACTCAACACAGTCATAAACAATATATCAACAGCCTATAAAGGGATTTAGACTATAATGACAAGTGACAACATATTGTACAATGAAAATGTAGGAAATTCATACAATCCCAATTATTCACTCTGAAATTTGCAAAATAAAAACATACATACCACACCTCCAGCACAAAAAACGCATAAAGATGAAATATTTGCACTCAACAGCATCCTAAATTGTTTTCATTTCCACAAGAACCAATATATCTGCAAAAAAAAATAAGCCAAAAGAAAACGTACCATAAACCCTCTCACTGATTTCCAGAAGCCCATCTGGGCTTCTTATAGAAGAACTTGCGGAACAATGCCATTGCCTATACACACAAGATCCAAAAGGGTCACCACCCCTTAACTTGTAGGGGCCCCACCCCTTATAACCGCCCCATCACAACCCACATTGCATCCAAGCTCAAAACACAAGATCTCAGAAACCCCACCAAAAAGAAATCAACAACAATCATTATGGTATTGGTATTGGCATTGAAGGGAATGTGTGATTTCAGAAACAACCATAGGCCTATGAATTTTGCTGGCTCTTTAAGGAACGCTTTCAGGTCCTCACATGCAAATGCAACTTTATGTATCGGATGGAAAGATAAACAAAAAAAGAAAAAGAAGGGAAACTTAGCTTTCAATCAAGAAAGACAAAAGAGAAAGTGGGTAGGGGAAATCTTAATCCAGAGTTGCATGATATTATTCATGGGGAAGAAAGAGTTAGAGAACAGATAGATATGGTAGTTGTGGTGGTTGTTGTTAGAGGAACATTTTTTGGATCCGAGGTTTCTCTCTCTAAACGGAATCTATTGTCGCTGTTGTTTTTTTTCGCGTATCTTAATCTTTTTGTTGTGTGTTGTGAGAATAAAGCACATTTTGGCGATGATAATGATTGTTTGTCTTGTGCTGTCTTACACACTCATTCGGAATTTTCCGATTAAGGAAGGTTAAGGACAAAAGAAACAAAGGACTTATTAGGATCCGTACTAGGTTGAGGTCACGTGCGTGGTGTGTTCCGACTTGACATGTTGACGTAGCCAATGAAACATGTTCCTGTTTTATGTGAGCGATGTGATGTGAAATTAAAAGACGAAAGCCTAGTATTAGTATTTAAATGAGTTGGTATGGATTGGGTTTAAGATAAAATGAATTCGAATTGATATTTTAATTGGTTTGCATTCTTTCTTTTTTTTCAAATCTAAATCAAATCAATTTGATCAATTTTACATCGGTCAAGTTCGGGTCAATAGATTTACTTATTTCTTTTTTTAATTTTGTCCAAAATATTCAATAAAAGAACATTGTGGAATATCAAAATTTTATATAAACAAATTTTTATATATTAATATGTTATTCTAATATATAGAGACTAAAAAACTAGAACATAGTACCCAAATAGCATAATTCTAATATCAAACATTTTGATAATACACAAAAAAATACAATTCTAATATCATAAAAATTCTAAATCCAAAACATTAAACAACAAAATTTAATATTAAATGTTCATAAAACCTAAATTTGAGTTGATTCGTATTGGTTTTGGGTCCTAGGATGCATATCCAATGCCAAACCAATTCATTCGATGACCTAATCCAAACCAAACCAATTTAATCGAATCAGTTAGAGTTATCGAGTTCATTGGCCAGTCTCATTTGTCCTATCTCTAATTTTCTGTTGGTTTTAAGTTTTTAATCGATTGTTGTGATTAGTTTTGGTTTTTAATTTAGTTTACTAGAGTAATAGAATAATGAATTTAATTATGTTAAGGTTTCAATTGTTATTTTTATATTTTTATTTGGTCATATTGTTTGGGTGCTATTTTGTTTTATGACCAGTTTGACAAACGTATCTTGATAAATAGCACTTTTGATCCCATATCTCAAGTTTGGCAAAGGGAATCACTTCCTCTAAAAGAGGATGCAGGATCTATAGTAAAATGTATAATGACACAATTGTCAAAGAAGATCACCTTTGTTAACAAGGAATTGAATTAAAGTAGATAATGTACGTACAAGAAGGAAAATGAAATCAAGCAAATGAAATTAAATAACAATTGCAATGAAAAGAAATGAAAGAAAACAAACTCTACTTTTAAGGATATGTTTGGTTGAGAAGTAAAAATGAGAGTAAAAATTTTATAAACAAGTTTCATTTGTATTTTTACACTTAAAGTTCATTCAGGAAATTCCCTCCCCCATTTTTATTCCTTAACCAAACACACCCTAAAGGCCCATTTGATACACCATAAAAGGCATAATAAGATAAGCTAATATAATATATAATGTCTTTATCTATTGTTTGGTGTGAGCTATGTATTGTATAAGCTTATCCATCAGACCTCTCTTATGTGTTAAAATGATATATAAGACCTTATTAGCTTTTTACATATAAGATTTATTTTTTATTTAATTAAATAATATAATAATTTATAAAAGAATGAAATATTTAATAACAAATAAATATTAAATAAATTAATTTAATATAAAAATAAAGTAGAAATTATATACTAGTAAATTATATTAATAAATAATATGTGATGTATAAAAGTAAGGATTAATAACAAAAATGTTTTAATTAATATTTATTTTTTAATTAAAATGTAAATCATATGATAAAAAAATACTAGAAAAATATTAAATTGCATAAATAATCAAAGTATTCATTATATTTTTATAATTTACTAAAATGATAAATGGTTATAAAATATTAAAATATATAATAAATAACATTTAGTATAAATTAAAATTTAAATAATATTATATTTTTAAATTATATTTAAATAATTAATAAAAATTATTATCTTATTTTTATTTAAAGTTTAAATATATTTTTAAGGAAAAAAATAATTTACCTCCCTTAACTTTTTGTCATGTGCAACTTAGACATGAGTTTTAAAAATTTACAATGCGACCCTTGTACTTACCAGATAGTGCAAATAAGCCCTTTTATTACACAAACGTTAAAATAGACTGTTAAGTGGGCATGTGCTTCTCACGTACATTAATAATTGGACCAAAATACCCCTTACTCTCAACTCACTTTTCCTTTTCCTTTTCCCCAATCTCTCAGGCATCCTCCCCTCTTGGTTTAAAACCTTTTTCCTAGAACAGAAAAACAATCAAAACCAGAATCAAACCAAAAACAAAATCAGCAGCATTCACCAAAAGACCAAACTTGAAATAGAAACAAAGACCAAAGTACCAAACCAGAAAATTAAAAGAAACCATAAATCCAAAATCACTAGCATTCACTAAAATACCAAACCAAAATATAAATAGAACCACCTTACATAACAAATTTTGATTTAAAATCCAAAAACAGAAAAAGAAAGGAACCATTTCCATCAATAGCAGAGGCAGAAATATCTTGTCAATCATTTGGTTCAGTGTTGCTTTCCCACTGTCGCGTCTTTGCTGGTCTTCTTCTTCCCAAGTCCTCCACTAGTCTCCGTTGGTCACGGCGTCATGGGTCTTCTTCTTCCCAAGTCCTCCGTGGTCTTCGCATCGCAGCGTTGCGAGTCTCTTCTTCCTACTCTTCGTGGTCTTCATGTCGCATTGCAAGCCTTTGTGGTCTTCGTCCAAATCTTCATCCAGGTCTCCCTCGCAGTCTTCGCGCTTGTACTAGGTTTAGGGACAACCAAGATAGAGGGAGAGGGTTTAGATCTGGACCACCATTGTAAGGATAAATAAGAGGGGAGGCGTGAGGAGAAAGGGAAAGGGTTTCAAAAGAGGAGGACGCCTTAGAGATTGAGGAAAAGGAAAAGGAAAAGGAAAAGTGAGTTGAGAGTAAGGGTATTTTTGTCCAATTATTAATGCACATGAGAAGCACATGCCCACTTAATAGTCTATTTTAACATCTATGTAACATAAGGGCTTCTTTGCACCATTTGGTAAGTACAGGGGTCACATTGCATATTTTTAAAACTCAGGATCTAAATTGCATAGGACTAAAAATTCAGGAGGTAAATTGTTTTTTTCCCTATTTTTAATCCCTATAAATATTGGGGTTTTTTTTATTTAGTCCCTTTTTTGAAAAAATGTAAGCTTTTTTGTCCCAACAGTTAATATGAATATGATTTTGTTGAGTGTTGACATGCCAAACAATAATCCAAATCACCATTGCCACATCCCACTAAGCCAAACCAAAAGAAAACACACAAACTACAACAACTCAAACTGAAACAAAACTATCCCATTATAACAAATAAAAAATTAAAAAATTAAAAAAAAACTTCCAACACACAAACCAAATCATTAATCCTAGTCCAAGATCAAAAACATAACCAAAATAAAACATTTGAAAAAAAAAACAACCATGTGCCATCATGGTCATCTTGAAACTCTTGCAACTTTGTCTTTCGCAAACCATAACGGCAAGCTCGATTGCTTTGACGCACAAGTTTTGTGCCTGGTTGCTATTTTATTAATTGTTCCAATTGACGTAGTAAGGTATTAGTGCTAGGTTTGAAATAGTGAAAGTAGAGAACAAAAGAGAGAGAATGAGAGAAAACTAGAACCAAAGAATGATCTGAAATGAATTATGATTTCTAATTATGATGAGCGTTACATGAGAGGTTATATACAAGTCAGTGTAGCTAACACTCTAACAGATTCTTAGAGTGACTAACTAACACTCTAACAAATTCTAACAATCACTAACTGACTTCAACTAACTTAGCATTCTCCCATTATCCTTACATCCCCCCTCAAAGTTAGAGTGTGCTCATCAACAACTCTGAGTTTGGCTTAAATTTGCTAAACAAAACAGAAGATATTGGTTTGGCCAAAATATCTGCCACTTGATGTTCAAGGAATGTGACAAACTTGAATTCTGCCTTTTGCTACATGATCCCTAACAAAATGTAAATCCAACTCGAAGTGCTTGGACTTTGAGTGTAGAATAGGATTCGCGCCATGAGTACAACACTTAAATTATCACAATACACCTTTGGAGTCACTGCTAGAGGAATCTGGAACTCTTGAAGAAGGTTGGGATCAGAACACTTAGTTGTAGGCTTGCCAGGCCTCTATATTTAGCTTCTTTACTACTCCTTGATATAGCATGATGCTTTTTGGAAGACCAAGAAATGAGATTAGGGCCATGAATACACAGAATCCACTAGTGGATTTCCTGTCATTAGGATTAGATCCAGTTGACCGTGAATTCCTGAGGGTTAAGTTAGAGGCCTTTCTGATATGTAAGCCATGGTGAGATGTGCCCTGAAGTATCTAAGAATTCTCTTGACCACCTTCCAATGAGAGTCAAGAGGGGATTGTGTGAATTGACAAACCCGATTAATCCAATAAGCTAGCTCAAGCCTAGTGATAGTAAGATATTGTAAACTCCCAACTCCTGTTATATAGCAGGATTAAGAAAAGGGTCCAGGCAGGCTTAAGGGAGGAAGGAATGGGTATAGCATAGGGCTTTTAGCCTTCCATCTTGGCTTTCTTCAACAAATCAGCAACATATTTGGACTATGAAAAGAGAATACCCTTGTCGAGGTGTAAGTTACCTCAATACCAAGAAAGTAGTGCAGTTTGCCATTATCTTTTAGAGCAAAGAAAGCATTTAAATGCTTGATCAGTTAGAAATATAGGAGGTGGAGCTACATGTGATTATGATATCATCAACATAGATAAGAACATAAGTGGATGCTTTAGAAGTGACCTTGGTAAAGAGATGCATCTAACTTTGTTCCTGAAAAACCAAGTTGTTGCAATGCTGATGTAAGTTTATGGAACCAAGCCCTTGGAGCTTGCTTAAGGCCATATAATGCCTTGGTCAACTTGCAAACATAAGATTTGTCCCCTATTTCATAGCCTTGAGGCTGTTTCATATATACATCTTCAATCAACTCCCCATTTAAGAAAGCATTATTGACATCAAGCTGCCTAATGCACCAAGATTTTGCTAAGCAATGAGGAAGTAACCTGATAGAGATTGGTTTGATAACTGGACTGAAAGTTTTAGTCTAATCAAACCTAGGCCTTTGACTAAACCTTTGAGCAACAAGCTTAGCCTTATATTTCCTGAAGGAACCATCAGGATTATATTTTGCTTGAAACACCCACTTACTGCCTATAGGTTGTCTGCCTTTGGTAAAGGGACTAGTTGCTAAGTATGGTTTCTCATGAGGGCATTATATTCTTCATCCATGACTTGCTTCCAATGAGGAATGGTGAGGGCTTGTTTGACTGAAGTTGGTTTAAGGTTGGCAATGAAGGCCTTAGTTTTAAAGATTCCTTGCTTGGTCCTTGTGAGCATGTGATGATTATTCACTGGTTGGACCAGTTTATTTTGGTGAGACTAAAATCGAGTAGATGTAATAGGTTATGGGGTTTGATGTGAGGATAGGGGAAGGTGGACAAGGTCAATTGGAGGTGCTAATTATGGCTTAACAACAATTTCTGAGATTGGAACAAATGCAATTGTAAGAGGAGAGACACTTTGTATTGAGGGAAGGGGGAAGTTAGTTTTAGTATAGGGATAATAGGCATAAATGGATGAGGAACAAATTCTAGATTTTCAAATTTGGGGGAACCAAAACCATATTTGAAAGGGAACTTATATTCATCAAACACCATATGTCTAGTGATTATGATTTTCCCATGTCAGTGAGGCATCTATAGCCTTTGTGTTAGGCCATAACCAAGGAAAACACAAGGGACAGACCTAAATTCCAACTTATGTTTGTTGTAGGGCCTAGTGTAGGGAAACACAGACAACCAAATCTCTTAAATGTCAAATAAGGGGAACAATGCCAAATAGCTTTTGTGCAGGTGAAGAATTATTCAAACTGGTGTAGGCAAGGAGTTGATGATTTATGCTGAGGAAGAAAGGCATCACCCCAATATTTGAGGGCATTAAGGCTTCAGCTAACATTGACAATCCTATATCTACTATGTGCCTATGTTTTCTCAGCAACTCCATTTTCTGATGAACATCAAGGATAAGAAAACCTATAGACAATGCCTTGTGCCTACAAATGCTTGGACAAACTCACAAATTCTAATGCATTATCACTTTGTACAGCTTTTATTTTGGTTCCTAATTGCAGTTCTACCATATGTTGGAAAGTAGTAAAGATAGATCTAATTTCTAATTTAGATTGAATCAAGTATAACCAAGTGTATTTAGAGAATGCATGAATAAAATTAACATAGTAACGAACTCCTTTTATTGAACAAACTAGAGCTGGGCTCCATATATTAGTATATACAGGGTCCAAAGGCTTATTGTATATAGTGTTGATGAAGGCTGAATATTCTTCAGGCAATCCATTCAGAATTGCCTCCACATGATCCGTATCATTCACAATTGCACCAACACAAGTTAATGCATCAACAATTTTCTTTACTTCTAGCAAGTAATCAATAACAGCACCTTCTTTTTTGAGATTTCCTAGCTTGTTCTTTAATTGATGAACTTTAGCTGTGATTTGAAATGCAAAATAAGTCTCTAACCTTTTCCAAATGTTATGAGAAAGCTTGCATCCAACCATTCTTGTGGTGAATTGCTTTGTCATGGAGGATAACAGCCATGATTTTAGCAATGTATCGTGCTTCTTCCACTTTTGATATTTTAGATTCACCGATCCAACATCTTGATCTTGTTGTGACAAGAATTTCTTCATAATTCCATTTCCAAGAAGATGATCTAGCAAATTGTAGCCTTCAACCGTAGCTTCAATTTGCTTCTTCCATGGAAGATAATTGTCTTTATCCAGCTTTTGTGAAACTAGGTTTGAGAATTGTTGAAGTGCTGTGGATTGTGTAGATTGTGAAGTTTGCGTGGATCTGGAGAACTCATAATGATCAGAACCTAAGCTCTGATACCATGAAGGTATCAGTGTTAGGTATGAAATGGTGAAAGTAGAGAGCAAAAGGGAGAGAGAGAGAATGAGAGAGAACTAGAACCAAGAATGAACTGAAACTGAATTATGATTTCTGATTATGATAAGGTTACATGAGAACTTTTATACAAGTTAGTGTAGCTAACACTCTAATAGATTATGAGAGTGAGTAACTAACACTCTAATAGATTCTAACAATCACTAACTGACTTCAACTAACTCAGCTTTCTCCTATTATCCTTACACATAGAAAAGAAATTACCCTTTGATATTGTTAAGCTTTGATATTTTTGGCTATTTAATCCCTCATGGTACTTGTGCTTGTGCTCCAAAAATTTGACTACTTTTTTTTCTGAATAGGAAAGGTGGGCAATGAGTTTTTTACGATGCAATGATATTGGCAAGGTATTGAATGGAGTGGTGGTGGTGGTTGAGTTGGGATTAAGGAAGAAGGTGGAAGAGGAGAGCATGGGGAAATTCTTCTTCTTTTATCTCTTGATTCCGCTCCTTGTCCTTTCAATCAAGTTTTTTCACGTACCCAAAATGTGGGTAATTAAAAACAAATTGGTTAGATAAAAGACTATGGACAATGTCATTATCATACATGTGTCAAAATTTTATTGAGGAGATAGAAAGTGGAATAGAAAAAGTGTACAGAAAATTTCCTTCTAGGAAAGATGGGGTGAGAGATTATAAAACGTGTCAACACGTAGAATGATGTGGCAATGGATCTAGATTACTGTTAATCTAATAATCACTAATTAGGCTTGAACAAATGGCGAGAACTAAAAACTTAACATTAAAAAAATGGACTAAAATAAAAAGTAAAATAAATATTATTTAGGGACTAAAATCAAGATGACATATATTTATGGGAACTAAAATCATATTTAAACTTTTATTTAATATTTATGTATAGTTAGAACTATCTTTAATCAAACAAATAATAATATTATATTATATTAAATATAGCATGTTATACAATGCCACATCAAACATTATATAGTATTAAAAATTTATCAGACCTTATATTATCGGGTATTATCCTATTAAGCACTATACTATCAGGTCTTACCCTATTAGACATACCAAATATGCCCTAAAGCCTTGTTTGTTTGAAAGGAAATGGAGAGGAAGGATTGAGAAAGAAATGAAAGTAAGGGAGGGAAGTGAATTTCCATTGTTTGATGCAAAGGAAATTAGGTAAGGATAGATTGTACAGTGCAAAAGGGGGCATGCCACTCAAATATTTTCCTCCTTCATGTGGACGAAAGTGGTAGAAGAATGTGTGATTTTTCTATATCCCAAAAATACCCATGCTCCCATTTCAAATACCTATCCCCAATTTTCGTCCAGTTTCAAAACATGTAGCAAGAGGCGGCATTGAACATCCTACTCCTGGACACCATCGGCATTCCTTCTCCAGTGTCTTCTCCATCATCGGCCAACCTCCATCACTACCCCTGTTTTGCTCTCTGACACTACCACTACATGCTTCAGAAGTTATAGAAGAAAGTAACAACTGACACTCAGTCATGAACCTTCAATGTGTTTATATTAGTTGTTGAGCTCCAAGTTGGGTAATGCTAATTTATCAAAGAGGTGTTGATATGAGGTGCACTGAATATAATTGGCTTTGACTAAAATTCTTTGTAAGCCCATTGTTGATTAATAGTACAAAACAGTGCGAACTAGACTAAAATCTTGTTTTAATTTATAAAGCCTACTCGTTTCTAGATTGATCAGCACTAACTCGACTACATCCTCAAATCTCTAGCCTTCATGCTTGAGTTTCTTGAACCCAATGTGCCTCAAGACTGGGGGCTTGTAGACCTATGGTACTAGACCGACCTACATCCCCATGCAGACCAACCCCCGACACACCTCGCCTAGCGCAACAAGCGTCTACCTATCATGTGAAGGTGAGAGACACAATCACAATCTCTCTCATTAATGTCTTGCGGGCCCCCTCATTAATGCATGGACAGTATATATGCCCCTCTTGTAAAGGGAAGTGGCATCTCATTCTCTACCTAAACATACCCATCTTCTACCTCTAGCCAAGCAGCAAGTTTCCATTTTTTTTTTTTTTTTGAGAACTTGAAGATGGAATATGAGCTTTTTAAAGTTAGCATTATACCATACAAAGACAAAGACTATAATCTTACTAGATCAATTTAAAAATAAGGTGAAATAAGACTTGTTGAAGGTTATTTTTTAGGAAATGACTATAGCTGGAAAAGGATATCTTAGGTATTGAAAAGGTAAAAGCTAAGAGCAAAATAAACCAAAGGCTTATTAATGCTAACCAGCAGCATAATCAAGAAAAGTATAGAAGAGAATGATTTTATGCCAATATGGAAAAGACCAAGTTTTATTATATTTATTTAGATAAATAAATTCGTGAGAAGTTTGAATTAATGTATATGGTTGTATTAATTTTCTACATGATTGCATATTATGATTGAAATAATATCTTAAAATAATATAAGGGTAAAATTGTCATTTGGTACTATTATCTTTTTCTTTCCTCTCACTTTTCCACACAAACAAACAAAAGAAATTAATTCTTCTTCTATTTTCTTTCCTTTTATTTTCCTTTCATCCAAACATACTTGTGGAAAATAAGATTCCACTCATTTTCTTTCCCTTCAATTTCTTTCCATGTATTTTCTTTCCTTTTCATTTCTTTCCTTTACCAAACATAGTGTAAAGGTAAATAGTCTCACTCTTGAAACATCAGATATTGCACTTTATGGACTCTGACATTAGAGTTTAAAGTAGTATAAGAGTAAGAATTATCACACCAAACTACAAATCATAAGACTAATTGATCTGATAACCGTTATTGCCAGATGTCACTTCCGTATTGATTCAACATGGTAGCAGGTTCATCCCATTCCTTGTTCTCCATGTGCCCATGCTCTATCTACATAGATGTGAATGGTAACCACTCCTATTTTCATGATTGTGGGTTGGTGGTTGCTCGATGCACTCCATTTGACACTTCACACGCCGCTTGCTTTTGTCAAAATGTTTTTACTTTCAAATTCTATAAGTCCATGAGCTTCTTCAATCCAATGAACATATTAGAATATGTTTGGTTACCAATTCAACAAGCATAGTGAAGATCAAAATCTAAGACTTCTTTAATACATTACAACTTCCCATTTAACAAACACCAAGTCTCAAACTATAATTAAAATTATAAATTAAACCATTCCGACTAACTTGTCAAACTAATCAGTTAATTTTATCACATGCATTTATATTCACTCATCAATGATATGCTAAGTTTTACTATTTTGACGAGACTCCTCTAACAACAACTTCACAATAGCTTTGACGAGCATGTAATGTAACACCACAAAGCCACTAATAACCCATGGTCTATGTTACTTGTTAGCTCTAGAACCTTTCAGAAAGCTTTAATTAAATATGTTTTGCATGATAACAAAGTAAATTCTGTGAAATTAATTTGAAGAAATGAGTAACAGTTGCTTAGTTTCTAAGGTATTTAACATGACTATTCTCATAACATATAAATTCAATTTGTGACATATTTTTCACAAAGACATGATTAAAATCTCATTTAAAAGGATTTACACTACCAGAAATAACATTGTTACCGACAAAATTTACTATAGATTTTACCGCATTAGACGGAATTTTAATTTATCGACGAATTTTGTCAACGTAATAACATAGTGGTAAGTATTACCGCGAAAAAAATCAGCCAAAAAATATTACCGATGGATTTTCAACAGATTTAAAAAAAATCCGTCGATAACGTGTTGTAAAAATTGCCAGAAATTTCTAGGATAAAACATTTATCGACAGATTTATTTTAGTTATGACGGATTTTTCCGTTGGTAATTTTAAATGTAATTTATTTATCAACAAAAAATTCCGTCGGAATATTTTTTATTTTTCTTAAAATTATCGACAAATTTTTTTACGTCATTTAAAATTAAATTCATTTACTTTTTTAAAAATGGATTTTTATTGATGGAAAATTCTGGAGGTAATTTGAATTTTTTAATTTTTTTTGTGTTTTATTTTACTTACGAAAAAATTGTAGGTAAGTAACTTTTTTTAAAAATTATTTTGTCTTGTAATTTCAATTTTTCCTGTATTTTTATTAGCTTATATTTTATTTAAAGCTAATTATAAATATGTAAATATATTTAATAATAAAAAAATTATTAAAAATGCTTAATGAATAGAAAATGCAATAAATTTAAGTCCATAATATAAAATAGATAAAACTTCTGAAAGTCTACAAATAGAAATATAAATAGTTTAACATATAACAAATAAAGAAAAAATAATAACTCAAATCAAGAGAAGTCGCAGGATCATCGTCAGCATCACCATCACCATCATCATCATCACCATCACCATCACCATCACCATCACCATCATCATCACCATTGTCATCATCATGTCTGGGGCAAGCCAACCTGGATCTTCTTCCACAAAGACACTATCTCTTTCTTCATCTGCTTCTTAATCTCTTTCTCCTTCATTTGCTTTCTTAATCTTGTCTTTTTCTCCTTCATTTGCTTTCTTATTTCTATCTCCAGGCCTTTTCTTGCCTTTATCTTCTTTTGCATCTCCTAACTGCACTATCTCTTTGCATCCTTCTCTTGCATACAATAAAGTTTCGCATTAGCAGGTGAACTTGCTCGCGAACCTCACCATCTTTGGTGGGGGACCCAGTGCTTATAGATGCCCCAGTGACAAAGGCAGAGGACAAACAACTAGCATAAAATGACCCCATGCCATAGATGCAATTCTTGTAAGGACCGCGACTACCTCTTGCCAAGTTGGTCCCCATCAATCGTGGCACTCCTCACATGCTACAATCCTCTCCTCCCACTGGGTCGTAGCCTCTTATAGCGCTACTCATAGGCATGCTATAAGAAAATAAAATTAATTAAACATCTATCAAATACATGAAGTAATAAATTAAATATATATACAAATAATAAGTGCTCAGAACATATATACCCAAACATTCTCTAAGCGAGTATCGACCCATATCTTGTCTGCCTTGGCGTTTAGTCTTTCTAAACAACCTACTCTGTGTGGGTGGCCACTTTAACTCATTAGCCTACATTTTGAATGAACATTGACGACATTAGTAACTGAAAATATAAATTTAACAAAAGGAATAAAAAATGTTTAAAATAATGACTAAACCATTTGACATGTAGACTCGATAATAGTCGAACTACCACAATGAACAGATCAACCTTTTGCGATGCTCTGCTCGCCTTAGCCTTCAAATACTTCTCTTTAAATTTCTCATTTCCCCAGGTATTGCCACAAATAGTCCAAGCTAGCTTGATTTATCCACCTGGAGGTCTGTCCTGCCATCTTGGATGTCGATGTACATGTCTTGCACGTGAGTTGCCCTAGATTTGAAGAGCTTAAACATGTAATCTTCATCTTTGGGATGGATGATGAAGTGGCTCTACACATGGAAATAAAAAAAAAAGGTAATTGAAAGCACTTATAAAGTAAATCACACATTTTTGTAATAATTATTTTATTTTACCTTCCACTCGGAACCAGCACAACTTCCCATTTTTCAGCTTGCCAAATGACTCAATTGGGCTTCATAGAGTTTTTGGATGGTGTGTGTCACCTCATGCATGGCCCGTGTGGTTGGATGCCAACTGCATAGCAAATAGTACAAAACAATGTTATTATATATCAAGAAATTGTTCAAATTATTGCAACAAAATTCATGAGTTGAACAATCAAATTACTTACCTTTTACCGAGCCATACAAGTGATACCCGTTGCTCCCTGGATCCATGTCCTTGCCCTGCCTCTGAGCCACCAACTACACCGCTTTCAGGACCCTTCTGAGTCGTATGGGGGTGGGGAGGATCTGTCCGGTGGTGGTGGTAGTGGAGGTGAAGGCACAACTCTGGTCACATGCCTAGGAGTAGGGACCATGGTAAACTCCATATGGGCACTGGGTGGTGGCATGGAAGGGCTAGAAGTAGATGTGTGAGCAGCTGGTAGATGCCTGAGTGGGAGGGGTGATTGTCTGATTTTTGGGACACCCTTACCCTTACCCTTGCCTTATTTTTCCCTTTAGGTGCCATATCTGAAAAAGAAACAACAATTTATTAAAAACCAAATAATATGATAATTTAAAATGAAAAGATGTAATAAGTATGAAACTAGTAGATACAAAACATTTAATCTGAAAGTTGAGGACTATCTTCATCATTCTTAGTCTCAATATCATCCTCAAATTCATCTTCCTCATCCTCCTCATCACTACCATCGCTTTCATGTGTTCACTCACTAATTGATCACTGGAAGAGTGAATTATCTCAACCTCACCCGAATCGAAACATAAATTTGGCAATGTTCCTGTATCAATGACTAGTTGAGGCTGGATCATTCACTTGAAAAGCATAATCAGGAAGTTCTTCAACCTCAACTCGACCCCTATGTTTAGTTTTCATGACCATCTTCCAATCCTTTCTACACTTACCAAGGTATGATACATAATATACATGTCTTGCATTCTGAGCAATAATGAAAGGATCATATGCACCATATCTCTTAGAATGATTCACCTCGGTAATTTTATATTGGTTGTATATGCGTGTTCCGTCAGGACGTCTTGGGTTGTACCAATCACAACTGAACAACACTACCAATTTTTTAAGTCCATCACCCACATATTCAATTTCCAGTATTTGTTTGTTTACTCCATACTAATCACCCTCTCCACCTAGCATCTCCTCTAACAAACCCTACTATTGTCTATTGCTTTCCCTCCCCATTCAAATGTATGAAACTTATATCTATTCACATAATACATTGGCCAACTATTTACTATGTTAGCAGGACCCAAGCCAAACTTTGTAAATAAGGACATGAAACATTATTGTTTTTATTAAACACCTACATGAATTATTGAAATTCAAACATCAACACAAAAGATGACAACTAGAACATGTGTATGGTTTTGGATCAAATGGTTACTAGATAGTTAGGCCACATACAAATGATCTGAACCATGCTGGAAATTGTTCAAGGGTGTGTCGCTCATCAACTTGTTCAAAAAACCTAAATAAAATATTGCAGGTAAAATAAGATTTGATTTATGTCAGGGCATCAACAATTGAAAGTGATATATTAATATCACTTATATTTTAAATGGTTGCACTTCATCAGTTGATTAAGATATGCAAATACATAGCATGTTTCTCTCTCTGATAGCCAATGGGTTTGGATTTTCCAGCTGCACGTCCGGGTTGATTGAATATAGACAAAGTATGTTGAATTGAACTTTCACCCCCATCATCATTTCGACCAACCCTTATTCATCTAGATTGAACATGTGGCTTAAGTAATAGGAACAAAAGAAAGATGTCTCTTTGGAGATATATGCCTCACATATGGAACCTTCTACTTAAGCTCTATTTTTCATATTCTCTTGAAACTTCCAATATTTCTTTCAAAGGGATACATCCATCTTTATTGAACCAACCTACACACCTGTGCTTCGTATGCCAAGTGTACGGGCAAGTGTTCCATAGAATCAAAGAAACCAAGAGGAAATATTCTCTCTAATTTGCACAGAATTATAGGGATGTTTCTCTCCATAATTAGGAGATCTTCAACCCTCAGAGTGGATGAGCATAGGTCTATAAAATATTGACTCAACTCAGTCAATGGCTTCCAAACAGGGAGAGGTAATTCCCTAAATGCAATAGGAAGTAAACACTCCATTAATACATGACAATCATGACTCTTCATGCTAAAAAATTGTCCTTGTGCAATATTGGTGCATCTAGCCAAGTTTGAGGCATAACCGTCATGCATCCTCAACTATTGCATCCACACACAAATTGTTTCTACAGAGGTTAGTGTGTAACTCACCTTTGGCTTACACACACTGCCATCTAGTAACTTCTGGAAATCAATTAGGCCTTTTACAATAATCTGCCAAATCTTTCCTTGCTTTCACATTGTCCTTAGTCTTATCAATGTCCATCATAGTGTTTATAATGTTATCACACACATTTTTTTTCACATGCATTACATCAATATAATGACGAACTAGATTATCCCCCAATAAGGCAACTCCCAAAATATACTTTGTTTGGTCCAATTATGATCTATCCCATATCCTGAAAATCGTATGGATTTACCCAGTTCAGCCATCTTTGGAAAGTCTCTAACTCTGTGCCAAACCTGGTTACGCTTAGCCTCACAGGAGACTCATCACATTCAACCGTGTTCTTTTTAAACGTGTCCCTTTTACCCTTAAATTTATGATCAAGGTCTAAAAACCTTCGATGAGTCAAACCACAATTTTTTTCGACCATGTTTCAATGTGAATGTCTTTGTATCCTTCATACAAATTGGACATGCGAATTTTCCTTGTGTTATCCAACCTGACAATATTCCATATGCCGAAAATCATTGATAGTCCACATCAATGATGCCCTCAGCAAGAAATTTTGTTTCAAGGAAATATTATAAGTTTGTACACCTAAATACCACAACTCTTTAAGCTCATCAATCAATGGTTTGAGGTAAACATCAATCTTGGCTTTGGGATTATTTGGCTAGGGATTATACAAGTTAGAAACATATAAGGATCTTTCATGCACATTTCTGGAGGAAGATTGTAAGGTGTAACAACCACAGGCAAGTAGGAATATGGTTTACTAAACTGATTATTCTGAGTAAATCCGTTTGCACAAAGCCCTAACCTAACATTCCTAGGATCGCGCAAAATTAGGATAAGTTCAGTCAAAGTGTTTCCAGGCTTCACCATGGGAAGCGTGGGTCATGACACCATCATTTCTCTTATTCTCAAAGTGTCATCTCATATGAGATGCTGAACTCATTGAAGCATACAACCTCTTTAATCTTGGAATTCAGGGTAAATAATGCATTCTTTTATAGGGAACATCCTTATATCTTCCATTTCCAGATCTTTTTGGTTTGAACCTAGGGCTTTCACAAAATTTGCATTGGGTTAGGTATGCATCATCTTTGTAGTACAACATGCATCCCTTCAAACAACAATCTATTTTTTCTGATTTTAGCCCGAGTTTTGAAACTAATTTCTTTGCCTGATAGAAATCCTTTGGAACAAAACTAGGTTGTGGACAAATCTCACTCATCAATGTTGCCCATTGATCAAACAAATTTTTACTTTGGTTAGCTTCTGACTTTATAGCTAACATTCTAACCTAGAGACAACTCTGAGTGTACACACCCTTCCCATAGAGGGACCTTTAGCCTCCAATATAGAGAAAATTTCTCAGCCTTAACATTAGGAGCCTCGACAAAAGTTTCATAATTTGCATGAACTTGAGGACCAACTTGCATCATAAATCATTTCCTCATATCGTCTAGAGTTATCCTCCCAATTCATATTTCCCATGACATGCTCACCAATATTAACTCTACTTGAACTACCTCTAATATATGTATTTTTAACACTAGCATGTTCAAAATTTTGTGTGGCAACTTCCCCATGCATAGTCCAAACCCAATAATCCACCATAAAACCATCCTTATACAAGTGATACCTAATGGTGTCCATATCAAAATATTTCCTACATTTGCACCTAGCATAGGGACACCTAACTTTTTGCTCATTCATAAATTGTACTCTAACAAGCCACCCTTATAAATTGTTCAACTCCAACATAAAATTCAGGTTTGATTCCCCCTTGGGGTGCACCCTATCATACATCCATAGTCTGTTGTGGGAATCATGCTTCTTGAATGCATAATTTAACCTAACAAATTCATTTAAAATTTTAGAAATTAAAATCTTATTTAATTATAAATATCTTTCAATAAACCATCTTCTGAAAGTAAAAGTCTTTTAAGTAAATAGATTGTACTCTTTAACTTAACAAAATTTTGACAAACCTCCTCTTAAATTAAGATTTGACTCTTTAAACTTAAAAGAAAAATCAGTAGCACCTCCTCTTAAACAAAGACATCCCAAAAAATTGATTTCATGACATACATATATCAATCCAGTCAAATTAAAATTCACAATACAATCAAACATTTAAAGATCCTAAAACCGTTCTAGAGCACACCCTCTTATAACATCACAACATGCATATCTCAATCTCCACATACACAATTAATCTCCATAGCAAACAATGCAAACAAATCGGGAAGGACCTCTACACCTACCCCCAGTCATGCAATCCCAATTTCCTACAACTCTACCTTAGAAATCATAAATCTTTATCCTAACAAAAATGTGGTTAAATAAGAAGAAGAAGCAATTACTTACCTTAAAAGAGACAAAAGAATAATATGCTCCGCCAAAGAAATACTCCAACCAAATTTGAGGTTCTATAACAAAATCAATTACTTAGATTAATAACTTCAAAAGAAATACTAATAACTTCAAAACAAATAAAATGAACTCATGACTACTTAGACTATTAACTTCAAAAGAGCATGTGTTTTCTACACAAAGAAAAAGTGTTCATTGTTTAATTTTAGAAATAATTTTAGAATCCTTTTAAATAGATGGAAGTTATTACATTCTAGAAATAATTTTAAATAGTAACATGTAGACAGATTCATAATGCTAGATTGATATATATACACATATATCTGGTTAAGATTGTTGACATCAAATTTGATTCCTGCGAATCATTTTATGTTAAATAATCTATATATAAAATCAAGTAAGATTTTGGAAACCATATCCAAGAAGCAATTTAGCAATAGTTAGAAAATTAAAGGATGAACGATAATTATGTCTAGAGGTTGGTTTCCTTCTTTTTTTGTTACTTTCCTTCCATTTTTGTTAGATAGCTTTGAAAATAATGGAGAATGAATTATGGATTATTACCTAGAGAATAGAGAGGGAATGGAGAGGAGACGTGGAAGGCGGGCTCCAACGGCCGCACTTCCTCCTTAGTCCGGCCATAGCATCAGAGAGAGAGAGAGAGAGAGAGAGAGAGAGAGAGAGAGAGAGAGAGAGAGTGCAGGGTGGAAACCGGCATGCATGTCATGTCTGGCGCAGCTTGGGGCTGAGGCGAGCTGGATCATGGCTTCGATGCTGGCGTGAAGCACAACTAGCGAGGCTTGGCTGCCATATGAGGATGAAGGGGCGGGAGGACGAGTGGGCGAGACCAGAGCTCGGGAAGGTGGAGACCAGCATGCGTGCAGGGATTCCCAGGAGGATCCGATGCAAGGAGAGAGAGAGAGAGAGAGAGAGAGAGAGAGAAGAGAAAGGACTATGGCCAGTGCGGCGAGGCATTCGGCGATGACAAGGCGGTGGTGGTCAGGGGGAAAATTTCGGTTCACAGAGAGAGAGAGAGAGAGACTAGATGAGAGAGTGTGTAAAGAGGATAGTGAAGTTGTGGTCATTATAAGCAAACAGGATTACCAGCGGATTTTTGAATTTTGACGGACAAAATCCGCGGTAATCACCAAAATGGCGACCCGCATCCATTTTTCCCAAAAAACTCCCTATCAGTTACCGATGGATTTTTCCCTCGGTAATTATTTTAATAAGTGATTCCGAAATTAATTTACCGATGGATTTTTCAGTCGGTAAATTAACTTTTGAAAAAAAAATTTACAACAAAATACTAATGTTTTTTCCGTCAGTAAGTTCAGGTTTTACATTAAAAATAATTCATAATATTTACCGACAAAAAAATTCATCGGTAATTAGCGCCATATAAGTTTCAAGAGGGTGTGAATAATACCGATGGATTTACCGATGAATTTTTCCATTTGAATGACTTGAAACCCAAAAAATTTATTTTTCTAAGTTACTCATTTTCCATCAATACGGAAGAAAAAATTAGTAAAATCTATCAGGAACCCGTGTGTTTCTTGTAGTGTTAATCTTATATAGATGTGAAAAATAGTTTAAAAAGTGAATTGAAATTTGTAAGAGACATGAGAAAGGAAGATATAGCATCAGAAATTGAGTTTGAGTCTTTAAAGTGGTTCGAGTTCAAAAATACCACATCTAGTTGAGAAAGTAATTTCTCATGATCATATCAAGAACATCATCATCGATCATAGTGATTATTATCTCTAAAGAACCTCAGTCTTATTAGAAGATCTTTATCAACATCAAAGAGAAGTTCAAAAGACAAACAAAAGGCTCAGAAAGTGTAGCACCATATCAAAAAGCACATATACATCAGAAACTACACTTGATCAATAGAAACTGAGTAAATTAAAGGTTTGAATTTCAAATAAAGTCAACTCTCAAAAAGTATTCATAGGCACACATCAATTTTATGCCTCGACATTCCTCATCTTCTAGAAGAAAAAGTTCAGAAATCACGTTTAGAAAATAAAACTATTTTTGAAATATTATTCAAAAACCATTGTCAACTATTCATGTACCTACAAAAACAACTGACATAGCTCAACTATACTTCTAGATGACTATTCCTAGGACACAAAAAGAGAAGATCAACACGTGTCAAAAAGGAGGAAAAATCAAGGGACAATAGTCCATATCAAAATCCAAGTATAAAAGGATGAAACCTTCAAACTTGAAGAAACTTTTGCTCTCATAACTTTGATACCGTCATACACTTTCTAAAGTTCAAATTTTTATTCAGTATCTATAAAGAAAATCTTCTTTCTTATTTATCTTAGCAAACATTTTCTTCTTTGGGAGAATTAGAAGAAGTCTCTCAAGTCATATCCTCAAACATTGTATTATCTTAGGAGACTTGAGTATTTTTCTTGGAGTGTTACACCCTAAAACTTATTTCTCATTGTACCCCGAATAGGAGTGATCAAGTGAGATTGGCTTAGAGAGGCTAGGACAAAACTACTTGTGAGTGAGAGTAAAGTGTAACTACTGCTCACTGGAGATAACTTGAGAAAGTTATTCAAAGCATGTCTTACTTTCTCAAGTTGAGAAAGTGGTTGATTAGTGAAACTCAACAAATTTGTTGAGAACTAAATGTAGGCAATGTTTGGCCAAACTAGTATAAAATCCTTGAGTAATGTCTCTCCTTCTCTATTTCTCTTGTTTTCAGCAATTAGTTTAATTTTTGATTGTATGATCTCTTAAATTCTTTCAAATTAGTTTGTGAAGTTTCATTGAGTTTTAATCACTTCAGAAACTAACTTTCTGAAGTTTACTAACTTTTGACTTTCATTGCCTTCAAGTTTCCATATTTGATAGACATTGTTTTAGTTTTAGAAAGTGAAAAAATTACAAAACACGATTCAATCCCATTTCTCGTGTTACTTTTCACCTACGTTACCACCTCGTCAAATAAAATACTTCTTCTGACGCATGGCTGAATACTTTATCACATAATCATGCATCTTATAAAACCATGTTCTAACAAAAGACTCTACATTATGTCGAATTTACATTCGACCCTCAGCAGATGACCCCAAATTCTTGTTTTGTCAAGTGCATCTCATTGTCAACTGAAAGGGAAGAAGAATTTTTAACTCTTCACTTTAGAAGTGTGGCAACAAGATTCATTTCGTTCTTCTACATAAATAAATGACTAAATAAAATCTAAAATCAAGCTGAGTTTCCATAGAATAATTCAAAATTTCTTTTCTAAATAAATTAGTGATGACTTCTCTTAGTTTAAATTTTTGACAAGATAAATAAATACACACAAAACACACCTTATTAGTGCCCATTTTTTTAGTTTCTCTCCCATAATTTCATGGTATGCACAAAAATTTAAAATGGTAAAAACGAAATGTGTGCATTGAATGTTTAGTATTGTTTTATCAAGTTTAAATATTAATAAATTGTTTTTTCGTTGTAATTGGTGAAAACTTATAAATGCAAAACTGAAAAATTACTTTTGGAGTATAGAAGTAGCTTTACGAATCACCAATTAACAAGCCATTGGAAAAGCATCATGCATACCAATATATTAAGATTATCGTCCATTGAATCATGACAGCATTGGGAAACTTTTGTCTATTTTTGGCATTTATGGTCAACTCTAATTTGTTGGTCAAAAAGAACTTGCATTTGATATATATACCTGTATCATCAAATGGTCTGTCGATTGAAACTAGTTATGCACCAAGGCCAATGTCATCATATGAAACATATTTAAGCGATTGTTCCAAAATAGTTCACCCAAATTGTGTTGATGAGATTTTCTCTAGTATAGTTTTTGGTAATCGGATAGTTAGCAATGATTGTTATGTCAACCTTACAACCAATGTGGGAAAACGTGGTCATGATGACATGACGAAACCGATTGTGACAACGTTGATGTTCAAGTTGGAACAAAAACCATATTTGCAAAAGAATGCCAAAGTTTAGAACGGTTGTCTTCCACAACAAATCGATTCACCTGACCAAAAACCCTTTCGGATGGATAGAATATAGACAAGTTACTTATTTTTCATGAATTGAAATTTTATGAATATTTCAATTAAAATTTCTCTATGCCAAAACAAGTTTTTTTTTTTTTTTTTTTTTATATTCAATCCATTACGTCCAATATTCGTGCTCTTATAGGCACTCAAAGGTGGTCCGGAAATTTAATTTCAAAGTAAAATTAAACCCCTTACATTTAGTTAAAGGTGAATGAGTTTACCACTCAACCACACCCCTAGGTTCCAAAACAAGTTTGATAGTGCTACAATAAAATATATTACATTTTTTTACAGAAAAAGGAAAATGGTGTCATGCCTAAGAAAATGAGCAAATCAAAATCCTAGAAAAAATTACCATAATAAATTAAAGTAAGGCCTCATGATATTTACAACTTAAGGAAAATGTAAGAGAAATCTCGTTATAAATAAAAGAGAAATCCCGTAACTTAAAGGTTGTTAAGGGTTATAAAGTTAGACAGTACATAAAATTGGTACACATAGCTACAAATTTACATGTCTACACACAAAGACACTGATTTATGAAGGATCTACTAACCACATAAATATTGATGAAGTAATCAAATGAGTAGCATACAAACCTTGAGGTAGAGTTTTGAGGATTTGAAGTGGATTTACGCATACAAGTGGATTTAGAAATCATTTAAGATAATTTAATCGATTGGTCTTTTTTCAAATAGGTGAATGAGGCTCAACTCTTAAAAAAGAGAGCAATAATTCCATAGATACATCTCCATACGAGCCTCAAAATACATAAGAACCACTTTAACAATACACTATAATACCCTAATTATAAATGTTCCATAGAAATCAAGAAAAAGACCCTTAATTTTACCTTTAGGATCAAATAGCATTAATTAGTCCCACATCGAATAATAGAGATATTGGAAACCAAATGTTTAGTTATAAAACAACTCCCACTTTTTCAGTGCCACATTACTTGTATCAAACGTATGAGGAGAAAACTTTTTTAATATAAATACAGAGTCTTGGTTGCTCTTAGGAATTATTGGAACTAATAAATATTTTATTCTAGAGAATTGTTCTCTGCTTCTCTTTAGTACAAGTTAGCAATGGGAAAGGTCTTGTCGGGCGCATACTTTTGCTTAGTTAAAAAGTTTTCTGGTCAAAGGTGATGTAAGGGCAACAGTCACCATTTTCTCTCCGCAGTTAGTATTTGTTGTCTCGGGGTAAGTGTTTGCTCCTCATTCTTTTATGGGTTATGGTTTTTAGTTATCCTCTAGACTAACACGGTGAGGTTTTTTGTAACATCCCAAATTCATAACTAGGATAAATATCGATTAATCCTAATCAGTAATTTAGATAAAAAAAGAGCAAAACCAATAATCTAGACAAGTGCTATGAAACATAACAAATATTATTAGAATATTCAAGTGTGTCGAGAGAAAATGTAAAGAATTACAAAAATACAATCACTTAATTGAAATTACAAAACCCTTGCTATGTAAAAGAAATTACCAAACTACTCTTGCCTTATTCATAAATGACAAAGATGCCCTTACTCTAATTGGAATTACAAGAATACCACCTCAATGTCTAATTACAAAAATATCCTTATTTTATTTATAGAAATTACTACAATACCACTTGTCGAACCCAATGAAAATTAATCTTTAAAATTGAAGTCGCCAAAGTTTATTTAAATATGGAAACCCGTTTATTTAAAAAAGTGGTCTTAAAACATTTTTAATTTAGTTATATAGAAATTAATCCTACGCAATACCACCTACCTTAATTGATTTGTTAAATTATTAATAACCTTTCAAAATATTCATTTTATATTTTTATTTACAACAAAATTTTAAAAAATTGAGAACACCAAGTTCACAACAATGTTCATTTGCAAAATACAATTTCACAAATAATAACAAATTTAAACTATGAAAATAAAATCTCTATGAAATAAATATTTGTCAGATAAAAAAATATTTTGATATTTTTTACAAAGGTAAAATAAAATATAAAAGAGAACATACTTTTTAAAGAAAATTTCATCAAGTCACAATTGGAGTTAAGATTGAAATAAAATATTTCCTAAAGAAATGATTATTTAAATTAATATATTCATAAAATTTTACCAATAAAACAAAAATTACGAAAATTAATTTTGACTTGCCACCTGCATTTTCTTAAGTCACGTAGTTTCCCAAAGTATTTTTGGGTTAATTGATTTTATTTTTGAAAGAACTTTAAAATATCAGCTGTCATAACTAAATATTTCATGACATAGAATTTAACAAGCTATACAAGTTCAATTAATTCTATTTTTTATGCAATCTAATAACTATATATATATACACACAAAAGACATCAATAAAGAAAGACAAAACATAAACTAGCAGATTATTATTCATTATTTTTAGTTAAATAAACGCCTAATCTAAAAAATAAAACTAAAACTTGACATAAATCTCCAATCAAATGAACATTAACTTAAACTAAATAAAAAAAACCGAACAACAACTAAAAGACAATACAAAGAATGAACTTATTTCTTTTTTTTAAAATAAAAGACAAACATAAAAATAAAAAATTTTTTGACTAAACTCAAACTCATGAAAATAAGACAGGACCCTAAATAAAGCAAAACCCGAAATCAAATCCAACAACGTAAAACAACATAACCAAAGCATAAATAATAATAATAATAATAAAACAATAACAAAATCTTAAACTAAATTAACCTACCCCTCCCCACACAATCACACACACGTATACATTCAATTTTCTCTTTCACACACATACACTCTTACACCAATACACCCACAAAGAGAGAATCAGAAAGAGAGCGTGAGAGAGATGAGAGAATGAAGATAGTGAGCAGAAAGAAAGAAGATGATGAGGAAGGAAAAAGGAAGGAAAACAGAGAATGGAGCGAAGTTTTTCGACGAGGCGTGAGCATGCCTGGGCACAAACTTTGCGATCACAGTGTCGGCCGCGAAGGCGTGCCAACGCGCGACGGCGGCAGATGGCGGGAGGTGGACGGTTGTAAAGCCGACAAGATCCGCGTGGGTTACGATGCGATTCTGAGGTGGATGATGATGAGAGAAGAAAGGGATGAGGAACCGGCTTCAGCGGTGGTTTTGGACGCAGACAGATGGGCCTTCAGGTTGTGATAAGGATGGAAGGCTGGTTAACTCTTATCCATCCTCAGTGGGTGGCGATATCAGGGAGAGCGTGCCCGATGAGGAAGGAAGGACGGAAGAGGAAGACAGGTGCGCGGTCGAAGGAAGGGAGTGAGATCATGATGATGCGAGGCCGCCTGGTGGGGAGACCACTCGGCCTCCTCCCCCTTCTCCCTTTCTTTTTTGTTAAATTTTTAGATGACAATGATGATAATGCTACCGCTTCTGTTGTTACCTGGTTCCTTTTTTTTGGATTATCTTGCTGATTGTCACGGTTTTTGAATCTTTGATTTTGATAATTCGGTTTGTACTGTGTATATCTTTGGAATTTTTCTGCTCTTAAAATTGATAGTAGTGGTAGCTGTTGTTCTGTGTTTTAAGGAGATATATGATCGTTGTTCTGGTGGTGAGTGGCTATGAGAACAATGGTGATGATGATGGAATATGAGCTTATTTGGTTTATGGTTTTTTTTAAAAAAATCCCTCCCGTGACCGAAAGAAACTCATCATTATGCTTAGGAGGGATCATCATTCCTCCTCACTTTGCTTTGGTATGGCTTCACGTGTGATGCAGGAATAAGCCCGTGATCCCTTGTCCCTTTTTTTTGTTTCATTTTTATTATTTTTTTTGTAAAACAAAATGCAATGGGCTGTAATGGATTGATTTTTTTTTATTCTTTTTTATGCATATGAACAAAAATGTGAAACCATGGAAATGAATCTAAACAAAAAATCTAAACTGAATTCATTACACACAACAAAGAACTATAGACAAGACTTGAAATGGTTTGCAATTTCACTCATCAAAATAAAATTACTAACATGAGTCTATAATGAGCAAACACTCTAAAAGTATGCTAGCAAAACTTTTTTTTTTGTTTTTTTTTTTTTTAGGTTGGACTCACACCACTATTTAAAAATTATTAAATGTCACTACTTTAATAATTACTACAATGCCAATTACAACAATGTCATTTGCACAAATCCCTAGACTTGTCTTTAAATAATAATGAATCTAAGTCATTGGATTAAGAATAATATAATAATTCAATCACATACATCATGCATATTCTTAACCACATACATGTACATTAATTTCATGCTAAAAATTAAAAACATCTATTAAAGCATAAGGTCACATGATGTAAATCTATGATGCACACATGCATTAAAGATTAAAAAATTTTCACTAACTATGATGCCCAACAACAACATTTTGCATAAAACATGGAGCATTTTCATCCCAAAATTTGCCCAACATGTTTGTAAACATGGAGCATTTTCATCCCAAAATTTGACCAACATGCATTTATAAATCATGCTCCAGTATTATTCTTTAAGTGTTTCCTTTCTTGATCCTTTCACTATAATGCTCTTCAAACTCTCTATCATTTCTTCATATTTCCCTTTCAAAGACTTCCTTCACCCTCTAAACTTCATCCAAACACTTAAATCCTTCAAACCTTTAGCCCTGAATATTACGATCTTTAACTCAAGTAAGAAATATATTTCTTAACACTCAAGTCTAGAGTCAAGATTCAGGAGGGATATCCATCCAAGGACTCTTGCTCAAGCTCAAGAAAGAAGAAAGACTCCTTTTAGACCCTACATAAGAGGTAGGATTTCTTTATTGTTCAAGCATTGTTGGTGTATAACCTTGTCCATGGTTTCCTCAAGCTTGTGTTATTGACAAGAGTTTTGAATGGTTGTTTATGGCTTATGATGTTTTCATGCTTATATATGGCTTAAAAACATGATAGATGGTCCTTGTGTTGAAGAGTAACATCAAACATGAGAATGATAGGTGCTGAATTTTTAGCTATTTTTTATAGTAGCTACTTCAAAATATGAAACTCACAGAATATGAAGCTTTTGAGAATTAAATATTTTTACTACAAACTAGACACATTATAGAACACTTTAAAGAATCACCTAAAATGAAGTTCTCTAGCTCAAGATATAAATTTTCAAAGTTAAGTCAAAGATTGAAGCTCTAAATCTGACCTTAGTAGTAAAATAGGTGTAACTCACTCTAGAAAAATGAAAATAGACTGATTTCAACTCTCTTGGAAAGCTAACACATATAGGAACACACCTATGTATGCTATGCATAAATCTTTGCACCCCGTAAATACAGAATGAGAAATAAATTTTCAGATGTGCTGAGAGAGTCTTAAAAAAGGGTAAACTTGCAAGGGTACTATTGCATAACCATAAATGTGTTTTTAATGAAATTACCCTTAATAGAAAGCTTGATGAGATAAGAATCTGGGACTATATTTAAAAGGTTGAGATAATAAGTATACAAAAGTTACAAATTTTCTTATAAAAGACATTAGAATTATAAATAGAAAATTCAAGTCTTGTAAAGAGATTTTAAGGATCTAAGTTGCAATAATCTTCAAACATAGAGGAGCCTTGAAAATTATAAAGAACCTCTAATAATATTTTGAAATTCATTAATGAAATAAGGGAATGCTAAAGAGTACAAAAAAAGATATTCATAATATATACATACCAATCAAGACATCCATGACCCCTTAGGAATACTAGGACTCGATTTGATAGCTTGGGTTGCTTAATACATATCTTATGAGAAATCTATATGAGATCTTATATAGATTATTTGTTATTACTATGAGATATACATGACATGTTTACTGTTTTGGCATGAAGTGATATACAGTAATAGGAATATATAGTGATGAGATATGAAATGATTGATTGTGCCATGATTTATTAATGATTACATGATGATGTGCATACATTCATGTTTCAAATGAAATAATAAATGATCAAACTTACTGCTTAATCATCAAAAGGGGATTAAGGTACTGGTGATTTCACTAGTGAGAATAAAAGTAAAGCCTTAAAAGTAGTAATGATAGTCTGGAAAAGTGGACTTGAGCTAAGCTCACGGCTTAACCCCTAAACCGTTGAGTCACAACGAAAAAAAACTATAAGGTTATTGGACAGCCACGATATGAGCTCATTACCCTTTTAGGGTGGTCTAAGGTATTGATGCATTCATCCCATGAGTAATTAGAAATAGACTAATGGATCCCGAAGGTGTGGTACCCAAATTAAATATGCTAAAAGGACCCTGAAGGTGTAGTACCCAAAATAATATAAATGTTGAGGATGAGTAATCATAAAATGCATGTATCTCCTAAATTATTATTTCCTATTAGTGAATTTATATGATATTTATTTGGATGCATGATTAATGAATGATTGAATGTATATTTTGTTAATATTATAAGAATAGTTAAAAGCAATGCACTTCGGCTAATTATGTTTGCTAAAATTTAGTAATTGAACCATTTATATATCCACCTTTTTATAATAAACCCAAAGTGACTGGACGAGCAACAATGACACGTTTAGTGCAAGTAGGAACTCCTATTGGAAAATATTGTATTTCTCACTCCTATGTGTCTTTCTGTTGTTCCAAGACGAACGAGTCCACTTGACGCAATAGTTGAGAGACAAGTACGTGAAGATTTCATATCTTCCAAGAATTAGCACTTGAGTTTAGATATGTTGTAGATGCAAAAAATATACCTGGAGTAGTAGAATTTATATTGTTATTTATTAAGAACTTATCACTATGGTATATGTCCTGGTATGACTTATGTATTAAGTAGTTAAATTTCAGCTTATGTAATGGTAATTTTACATGTAGTCCTTTATTTTGTTGTATTGAATATGTATTGAATTAAGTAAGTATGCAAAGTAATTTTGAGTATCATCTATGTAAGCGCTATGTATTTCAATTCTTGTAGGCTTAAGCTTTTGAAAGTAATTTAAAAGAAAAAAATTATCTACTATTTTATAAGTTAATTTTAAAAGAAAATGAACACAAGGCATAAGTGACATCTAATAGAACCCAACTACGCTTAAGTTCACATTTGAATTCTATTAGATGTCACTTATGCCTTGCGTTCATTTTCTTTTAAAATTAACTTATAAAATAGTGGATAATTTTTTTTCTTTTAAATTACTTTTCAAAAGCTTAAGCCTGGAGCAAGAATTGAAATACATAGCGCTTACATAGATGATACTCAAAATTACTTTGCATACTTACTTAATTCAATACAACAAAATAAAGGACTAAATGTAAAATTACCATTACATAAGCTGAAATCTAACTACTTAATACATAATTCATACTAGGACATATACCATAGTGATAAGTTCTTAATAAATAACAATATAAATTCTACTACTATAGGTATATTTTTCGCATCTACAACATATCTAAACTCAAAGTGTTAATTCTTGGAAGATATGAAATCTTCACGTGATTGCCTCCTGTGACAAATTTGTTGCTTCAAGTGAACCGTTGTCTCTGGTAATGACAATGGAAAGGAACATAGGAGTGAGAAATACAAGATTTCCCAATATGAGTTCCTACTTGCACTAAACGTGTCATCGTTTCTATCCAAGTCACTTTGGATTTATTATAAAAAGGTGGATATATAAATGGTTCAATTACTAAATTTTCGCAAGCATAATTAACCGAAGTGGTTGCTTTTAACTATTCTTGTAATATTAACATAAATATACATTCAGTCATTCATCAATCATGCATCCAAATATATATCATATAAAGTCACTAATAGGAAATAATAATTTAGGAGATGCATGCATTTTATGATTACTCATCCTTAACATTTATATTATTTTGGGTACCACACCTTTCCCTTTTAGCATATTTAATTTGGGTACCACACCTTCAAGGTCCCATTAGTCTATTTCTAAATTACTCACAAGATGAATGCATCAATGCCTTAGACCACCTAAAAGGGTAATGAGCTCATACCGTGGCCGTCGCCACAACCTTATGGTTTTCTTTTCCATTGTGATCTCAACGGTTTAGGGAGTTAAGTGTGAGCTTAGCTCAAGTCCATTTTCCAGACTATCATTACTACTTTTACAGGCTTTACTTTTATCCTCATTGAGTGAAATCACTAGTACCTTAATCCCCTTTTAACGATTAAGAAGTAAGTTTGATCATTTATTATTTCATTTGAAACATGAATGTATGCACATCATCATGTAATCATTAATAAATCATGGCATAGTCAATATTTTCGTATCTCATCAATATATATTCATATTATTGTATATCACTTCATGCCAAAACAGTAGACATGTCATATATATCTTATAGTAATCAGCAAATAATCTCATATAGATTTCTCATAAACGATTCGTATTAAGCAACCCAAGCTATCAAGTCCCTAGTATTCCTAAGGGGTCATGGATGTCTTGATTGGTATGTATACATTATGGATGTATTTCTTTGTACTCTTTAGCATTCCCTTATTTCATTAATGAATTTCAAAATATTATTAGAGGTTCTTTATATATTTTCAAGCTCCTCTATGTTTGAAGATTATTGCAACTTAGATCCTTAAAATCTCTTTATAAGACTTGAATCTTCTATTTATAGTTCTAATGTCTTTTATAAGAAAATTTGTAACTTTTTGTATACTTATTATCTCATCTTTTAAGTATATCCCAGATTCTTATCTCATCAAGCTTTCTATTGGCATAATTTCATTAAAAACACATTTATGGTTATGCCATAGTACTCTTGCAAGTTTACTCTTTTTCAGACTTTCTCAGCACATTGTCCTGAAATTTATTTCTCATTCTGTATTTACATGGTGCAAAGTGTTATGCATAGCATACATGGGTGTGTTCCTATATGTATTAGCTTTCCAACAGAGTTGAAATCAGTCCATTTGCATTTTTCTAGAGTGAGTTACACATATTTTACTACTGCAAGGTCAGATTTAGAGTTTCAGTCTTTGGCTTAACTTTGAAAATTTATATCTTGAGCTAAAGAACTCCATTTTGGGTGATTCTTTTTGGAGAGTGTTCTATAATGTATCTAGTTTGTAGTAAAAATAGTTTAATTCCAAAAAGCTTCATATTCTGTGAGTTTCATATTTCGAAGTAGCTACTGTCAAAAATAGCTAAAAATTCAGCACCTATCATTCTCATGTTTGATGTTACTCCCTCAACATAAGGACCATCTACCATGTTTTAAAGCCATATATAAGCATGAAAACATCATAAAAATATTTATAATAGAAAAGTGCATGCAGTGATTTATAAAAATATATTTCACAAATAACCATTCAAAACTCTTGTCAATAACACTAGCTTGAAGCATTCTAACCATGGACAAGGTTATACACCAACAATGCTTGAACAAATAAAGAAGAAACTCCTACCTCTTATGTAGGGTCTAAAAAGAGTCATTCTCTTCTTTCTTGAGCTTGAGCAAGAGTCTTTGGAGTAGATGACCATCCTTGAATCTTGGCTCTAGAGCTTGAGTGCTTAAGAAAATATTTCTCACTTGAGTTAAAGATTGTAACCCTTGTAACGGCTAGTGAAGGTTTAGGCTTAGGATTTAAGTGTTTGAATGAAGTTTAGAGGGTGAAGAGAAGTCTTTGAAAAGGGCAATATATGAAGAAATGGTAGAGAGTTTGAAGAGTATTTATAGTGAAAGGATCAAGAAAGGAAACACTTAGAGAAATAATACTTGGAGCATGATTTATGCAAGCATGTTGACCAAATTTTAGGATGAAAATGCTCCATGTTTTATGCAAAAATGTTGTTGTTGAGCATGCATGGTTAGTGGAAATTTTCTAACCTTTAATGCATGTATGCATCATAGATTTACATCATGTGACCTTATGCTTTAATAGGTGTTTTTAATTTTTAGCATGGAATTGTCTATGTGCATGTATGTAGTTAAGAATGTGCATGATATATGTGATTGAATTATTGTATTATCATCTTAATCCAATGGCTTAAATTCATTATTATTTAAAGACAAGTCTAGGGATTTGTGCAAATAGCATTGTTGTAATTGGCATTGTAGTAATTATTAAAGTAGTGGCATTATAGTAATTATCAAAGTAGTGGTATTGTAGTAATTTCTATAACTAAGACAAGGATATTTTTGTAATTAGACATCGGTGGTATTCTTATAATTCTAATTATAGAGTAAGGGTATCTTTGTCATTTATTAATAAGGTAAGTGTAATTTGATACTTTTCTTTACATAGCAAGGGTGTTTTCATAATTTCAATTAAGTGATGGCATTTTTGTAATTCTTTGCATTTTTCTCTAGAAACACTTGAATATTCTAATAATATTTGTTATGTTTCATAGCACTTGTCTAAATTCTATTGATTTTGCTCTTTTTCATCTAAATCACTAATTAGGATTAATTGATATTTATCCTAGTTATGAATTTGGAGTTACATTTTCCTCCATGTTTCTTTCTCTATTATGTCTAATCTATCTTTTATGTTTTCTTGTCATTGAGAACGTCTCCAATTCCAAAGACCCCATGGGTAGTGTGACAATGGGCTCTCAGTAATGTACAGTGAGAGAGTAATTATGGCTTATAGCTATATTTTAACCACTAAAAGTATTTTAAAAATTATTATATAATATGTGTATATGATTTTAAGTATAGAAAATTTAAGATACATTTACAATTTACTTAACTATAATGAAAACTATTATTTTTGAAAAACTCATAAGACCCAAGAAACTAAATAGTTCTCAAAAAGTGACATACTTTTTGACCCTTTGTTTGGTTAAGAAAAAAAATAAGAGAAGAGAAATTAAAATGAAATTAGAGAAAAGGAATGGAAAACACAGTTTCTCTTGTTTGAATGACAAGAAAAAATGAGAAAATAGAAAAAAAAAAGGTGTGGGTCTCTCATAAAAATTATCTTTAAGAGTGGGAAGAAAATGAGAGAGAATAATAAAATTATAATAGTATCCATTTTTTTTTTGTCAACATAATGGTATCCTTATTACCTTTTCTTCTATCATAAAATAAAGGATAAAATAAAGTCTATATATGATTATATTTTTTTCCTGAACTTTTCTACTCAACTAAATAACAGAAGAGAAAAGTTCTTCATTTTCTCTTATTTCTTTTCTCTTCATTTTCTCTTATTTCCATCTTTTTTTCTTCCATTTTATTTACTCTGATTTTCTTTTCTCATCCAAACAAACCATTAGCATTTGGTAAATATCTAGAATAGAAAATACATGGACATTAAGAACCAAAACGTGTTTGGAGAAGGAGATAAACACAAAAAAATCTAAAATTGTCTCTATTCAAGGATAATTTTTGAGTCAATTTATGTCCCTTAAAAAAGGAAAGACATTGAAGACATGTATCTAAGGCACAAATTTAAAATTTTTTTTTCAAAAATATCCTTTAAAAATTTCATATTTCATCTTTACCATCCTCACTTTTCAATTTTTCGTTAAATCATAACATAATCTCCTTCCTTTCATCAATCACTATGACTTATACATCATTACCAATTAACACATTTCCATCGCAATCTCTAATGTCATCTATGTCTCTATTGTATGACTATCTTCGCCTTTCAATACATTGAAAAATCTTGTCCAAATGAGCTCTTAATATAAAGGAAAAATTACATTCACATCCCCATAAGGTTTCGCAAAATGTAACTCACACCACTTCTATTTTCAAAACCATTAAGTCTATGAGTTTTGAAACATCCTACATTGACCTCCCATATTAACATTAGTCCATTGGTGACTTTGATGTAACAACACATAAGTGCACAACACATGATTTTTAGTAGCATTGTTATAAATATTAAAGATAGATATAATTATTGAATGATCATATTATCTTTTTATCAAGCAATAAATGCACGCCCTCTTCCTATGTTGGGGAAAAGGGTAAATGAGAAGATTGTGTGCTTTAATCATTTAATAAAAGGATATATATATATATATATATATAAAATATGATTATTCAATATATAAAACAGTCTTTAATATTTACAATAATGCCATTAAAAAGCATATGTTATGTACATATGTATTGTTCCATCAAAATCACTTACCGACTAATGTTAATAGGGGAGATTATTGTATGATCTTTCAAAATTTAGGAACTTGGCCTGCAAAAAATTTGAAAATAAAATATGTGCAAGTTGCATTTCACTAAACCTTAGAGGAGTTAAATGTAATTTTCCTGAGAGGAATAACAATTGCACGCCACCACAAAGCCACCCTACCCTACACGTATATAAGTACACTAAAGGACAAAATATGGATGTGTTAGAATAATGACAATACTATGATTATACGAAAAGGAAATGCACTTTTATTGAGATAAAAGAAGGAAAAGAGAAAGTTTCTTGAATCTACTCTCCTCTCCAAAAGATTTCATTCTTTCTATTTCTTTGTCTCATTTTCTGTCTTTCATCCTTCACAAAGAGAATAACCTCCCACAGTTCACAACTCTCGTATGTTCTTATAGGAAGAAAAAGAAGGAGAATCAACTATGTTGGCAATGCACAAAATCAATCATCACACATAAAGACTTAGCTCATTTCATTTTTCTTTTGTTTCTTCTTTTTTGAGGAAACAAAGGCGACGGCAAACAAAAATAACATCTTCTACCTCTATTCACAATTTGTAAATTAGTTTCTATTTATAAGGTATGTGTGTTCATCATTTTCATTCAATTTTTCATGTGTTTGTGGTTTTTATTCCAATACATGGATGATTTATGATTTGTCTTCAATAGAACCATGTCTATTTTAATAATTAAATCTTTAAAAATAATTTACTTTAATCTTTTTAATAAAAATACCATTTTCAAACTTACTTTTATAATATTATTCTCAAACATAAATCAATTCTTTCAAGGTTTAATTAATCTTCAGTTCCTATAGTTTCAACTGAATTTTCAATTAGGTCCCTATATTTTAAAATTTTTTAATTGGATCCTTATACTGAAAATAAATATTTAATTGGATTTTTTACCCCGTCATCCATTATAAAAACATGAGATTTAACAAAATATTCTTAAAATATTCTTTTACTATAATTTTATATTAAAAAAAAGAAATCACTACCTTATTCGTCTTTGGCACTCCAAATAATTTTAGTTTCTCATTATTATTTTTTTTCTTTTTCACTTGGAAAAAATAACAAACGCACGGTGAGGGCTCCCAAGCCTTGCACCTGCGCTCTCTCCCGTGCTCTAGCCTCAGAATACACGTTGTTTGTCATCACGCTCTAGCCCGCAAAGCTGTGTCCAGCGCCACTCATACCAGAAGGCATCGCTGGTGCCCCAAGTGCTTTCCAATATGCTAAGGAAGAACCGTACCTCCATCCATATTCTCCTCTTACTCTCCAACTTGCCTCTTCTTCCTCTTTTCTCTTTCTTCCTTTGAACCTTTTTTTTCCCTACAACACTCAATTTTTCTCATGATTCGAGATCCCCCAATTAGATCAAAGTGCTGGGTTGGTGTTATGATACAAAATAGTATAAATAGGGAAAGGGTCATTTGTAATAGCAAGTTTTTAGTGAATTGAAGTCATTATTTCTTAGTTGGTATATTTCTCCTTTCTCCCTTCTAGAGCTTGGTTCCAATTTCTTGTGATCAAGGGTCGATGTTCAAGTTCTCTATTAGTTTAGGATAATTCTCTCTATTTCCACACTATTTCATCAAATCAGAATCTCCACCATAACATTGGTGCTTTCATTGAGAGGATTGAAGCTATGGAGGAAATCAAACTAGAATTAAATCATATGTCAGAAATAATGAGAAATTTCACAAAGTGGATGGAGCAAAGTATAGCATCACAAGAAAAAAGAAAATTTCAACAACGATTTTTTGAAAATACACAGAAGTAGAAATTCAACAAGCAAGAAGGACCAAGTTTCAAATTCAACAATTCCAGAAAACAAGTCCAAATGCAGGTCAACAATTACAAGTTCAAAAGCAATAAGAATTACATATTAGAAATCCAGATCAACAACAACAAAAATGTCCAGATTCAACAAGAAATTCAGATCGAGAAATAGGAATTACACATAAAAAACAATGGATCCACAACAACAATTTAGCAAATCTAAGGGATCTAGAGAAGAGAGACTTCCAGGATCTGCAAGGTAGAGCTGGCTCTTCGAGTGGCAACGATCCAAATCTGAACGCAACAGATCCCTCGTGAGGACAAGGAACAAGGCGCAGCAACCTGCAATGTTGGAGGAGCGATGGCAAGCGGAGATCCAATGACCGTTGATGATGACGAAAGTGCGGAGGTGACGAAGGCGATGCCACCTTCCAGCGAGCATCAAATCTAGCATCGTGACATGGCAGGACCCTTGGCGGCCTGGTAGCGGAGTCCATCATGAGAAGATGGATGTTGCCACCGTGACGTTCCCAGGCGCGAGCAAATTCCAACACCGGTGTTCCCAGGCGCGGCGATGGCAGCGGGAAATGACGAGGCAGATCGAGGCCGACGACGGCACATGCGATAGTGAAGCTCCTCTCCGTGCGGGCAAGCTCCTCAGGTCCGCGACGTGCGCATCCCTAGCCCAACGGTGGTGCTCTGGTGATGGGGAGGCAGAGGGAGAAGCCATCGACTTCATTGGTTGGGGTGCGGTGGAGGCGCTTAGCAAGGTGAGGATGAAAGGAAGCTCCTGGAAAGCTGCAGCAAGTGGGGATGCAAGAATGGGGTGTGAGTTTCACCCTGGTCCTCTGGGCCAAGCCCAAATCGCAAAGGTGCCCTTGGCTAGTTACAAACACATGGACCTAACCCATTTCAACGTGAAGCATTGGTTTTCTGTGAAGGAAACTAAATTTTTGAGTTTCACAAACCAAGGCCAACCTGATTCAATTTGTGGGGACAAGCAAGGGTATTGGGTCATGGCTAATGGGCTTAATTTTGAATAATGGGATCCTGGTGGAAGTTAGTTTCTTTGGAGCAATAGCATAGGAAAAAAAATTATCTTTTAGAATTAATTGTTTTTTTAATAATTGTAATTAGGGGTTATTTTAATTAGGATTTGAAGTGTGTTGTTTTCTTTTTTCAACAACCTTGGGGGCAAGGTTAATTTTAAAGGGAGGGGTATTTGTTATGATACAAAATAGTATAAATAGGGGAAGGTCATTTGTAATAGCAAGTTTTAGTGAATTGAAGTCATTATTCCTTAGTTGGGAAATTTCTCTTTTCTCCTTCTAAAGTTTGGTTCCAATTCCTTGTGATCAAGGGGTTGATAGTTCAAGTTCTCTATTAGTTTAGGATAATTCTCTATTTCCATACTATTCTATCAAATCAGAATCTCCTCCATAACAGTGGGTTGCTACACTCGCTTTTGTCAAATTTCTCTCCTTTTCTCCATGGGGTTTTCTCGCTTTCCCTTAACTCCCCATAAAACAAAAGGATCGGAGCCGAATTGGGTTTGTAGAGTTCGATTTCATTCTCCGACTTTCAATGGTCTCAGTCTTGAGCTTTGTCAAAGTGCCATTTCACTATAGAATTTTTCAAATCGTAACTGTGCATGCACATTCCTATTTTGTGAATTAGATATTTTCCTTCACTAGTTCACAAGATGAGAAAATGGAGGCAGGTTTTCATGGGCATTGTGATATCTTTGATGGTGAGTGGGAAGGGATGATTCAAAGCCATACTACCCCTTAGGTTCATGCCCTCACCGTGCGTTTGGTAGGAGAGATGTGGGGAAAAATATTTTAACTCTCACATTTTTATAGTAGATGATGGGTTAGAAATCTAATTAAATATTTATTTTCATTATAAAGATTCAATTAAAAAATTTTAAAATATAAAAATTTAATTAAAAATTTAATAAAATTATAGAAATTAACAGATTAATTAAACTTTTTTTAAAATTAATTTTTTTAAAATTAATTATTTCAAAACTAATTATATTAAAATGTGAACTAATTGCACCGCAATAATATATCTGTGAACTTGAATTTTAAAAATAATAATATAAAATAAATCTTATATTATAAGTAAGTCCTTTCTCTTTTTCCTTTTTCAAAATTTAAACTGAGAAGCTCGTTGAAAAAATCTCGTCCAAGCGATCTCTTAATATAAACCGTAGGATCATACACAGAGGACAAGGGAAGAACTGTGTCCGACATAACGGTATGATTTCTTTAAGAAATGGTGTTTTTGGGGAGTGTTGGTGGGACCCACACGCTTTGTCTTGCGATGTAAATGTTCCAACTCCGAAGGAACATCTTCAAAGAATACTCTTTTTAACAACCAATCCAAGCAGCAGCAACAACAACAACTAGCTTCCTTCCCCACAGACACTTTTCCTGCTTCTTCCCCACTAAGCTTCTCAACCCTCTGGTTTTTGTGCCTCACTCCACATTCCCACTTATTTTAATAATATCACCATCATCACGTCATACTATAAGCTTACTCCTCCACCCTCACAATCTGATTCCAAATCCCATAAATCCTTAAAAGGTAAAATCCAATTCCATATATATACACATCCTCTCTTAATTCCAAATCCATTTCCATATCTTAAAAAAAAGTAAAACTTCCCTCCACATTAATTACAAAAGGTAAGTTACCTTATCTCCTCTCCATCTCTTGACTTTGTCCATCTATGCATGTATGTATGCACAATTTTTCTTTCTACGGTTTCAATGTCAACCATATCTAGAGATATTATGATATTTGATTATATGGGTGCCGTTGAGTTTGAGTATTTGACCTTACCATATATTGTCTCACATGTTTATATCCTCATGTGCTATATAATAGCACGATCATACCATAGTCATACTCATAATAATCATAGTCATAATTGTAATCTTGTTTGTTATTTTTTTTTCTCTATCTTCTTTTGGGCCTTTCAATATGATGATTAAATTTCGGTTGGTGGTGCTTGTGTTGGCAATTTGTGTGGTTAGATACAGAATGGCAAAAGCTGAAGCGAGTATTGACTCTGGGAAGGGGGAAATATACACGCTGGATTCAGTGAGGGAGGCTTTGGCTAGGCAAGAAGATACTATTGTATTTGGTCTTATTGAGAGAGCCAAATTCCCAATGAATTCTCACACCTATGATGAAAGCTGCAATGAAATCCCAGGTTGCAATGGCTCATTGGTGGACTTCATTGTTAAGAGTACAGAAGCTGTTCAGGCTAAGGTTGCTAGTTGCTATTACCTTGTCTCTTCTTGGCTTGTCTATTTCATATATTGGCTTGTTTTGGGGTTGTCAAATTTGTGTCATTATTAGTGCATTGAACTTAGAAGTTGTCAAATTTCATATATTGCTGTCTTTTGATATGGAGGTCAGGAGTTCAAATATTGAAAATGCGCACATCTACACCCCAAACCCCACTGGGTGGGAGCTGGGTCGCCCTTTTTTATTAGTGTACTGAACTCTGCCCTTATTGCCCTTTATTTGCAAATCTTGACATTGCCACCAGTCCCTAACCCAAATAGAAAAGAGTGTTGTTATTCTATCAGACAGACAACAGATAATGTAATTTTTGTTGAATCTTTGTGAATATGGATCAATGATGAGATTTTGTTAATACTAACTCATTGTCATACCTATAGACATGGTTTATGATATGAGTGTCGTTTGATCTATGTATCCATCTCACCTAATAGGAAGCTTTGGTCATTCTTGTTATAGTATTATTGTGTTGTATTTTCCTTGCCACATTCATCAAGTGACACTGATGATATGAACTTTGGCATTGTACATCTGTACCTATGGTATGTGGGTATGTACTGTATTTTCGATTAATTTGGCAGATTCCTGAGATTGTTGGTGTGAACATGGTTGTGAAAAGGTTGCTTTGCTGTTGATATGTTAGCTGCTAGTTTTCTCTGATCTTAGACTTAACACACATGTTGATGAATTCAACTTAGAAAACCAACAGTCTCCAATAAATCATTCCCATTAGCATGCTTACCTTGCAGTGATGTCTGTCCTGTCCTGAGTCCAAATTACTATCCTGTCATGATCACTCAGGAAGCAAAAAATCATCATTGGAATCTTAATTTTCATTTTTGGGTAATTCTTCTCCTATTTAAAACAGATGGTTATGGATGGATAAGTTGGATGGGGTTAGAAGGATAAGTTGATCTTCTAGGTCTTTGCAAAATCCAAAGATCAGTTCTGATTCTTAGGTGTTAAAAATGAGCAATATCTTTGATAGAACTTTTGCTATGTGTTGTTCATAATTTTGTGGTCCTGTTATTACTCAACAATTTTCTTCATCTGGGGATATATGGACTTTTTGGACTCAGGCAATGATGAGTGTCTTAAATCTCTGGCAATCACCATGAGTGGTTCTTATTTGCTTTGTATTATGTTATTGAACATGAAAGAATATATTATACATAAAATAATATGATATGTTACAGGCTGGAAGATACCAAAACCCTGAAGAAAATCCTTTCTTCCCAGAAAATCTACCACCCTCATTTGTGCCGCCTTACCCCTTCACACAGGTTATTCACCAAATCCAAAACTCTGATGTGCTTTACCATTGTCCAAAGTTCATGCAACTTAGAAAGAAAAAAAAAAGGGATTTCTATTAAATTCAATTTCATCTTCAGATTTTGCATCCTGGAGTTGCTTCAATTAACATAAACAAATCCATCTGGAAAATTTACTTTCATGAGCTGCTTCCTTTGTTCGTTGCTTCCGATGATGATGGCAACTATGCACAAACTGCAGCTATTGATCTTTCATTATTGCAGGTAAGTTGTTTTCTGTAAGTTCTTTTATGAGTATTTTGGTGGATGAATTTATATAAAGCAATCTTTATAATCAACAACTAGTTCAATTTTTGTCAGAGCAGTCTCAACTTTCATTTTATGCATGTAGTTTGGTCCAACTCATAAGAGAAATTTCAACATTGGCCTAGTAGTCCTAAATTAGTCTCGAGTATGACTTTTCATTCTGTAACATTATCTGCAGGCCATCTCTAGAAGGATTCACTATGGAAAGTTTGTAGCTGAAGTGAAATTCAGGGAATCTCCTCAAAAGTTTGAGCCTTTAATTCGTGCTCAGGTATACATATATATATATATATATATATATACAACAACTAAGCATTGTCTCATTACTAAGTAGGGTTGTCTACATGAATTAGACGATGTTATAGTGGCTTGTGATATACATACTTTTTTGGGTTTTTATGCTTCTCTTAGTTTACATTCAAAATGGTAAGTGCTTTGTTTTTGCAGGACAAAGAAGGATTGATGAAATTGTTGACATTTGAGAAAGTAGAAGAGATGGTGATAAAGAGGGTTGAAAAGAAGGCCATGGTGTTTGGACAAGACGTGACCCTTAAAAGTGATGATGACAACAATTTAAAATTCAAGGTTGATCCATCAGTGGCTTCTAACTTGTATAAGAAATGGATAATACCTCTTACCAAGGATGTTCAGGTTGAATACCTCTTGCACCGTCTAGATTGAAGCCAATTCAGTTAATGCCATTACAAGTGGAAGATGATGTTGTTGTTTAATCTCTTAGGTGATCCTTTATTATTGCAAAATTTCTTGGGGTTGTACAATCACTATCAGTTAATGCCATTACAACCTGAACCTGATCCATCAGTGGCTTCTAACTTGTATAAGAAATGGATAATACCTCTTACCAAGGATGTTCAGGTTGAATTCCTCTTGCACCGTCTAGATTGAAGCCAATTCAGTTAATGCCATTACAAGTGGAAGATGATGTTGTTGTTTAATCTCTTAGGTGATCCTTTATTATTGCCAAATTTCTTGGGGTTGTACAATCACTATTAGAGTTTCGATGCTTAGATAAGCATTAACACATCTAAGAGTGGTAGGTAGATTAGCAACGAACTATTGATTAATTGGTTCTTGTAAATCATTGCATTATCATCACATAAATAAATAACATAATAATATAATAAACTCAGCATCCTTTCTTCTAGCTTCGGCAGGAACCAATTTTTGGACCACTTGATCATCAACTATTCTACAAGATCCAAATATTTAAATTCTGACTAATCTATTTCAAGTCGGGTTGGGTTGGTCTAGTATGGAATAAAGTTTCCTCAACAATAACTTATTTTATTCACAATATTTGAATTTGAATCCTTATTTGAGAAGAATAAGTCTTGAATCACTTAAACCAATCAAGTATTTATATTAACTCTTTGGCATTGGATGTTGCACCATATATAAAAGGTAATCTATGCTTGGATTGATTTAGTTGTGAGCGAAGAAAGTCATCAAAATTAAACCAATCATTTTTTATATTGTTGGCATAGTTGTATAACTTGGACGGGACTTTAACTTGGTAGAAGGTTTATGTCATTAAGTTAGCAATTTGGTTGGTGGAGATTCTCAAAACAGGAGTACCCATTATGGAAGAGGGTGGTAAGTTCTTGTAATGGCCTGCATATGAATCAATCCTTAGAGTGCAAAACATTAAACCCCAAGGTGTGGTGTGGTCTGATATACTCAATTTGGCCTTGGATGATAGCCTTATGGGATTGATGATGGAAGGCATAAGGATGGAAGTTGGGGATGGCATGGGATGATATGTGGTTAGACCAAGGAAAATTAAAGGATATATTCCCGAGTTTGTATTCAGTGTAAGCCTAAAAAGATAGGCATTTGTGTAATTGTGGTTTTTGGGATAGGACAAAGTGGATTTGAAACTTTCAATGGAGACGTCGATTGTTTCAAAGAGAAATGGGCCAGTTACATGAGTTGCATGATGCTTTGACCAACATAAAAATAAATAGAGAGTCGCAAGATAGATTGGGATGGAAATTCAGAAAAGATGGGACCTTCTCAACAAAATCAGCGTCTCAGGCTATCTCGAAGAGACAGTTTATGGTCACTGGTGCAAACGCTATAGCTTCGTAGACGAAGTGTGGAAAAGGGTAGTTCCACCTAGTGTGGAGTTGTTAACATGGTTTGTGGTTATTAACAGAATGAATACGAAGGCCAGACTATTCAGAATGGGTATTCTTCAAGAGGTCCAAACCATTTGCGTACTATGTAATGCAGAGGTTGAAACAAGTAACCATCTGTTTTGGCATTGTGATTTTTCTTGGAATCTATGGTCCTTTTGGCTACAATCTAGTAATGTTAGCTAGGCAGCTCCTCCTGACTCAAAAAATTTTCTTTGAGTGTTGGATTGTAACTTACTCAAGGAATGTGAGGAGAAAGGATTGGTGGTGAGCCTTCTTTGTAACAATTTGGGCTATATGGAGAAGTCGAAATAACTACATTTTCAACCAAAAAATGACAAATCATTAAGAAGCTCTGAATATGGTAAGTTCTGGAGCTCTTATTGGGCTTATCCAAATGGGAGAAACCAACTATGAAGGATGATAGGAGGTCTTTGTTCCAGCCATACATATCTAGATCCTTGAAGGGAGTGACACACTTTGTGAGAGTGAGTATACATATCATGTATGAACTAAGCTAGGCTAGACATTTAGTCGTGTGAGAAGTGATTCAGGGAGGTTCATGTTCTATCTATTTTTACACTAACTGGGTGTGTGTGTGTTCTAGTGTTTTTGTTCTTTTAAGGTGTAACATCAAAGGCTATGAAGTGCAGGAAGACAAGAAGAAAGTGAAAATGAGTGAAACACTTAGTGAGGAACGAGATAAACACTAAGTGAGTTTCAGAGAGGTGTGTAGGCGTGTGTGAAGAATTTGATTATTGTGTGCGTGTGTTTGCGTGTCGGGTTCATATGGGTGTGTGGGTTAGTGACCGTCAAATAACAAATGTAGTGGTGTGTGTGAGTATGCTGTGAACTTTGTATGGGTGTGTGTATGTTGTGTATGACAAGAAGTGGGTGTGTGTATATGTCTTGTTACCACAGAATTTCCCTATTCTAAACATGAAAGTAGACATGGTATAACAAATGTTGTCTATGATAATGCCGTTGATTTTTGGTGTTTTGGTGTATTATCTTCTAGCAATGTTCATCCTTGGCCTTGATGGCAATGCCGAAGGTGTCTAAGGGATGAGTTCACATATGGCTTAAAAAGATAACTAGCTTCGGATTTCTGTTCATATGTATAGAGAGGTTGTGGTTGAGGTGTTCACATTGAGGAATGAGCTAGAAGTCTATTTCGATATGCTTATCAAATATTAGTCATGTTGTGGCTGGTTCTTTCTTTTCCTTGATTACAAAGTGCTAAGGGAATGTTTGTTGCTGCTATCATATGCTTTGGTTTCAAGATCTACAAACTGTATTAGGGTTTAACGTGGAGATCGTGGAGTACAAGAACATTAGCTTCACTGTGTGGAATATTGGTGGTCATGATAAGTGTCAATAAGCAGGAAGGAACTCATGAAGCTACTTCTCAAGTCATGTTTCTACATAAGTTTTGCTGCACAAAGATGAGTTTTTTGGTCCTGATATAGCAGAAGGGGGAATGATTGCTGTGATGAGGAATATGGGTGTTTACTTCTTTATTGCTTTACTTTATGCTGATATTGAAACTTTGTATCTTGTTCTAGCCTACTTTTGGTTGGTGTTTTCTTTAAATATCAAAAAAAAAAAAACTACAAGTATGCTCCATTTGAGGCAAACATACTCAAGTTGGTAGGAACACTAGAATAGTCCCCCTTAGTTGATCTAAGACTATGATTAAGAGTTTTGTAAATGATGAAAGGGAATAATTAATAATGGAATGAGAGATAAAGATGAGAAGTAAAGTAGAAGAAACTATGTCATACCCTTGCTTGCTTTGATGAGGAATATTGGTGTTTACTTCTTTATTACTCTACTTCATGCTGATACCAAAACTTTGTTTCTTGTTCTAGCCTACTTTTGGCTGGTGTTTTCTTTATCTATAAAAAAATAAAAAACTACAAGTATTCTCCATTTGAGGCAATCATACTCAAGCTTGGTAGGGACACAGAATAGTCCCCTTAGTTGATCTATGACTATGATTGAGAGTTTTGTAGATGATGGAAGGGAGTGACTAATAATGGAATGAGACAAATAAGAAGTAAAGTAGAAGAAACTATGTCATATCCTTGTTTGGAAGTTATTCTTATTCCTCCTTGACCCCCCTAATTTGGAGAGTTAAAAATACTTGATTTGGAGTAACAAGGGACATATTATCTCTTACTAGTTATGTCGCTCTTTCCTCTAAAATTATTTTCAAACAATGATTATTTAAGTTTTGTCTTCTCACTCTTTACCACTGCCTCCATTTTCATTCTTCCAATCATAACTTAATAATCTAGTTAAGCTCTTCTTTCTAACACGATCTAATTTATTTTTTATATTATAATACATTTAATTCGTGATTATAATTCAATACAACATACTAGAGAATGAGATTCAAATACAAATCATGCTCAAAGCATAGGATCATTTTTCCTTTTTGGGGCCAATAAGTGAAGAGTTTGATTATAACCTAACATAAATTTCCATGTATTTCCCTAAAATGGGGATGGGTTAGCTCGCCTTCACTCCTATTTTCCCTAGCTTCACTTTGTGATGGGATGCTTTGTTGTTTGAATGAGTTGAAAATATAGTAGAAATGGTTGAGCTGGTCCATTCAACACTATTTATGGGACCAATATTATAGAAAGGGAATATATTTAAATTTAATTTTGATATTTTTATATAAACATTCAATTATGTAGTATTACATTAATAAAAAGTATTCGAATCTCATATCCACTATCTCAAAATATGAATATAATAACATATAATTGAATGACAGTATAAAACTCATACACTATAGCGTAAGAAAAATAATCTCATTATATTTTCTTATGTAAAAGTTTTACATAAATTCATCATGTGCACAACTTAGTCAAGTGTTCCGCATGTATGAGGATAAAGTAGCATTCCCAAACATTGGTCCAGCATCTACCATAGCCCGTGGGCCTTGGCACACAAAATTCGTTTTGGTGGTGATGTATTGTAAAGTTTAGTGAGACGTTAATTGCCTCATCAGTCATCAGTGATGTTAACATAATTTTAAAGCTGACTTATGCTTGAATTATCAGTCGGTCAACGATTTTTTCACATAGTTAACTACTTATTGTTTATACGATAAATGTTGACCATATGATAAAGAATTTAATTTTAATACACAATCATATTTTACGTCATCTATTTAAATCTTGTATTTGTATGACCATTTATAAAAATCAACTGTATTTTTTTTATCAAAGAACCTACAAGCTTTTATGGATAATTATTTATATATATATGTTATGTTTAACAATTGGGAGAGATTATACTTTAATAAACTCTAGCAAATTTTGACCAAAAAAATTAACTCAGGCAAATACTCATTCAAACGCGAATGCTTGTCATTGTTAATACATAGTGATCATGTCCGTATTACACAAACGAAATAATTAAAACTATGGAATAATTTGGGAACAGTTAAACGAGGGAACTCAGGCTATGAATAACAGACATGCATAATAAATCAATTTGTCGAAGTAAAACATGTGATTAGATGAGTAAAACTCATTTACGAGCATCAAAATTAATTTCTAAATACACATATGAATAGCACTCCTAGCAATTCACAAATTATATTCCTTTCAATATTCTTATAAGAGAGAGCTTGATTTTGCAAAGAGATCATTAGATTAATGTTGAAATACTTTTTGGTATAGTATAAATTTCCTGATGAGAAACAGATTGTAAACTTGTTTTTTTTTTTTCTTGAGGTACTTGACAATGTTAAGAATTTATTTACGATCAAGTTTAGAATTGTCACCTTGACAAACCACATCCAATGTAACTTCTTAGAAAGAAAAAATAAACATAGCACTACTATTCATTACAGAAAACTTGAGGAGTGGTTATCGAATTAAACAATAGCACTACTATTCATCTACATTTTCCTGAATGCCGGGTATTCAACCCTGCACCCCTACCAAAATTAAAAGTGCAAATTCTACATCTTTATGCTAATACAACAAACATGTGAAAAACTATGATTAACGAAGTTTGACAACCAAAATTTGAACTTATTTGGCTTCCCCTTGGGGATACAAGAAATTAATGAAAGGTGTGTAAATCTCACATGTAAGGTTCTCGCAATGCCGTTGGCAGCACCAATTCAGATTCTACTTCGTTAAACGGAGAGAAATGACATTCAACCATGTCATCTGATACATCTTTTAAACTAGGTGGATCCCACTGCAAATTTTGTGAATAAATGCATCATATTATTCCAGGAAGGGGAAAAAATGTTACTAAATTTGAGTGCACTTGTTTCAACCTTTTTTTGACCAAAAAAGCGACTATTATTTAAAGGGTTTTGCTATCCAATGCCCTTAGGTTTCCAAAGTAGAAATTTCTTTATTGAAAAGACAAAGTTTTTAAGTTATCAATACATTTAATGCATTGGGAGTATCAAAAGTTTCCACCATTGGAAACCTTAACCAGCGCCCTTAGCAAAACCCTTATTTAAAAGGCAAATTACATAGACCTTCTATGAGATTTAATGAAATTCACCATGTCTCCCCTCTATTTATCTAAGTGACATAGACCTCCATGAATGCACTGTTTATTGTGCAATAGAGGAGAGATCAGTGTAATAATTTTACAAACTCAGGGACCTCATAAACAAATTTTACAAATAGAAAGTATATGGCGTAGGGGAGATCAATGTAATCTTCCCTTATTTAAAAAATCACATTTTATAGGAGCTAATTATCTCAACTTCTATTTAAAATTTTAAAAAATATACATACTTTTTGTTATAATTAAAAAAAATGACACACCCTGAGAGTTTGGATTTTAAAGGGGAAGGGAGGGGAGGGAGGAGAGAACTTGTAGTGTAAAATTATATTATAGGTCCTCCTCCCTTCCCTTATCTTCCCTTCCCTTCCAAAACCCAAACTCACAAACATACTCTAAACGTACAGATTCTTGAACAATACCTTGGGTGCAAAATCTTTATCAACCATTCGTGCTCGAACACCCTACATTAAGAACAAATCAAGTGAAACCAAAGAAACAAATTGAAGATGATCTTTATGGAACAGATACAAAGAAAAATCATCACCTCAAAGAAATCAGAGGAGACCTGCTTAGAAATTGTGCGCAGCGATACCCGGTACTCGCGTACCAGACATTGATCAAGTGTTTCAAATCTACCTTCACGTATCTAAATGCAGTAGCAGAAGTTACAGCAGAAGTCAAAAAGCAACTTGAATGAAAAAATTAACAAGCATGCAAGGGAAATGGAACTCACAGATTGCAAAATAACTTTCAAACTCAACGGGGAAGCTTCTTTCATCTTCTTAAGAGTTGTTATACACCATTCATCATAAGACTCAGCTGCCTCCTTCTCCTGACAAATAGCATTTAATTTTGAACAAAAGGCAAGCTATCAAAGAGTAGCAGTAAAGCACCAGATGGTGGAAACAATAGCAACAGTCTTATTACTCATTTCTTCAAAACTGCACATAAATATGGTAATTATAGTTGATCGAAATGTCTAATTTTTTATTCGCCTCCATCGAAGCTCGTCAAAGATCATGCAGAAAATATTTAATATAATGCTCTTACCAAAGCTTCAATAATTTCCTCCATTGTATCGTGACTAAAACATCTATCAATAATATCAAGCCTGGTTCAAAACAGAACATCAATCAGACAAACATATGAAACCAAATTAGAAGGCTAAATCTACACGGAACAATGCACAATGACCACTGTGCATTACTCAGCATAAGCTTTTAAGAGTTTGATAATTTATAAAAGAATGGCAGCACTATTGTCAAGAGAAGGAGTTAGTTCAATATTTATGAGCTCTTTCTGTTCACTAATTGATTTTTGTCAAAGCAACAGCTCTTGATGGTCAAAATACCAAACGAGAGGGAATTAAAGGGAAAAATTGGACACTCCATAAAGTAGTTGATGTATCATTCAAGCCTAAAGATGATGCACGGTGGAAAAAGGAGGAGGAGGACGGTATTACGGCAGAAGTATTAGCTATTCCAACAACAGCAATATTAAGAAAAACCGAACAAACCGACAAATAATTGCCAAACAGAACAATCTCATTTCTTCATCAAAGTGCACTAGAGCAGTTGGCCTATTTCTCACTACAACAAATTTTCAAGATAACCTAATGTCACCAGCCAAACAATTAAATTGAAAAAAAAATCATAGAGGGTTTCATCACACAACTTTTTATATTAGCCAGAATTTATTTACTCTGATTGCATTTTATTAGAACTTTCCCAGGCTCAGTTCTATCACAATATAATAAAATTCAAGAAATTAGATTTCTTCAATGAATTTAGCACACTTCTGGACCCTTAACTGAGCTAGATTAACAGAACTATGATAAAAAAATTTAACACAATAGAATTCATAGCCCAAAAACAAAATATGGGTGTATTGATGCACATTACTTGTGAAGGACACTGCTTCTGTCTGGGTAAACAAGATCACCATACTGTGCAAGGGATGCCTCCACAACAGAAGGATCATCTGTGATAAGTTTACCAAGGCGTTCTTCAAGCCAAGGAAGCCTCTGTCAGGGAAGCCAAAGCATGTAAGCAACAGAACTTGGAAACAAAGATAGAACAAACTAATGCCAAAAACAGAGAGAAAAACATACTGCATTTAGTGAAAAGTGAGTAGCAAGGCGACAGGCAATCATTTCTACACCATTAAGCTTATCTCCTGTAAGGGCCAAGTACTCCCCTGTATAGCATGATTTTTCAAAACAAATACACTTCTGAGTCATTCTCTGGTTTACAATGGAAACTATTACTACAAATGTAAAATAATACATACACCATGATTATCAAATATCTATGCTGCTCTTGGCTGTAAATGGTTGTATAAACATTCAGCATATTAAGGATTAAGTTTGGATCATTTATTGTTGTGAAAGGGAGGAATATTAAGAATTAAGTCGCATTTCATACCAACAGAAAAACGTCAAAAAATTACAAGGATGCTTGAGTGGCAAAGTTTATGAGAATTTCAGGTAAAAAAGAGTGTATTAGGATTTTGTCTCCATCACTTCTAGGATTGAAATATTGAATACTTATATTATAAGTTCATCACTTCAACGACAATGACCAGGTTTCTTTTTCCCCGCTAAGTGGGGTTAACTATACGAATCAAAGAACACCATTAAGTTCTATCATAAACCATATTTATAGACAAGCCATTAATACTTAAGTCATTTTTAATGGTTTTGACTATAGTTATTCTATTTCTTGGTCTCCCTCTACCTATACCTATTAAGCTAACCTCCATCTAATCTATTCTTCTTGACCTCTATAGGTTTTTTCCTCATATGACCAAACCACCTAAGACATGATTCTACTATCTTTTCTACAATAGGTGTTAACCCAAGTATGTTAAAAGATTACACCTGTCTATTACATTTTAAAACAATTAGAAACTTCAGTAAAAGAGTATCTGAAGCATTATATAGGGGTCCAGCTCAAAAACTGCATGCAACACTTATATTACCCAGGTATCCAGGTAGACGAGATAAATAATAAGAAGCTCCCGCATCAGGGTGGAAACCTATTTGAGCCTCTGGGTGAGAAAAAATCTGCAAATTGTAAGCAGAAAAGGACTCAGGTGACTGCATTTACTGAAAATAAAAGTTATTTGCAAAACATAAATTCAACAGGCATCTGAAGAAATCACATACAGTTTTATCAGTTACAACACGGTACATCCCTGGAAGAGAAATTCCACCTCCACATCCCATTGTTATTCCATCCAAAATAGCAACCTGCATAAATGCCCATAAAATATTCATACCAGATCCAGAGGTGGTTTCATGAAAGTTTTGAAAAAACTCATCATCCAATAAAAGAACAATCCCAGAGACTCATTAGATGAATATAGCAGCATTAACAGTAGCATATTGCACAGAAGGAACTGCAACAAAAAAGTTTATCCCCACTAGGTTGAGTTGGCCCCACCTGAATCAAACAACACCATTGTATCCTATCATAAACCAAGTTTTCAGACAAAGTACTATTTCTCATTTCTCCATTCCCAAGTACTCAGTACATCAAACAAAACTATCCAGAATGATCCAACACTTACATGTGGCTTAAGATATGTCCCTTGAAGATATACAAATGAATATAATGTTCTGAAAAACTGTTCAGCTTCTTCAGTATTTCCTGCTCAAAATAAATATAAAAACTTCAAAAATGTAAAAACATCTGAAGAATTTCTTCATCATTCAGTATATTAACAATGTCATGAATTAAAAAATTTCTTCTCATGAAGAAGCAGATGAAAAGATTTGGAAACTGAACTAAAAACTGATTACAGATCATGATCCTAACATAACCTCTCTAATCTGCTATATCACAAATCCTAAAGATAATAATAGCTTCAGTACTTGTTACTTGAGTTTTATCCAAACTATGGTCTAACCAATACTAAAACATGAACCTTCCCCCACCATTTCATGGGAGGACTCATTTTCTGGATCTGATTCAGCATTCCTATGTTGAGTATTTTCTTTTATTTTAGGATAAACAAAGAGCTTATCAAAAGAGAAAATACAGAAAGTAATATCAGAAACTCTTCTAACAGTAAAAGAAAAGCTGAAAAGAGACATAGAAAGCATTAAAGCAACAGCATAGAAGAGTGACCCATCCATCTGTATATTTGACAAAGAAATACCTCAGACAAACTGTGGGCACAGGAAGCAAGGGAAACTATCCTATTGCAAAGATGATCGACTAGTAGAAGCTACTGATGTTAAGCAAATAATGTCATGCATCGCGGGACTTAAAGGAAAATAAGAAGTAACAGCTGGCCTTTGATTTTATTTCATATAAGGAATTTAAAGACAAATAAATTTAAAAAAAAAAAAAAATCACCCTCACTCCTAGACAATTGAGGACAATTCAGAACCCACTCAATTTAGTAAGTTGTTAATATTAAAACTGTTCAAGAATAACAAGTGCAGACTTATCAATATAAATAAAGGATATTATTTCTTCTATTCTAATGAAGTTTCTTTTTCTACAAAAAAACTACAAATAAAGGAGACTTTAAAGCTCTTCTCTGGGGAGTTATCTGTATAACATAGCTATTCACTAATTCAGCTGCCATGTTAAATACAAGATGAAATAAGCAACTTAACAAGGGAATGCAACAATGTTTCATCCCCAAGTTTAAAAAAAAAAAAAAAACAGAATGCACGTTGGGAAAATTATGGCCTGAGTAAACTAAGTTACATATGGAGATTGGATATACATCATATACTGCTCAAATTTATTTTCATAAAGTTGATGTATCAATTGAAATATGGAAAGGAAAAAGATAATGAACTTGTTAATCAAACATCAAAACAAAACCCACCTTCATTCAGCATGTTATACAGCCTAACAACATCTGAACCAGAACAGAAAGCTCTGCCACTACCCTTCAAAAATTTCAACATAACAACTCAGACTCGAAATAAAAAAATCCAAGAACACAGTAAAAATACAAAACTACATTATCAAAGCCTTCCTGAACTTCACTTGCTCAAAAATATAAAACAATAAGCTATAAAAAATATGTAAGAAAATAATGATAAGAGTTTAATTTTGATGACATAGTCATCCAATCACATATTATCACATCAGGAACAATTTGATTGGATGACCATATAAAACAATTTTATATTATCAGCGCATTAAAATTAAATAATAATAATAATATTAAAAATAATATCATCATGGTCCATAGTTCAGTGGCAAATAATGTTCTGCAAACTCAATCAAATTGCCCGGTCGAACTGATTAGACCGTGAATCACCCATGTTTTTTCGGTTCACACATTTTAAAATTTAATTACAGTCTATTCATGTTTCAACTACAAATTTGACCGATTAAACCAATTGAACTATGAACTGGAAGTCTAGCTAATACAATGTCCCCTTCGGTTTTCAAAAACATTGGTGCCAAAAAAACGACAGTGATACCTTCATCAACACAAAGCCAATGTCAGAGTTCTCTTCCCACGAATCATACAACCTCTTAAGCCTAGCAACCTACAACACCAAAACGACTTGCCGTTTACGAACACTTTCAAACCACAAGAATCGTATAACCTCAAAACGCGCAACGAACAATTGAAAACAAAAAAAAAAAAAAAAAGACAAAATGACAGTGCGTACCATTGAAGTGATGAGAGCATTCAGAGAAGATGGCCTGTTGAGAATAGCCGCTCTCGATTTCGCTCTTCCTTCGACTAAAATCTAAAACCAAAATAAATAAAAGAAAAAAATTAGAAAAATTTAAATAATAAAATTAAAATTAACCAAAAAAATGCATGAGAAAAAAAAAAAAAGGACCTGTTGTTGGGGATCATCATCGTGATCATGAATGTGGTGGTGCACGTGACTTGGTTGAGCAGTGAAAGCTCGACGATGAGAGGTTAGTGTGCGAAGAGAGAACCTACATTTTTCTGGTAGCAGAGTTTTTAACCGTTGCATCTTTTTCGATTTTTTTTCCTCTCTTTTGTTTTTTTGGGGTTGCAGAGAAGGTGTTTGATGTTTGTACTGTGAAGAAAGAAAGGAAGAAAAGGGTGTGAGAAGTTGGAACTGGAGGAGCTTGTGTTGTTGCTGACTCGGGTCGGGTCTCACTCGCTTCAACCTCTCAGGCTCTGACTTCAAAACGAGGAGTGAAGTTTATAAATTGAGAGGGCTTTATTGTATTTCGGTCGTCTGAAGTGGGTAAGTTATCCTTGAATCAATAATTTCAATCATCTGGGCATCATATATAATTATTAGTTTGAAAATTCCTGAAATTCAACTCTATTAAATAATTGAATTGAATTTCATATTTTGAAGCATATTAACTGAAATAAAAAGAAATCAAAAAATTAAAGAATTAAAATCAAACTCAAATAGGTGTGATTTGATATAGGAATTGAATTTTAACAAATGAAAATACTATAATAAATTTACTTAAATGTAATATTTTATTCATAACCTATTAATAAAGATAAAATAGAAAAAATTATTAAATTAATTTATTTTTAGACATATTCTAAATCAAGTAATTGAATTTAATTCTTTAATTTACTAACTCATTCCAAATATAATAATTCAATTTAATTTTACCTCATTAAAAATTTCTAAACATCCTGTAAATGAACCAAATTAAGTCATCACTTTTATATTTTACCAACATTTTTCCTTTAAATGAGTAAAATTCGCTTTCTTTCTTCCTTTCCTTCTTACCAAAAGAAACTAGCATGGGAATTGGACCGACACGTAGATGGGTTTTGCAGGCCCGTTCTCTTTCTCTATGTTTCTTTTTAGAGCAGGCCTATTCTTGCAGCCTGATTTATCTAAAAGCTTTGATTTATGTGGCCCAAAATTAAGTAATTGCTCCCGAATAAAATTCATTATTTGTAATTTATAAAATGTGTTAAAATAAAACAATAGATATTAAGGATGTTTTTAATTAGAGAGTAAAAATTTCATGTATAAATTTTATATATAATTTTACATATGAAATTCACCCATAAAAATTTTATCGTTATTTTCACTCTCCAATCAAACATACATTTAAAGAAAACTTTTAATTAAACATTTTAAAAAAATAATATATACAAGTATTTTTTTAGGCCATTGGGATTGAATTAGTAGTAAGGGACATGGACAATATACGTGACTTTATTTTTAATTAAACATAAGGTTATATATTTAAGAGAATAAATTCTCTTATGTCAAAATGTTATGTGATCTTGTCATATGTGATATCTCAATATTGATTCCAAAGGTAGGACAACAAGATGTAACATAAAAGAACTAAGGGTGAATAATTACGCATAACCCTGCCATGCAAAATTTTGATTTTAGAAGATCCACTCCCAATTGCCTTTTTTTTTTGTGTGAGTAAAAACCTAGGTGGGTTTGACGCTATTCTTCCCGTTAGAACCAGAGCATTGCCTTTAGAATTTTATTGCACCAAAAGAATATTTTTTAAAAAAATTAAATTAAAAATAACTTCAAAGAAAATTTTAAAATTACATCATAAAAGTACTTTTTTCAAAAAAGTTTAAACAAACAATTCTTTGCCCCCACGTCAAGATAAAATATGGATTGGGATTAATTTACTTTATTTTTAAATCAGTTTAAATAGTCAAAAGTTGCTGAAGATAGTTTTCGAAAAATAAATTGTTTTTCTACGAAAAAAAAGTATTACCAAACATGCACAAAATTATCCCACCAAGCATAAATATTGCTTTTTGTTGAGGCAAACTTCTGCCAACCAGCATCAAGCCCGTGTTGAGGCAAACGAAATCTATTAACTCCAAACTTCTTATTTTTTGTTAACGTCAGCAAGTTAAACCACGGTCAATAACCCTTGATTTTTAACTCACATATACCAATATCTATACCTATCCTGCAGTAGAAACTATCTTGTCATTAGCCCACATACTTGGAATTGTTTACCCCAACATTACAGGCAAATTGTTAAATCAAATGCTCAAGGCACTGCTTTCACACTGGCTTCTGTTCTATGCCATGGTAATAGGAAGGGTAATATTGGATTATTCAGCTACCAAAGAGGAAAAGAATAATTAGGAAAAGCCATTAATCCTCTCATATAATTAAGGATTATAATTCTATGCTAAGCAGCACATAAAACAACCCCCCCCCCCCCAAAAAAAAAAAAAACACAAACAAATGAAGATTAAAAACTCTACAGTTACCAGAAAGACAACCAGATTAGACGCAATTAAAAATGTAATACATCTTCTGCAATTTGTGCATGCACTGCAAATAAATACATCCTAAAACTTTACACTTCACAATAACTTGAACCTCCTTCATCTTTTTAACAATCTATGCACTCAACTAAGAGATAGAATGCCTCCTGTGTCTTAAAGATGAACGAGATGATTTGGTATCACCAGGAACTACTGAAGTTGGACTATTAGAACTCCCTGATGTCTCTGATTCTGAGCTCCTATTCTCTCCTTGCCGTTTCCCCATAATCCACAACTTGCCGAAGATTCTCCGTGACCGCGACGGCAGCAACTGCATGCCACTTCTGCTGCTCTTGCTGTTCTTCTTGTTCAGCTTCCCATTCTTACAGAACTCTTCATCTTTAATCTTCAGGTGACATATCTTCTTGTTGAGTGATTGGCAGCTCTCTCCCAGAGTTTGCTCACATTCCTCATCTTCATTCACAGTGGCGCACAGATTGTTACCAAGTGCTCGGGCGTTAGCAGAGGCTTTAACCTGCTCAAAATAGAGAACCTGCACAACAACTCGAAGAGGAAGGCGTTCGTTCTGTGCAGCGTGCATCGCCGCATCTACCGACAATTTCCTGACATCCATAAGCCCACATACCTTCTTCCTTTCAGCTTTTGTCAAACTGGGGTGCTCCTGGAGATAGAAGACTGAAGTTAATGCCAAGATATCTTCAGTTAAAAGAAGCATGAGGCCAACTACATGATTGTTACTTGTTTGTCATTACAAAATATACACACTAGTACGCAAAATTAGGCAGCAGCAGCAGATTAGCGTACCAATAGAAAACAGCAAAAGAATTCTAAATAGTGATGCTAGCCATATTTACAAGCATTGCTGTGCTGACATATAAAGCTTCATATAAAGAAGCAAGATTAAAAATAATTAATTAATAATAGTAGTTGTAATAGCAATAGTACACCAGAGCTAAGTTCAACCAATACGTTCTGTAAGTCATAACATGAATCAATCAAACAAGGAAAAACATTTTCTCCAAGGTAATAAGCATAGAAGCCACGGAAAAAACTGAGTGTCAGACTCATTTCAAGTTTTCTCATGGGATGGTGGTTGTTTACAAAATATTACCTTCAAGAAGATATCAATAGCTCTGTATAGACCATCATGATTTGGTCTAGCACACTCCGGAATTGACACTGACAAATCAATAAAACTAGAGAGGCTAAGATTTGGATCATGTGCAATTTCTCCAAGATAACCATCTACCAGCTTGCCAACATTCAACAAAGACCTATGCCTCAAAACAGATTCATCGTTTACTTTATCGCTCTTCTCAACAACCTCGAAATTACAGTGGTCATTTTCATTGGTCATGTAGTGATTCAGGAGACCTTGTACCAAATCAACATCAAATGTGGTAATTTGGGGAGACCTTGCTGGAATCAGTAAATCTTTGACAGAAGCTTCATGTAATTTTAGGCTGATACTCTTCATCAACTCCTCTCTCGATGACTCGTCAGCTTCAACTAATACAGCCACTTTCAATAACTTCAGCAAGAAAATACATGAACAACCCACACCATTATCACATGGCAATAAACAAACAATGGTTTCCACTAGAGATTTGTACCTCTGGGCATGGGAATCAGACATCGATGCATCTACCGAAGCGGGCAACCATCTTACTGCATAGAATTTTAGTGCCTCCCCAATCACAATGCCATCCATTCTTCCCTTCAATTTAATGGTAATCATCACTCGCTTATAAAGATCAACGTCCAACTCACATATATCTTCAACCCACCAATCCCTAGAAACAGGCTCAATTTTCTCTTGAGATGTCATCTTGTCCTCAACAATTTTATCTGGCTCCTTTAATTTCCGGTTATAAGTGTAAGACCAAGTGATGCTTCCTGGGTCAAGAGAAGTTTTAGAAGCAATTGAATCTACGCATCTTCCAACAATCCTTAGATCCTCAGACCATGGAAGAAGAGACTTGGTAGTTTGGAGAACAATTATAGAATCCTTCCAGCTACGGAAGATACCAGAATTTAGAAAAACCTCAATTTTAAAAATCAAGTTTCCTTTATCAACATCTTCGGTCATCTCAAGGTACTCAGCAGCACAACGAGCAGCCACAACATTGTAAGGATTAAGTGTAACAGTCATTCCATAGCAGAATTTTGCACATATTTCAAAGGCCTTGGGCCCTCCAGGGAAATCATCCAGGAATATTTCATCAGAATTCTCTTGATTAGCCTTTGATACCAACTTTTGGAACCGATTGCTCTTCGACAGTAGAGGGAACTGCAAGCAACATTAACAGTCAACAACTCAACATTAATAAACAGGAAGCAAAAAGCTAGTTGTGCCTCCCTCTAAACAACATATAAGAAATACATATGCAAACTCACTGCACAAAATTAGGATACAAATTAGACTAGTCTTGTTGTCAAATTCAAACTTTCTAATCTTTGAATTCAGTCCAGTGGCTGGTGTTGTTGAATGAAGGAAAAAAAAAATCCTAAATTAACTATAACTTGCTACCTATACAAAAGAAACCTATAAAGTTTGCAACCATAAATACAGTATTTCTTAGTTTAGTTAACAAGACAAAAAAATCAAAGATCCTTAAAACGTGCGTACCTTGTGAAGGTGAAACTTAACATCACCAACATTTATGATAATATCTGTAGCCAATTCAGATGAAACATACCTGAACAAATTGAAAAGGCAAATCATTGGAGGGGAAAAACAATATAATTAAATCCCATTGAATGTATGCATATAAGATTCATGTCAGAACTTGCCGATATTAGCATTTATAACAGAAGGAGAAACAAAAATTAAGTCAAGTCAACAACCATCAGGAAAAAGGTATTTAACTAAGATTCATGTTGTTCATCTCACTCTCACACGGACATATAGCATTAGCATCATGTGACAAAAATACATTATATTTCACATCTTGGGAGCAATCAAATAGCTCCATAGGCAAAACTTGATCACATTCTCCACACAATCCCCTCCACCCACCCAAAAAAAAACACTAAGTATTTTTATTATTAGGGTTTTTCTAGCCATTGTCCGTTAAGGTTTCAAAAAAGATAATTTTTCCATTAAAAAGTGTGATTGTTATGTTCTCAATGCGTGAGGTCCATAAAAAAAAACTTTTAAACTTACATATTATGGAAACCTTAATCAGTGCCCTTGATGTTGCTGTTGTTGTTGTTGTTATTATAATTAATAAAAAAAACTACATATTATTTGCTAGAGATTTGAATATCCAAAACCCCTCCTCTCAAGGGATTGGGAACATTTGCAAATTCATTTATCTCATATACAATAAACTTCAATTTTTAGAGCAGAAAAATTATTAACTGAATAACATCAAAATTAACAATAACTGACTAAATGAGGTTATTAGTTTGATACATATACCACATGCATGACAGATGAGATATCATTGTCTGAAGTTATTTAGAAGTAACGTAACAGGCTAAGAAAATCCTCAAAAGAATCCATCCACAAGTGAAATTGTTTCTAGCCTTATCTATAAACAAGTTAACAAGTGTACCAATGAATTCACATGCTTAAACTGATCATCTATAGAAAAAAAGCACGCATATATTCCATTATTATAACTACTAATAGGCATTTTCGTCCTTGCCATGATTCAAGAAGTTGGGTACACCATAACCACTTTTCCAATATTAGGACCACAAGTTCTCATCAACTAGTTCACACAGCTCGAAGGCTGGACCACTTCCTAATTCAACAGCTTCTACTCTCTCTCTCTCTCCCTCCCTCTCTCTCTCTCTCTATATATATACATCTTCTTTTTCAGTAACCAGTATATATAATATTTGACATTATTTCAGCAATTGTTATGCAGACAAAGAGAATATTTTTGCTTTTAAGGCATTCAAGAATGAATGTATCTCTCCAACTAGCAGCTACTTCACTCAAATTTTTCTTAATTAATAACTACCAAACCCATATAAGTTCATATTCAATAGCATGCAATAGTAACAGTCATAGCCAGAGAATTATTTGCTCCAATTATTGCTAGAATTTAACAAGATTTGAGGGTGGTCATATAGGAGAGAAGGAAAGATAAAGGACTCATCCATTCATTCAATTTTTTTCTTAAAAAAAAAACGACAAATTATTGTTAGAAATTAACATGCAATTGTAACATAGATATAGCCAAAATTATTTGTTATATATACTTATTGCCGAAGATTAACAAGGTTTGAGCGTAGTCTTAAAAGAGTGAAAGAAATATAGAAGACTCATTCATTCAAAAAAAAAGACTTATCCTCTAAAATCCAAACTCACAAAGCATCCCTTAAATAAATAAGTAATTTATAAAAAAATTAAAACAAAAAAAAGCACCAAAAAAATGCAGAAAACACATGAAACATAAGAAACTAACAAACAGCACAAGCAGAAGAGATGAATGAAGAAAGAAAAAGAAGAGAACATTCCCACCTGACAAACTTTCCATCAGCTTGAAATGCATCAGCCTTTGAACCCAGCTTCATAAACTTCATCTTCTTTATGTTCTTTATTTTTCACCTTTACCTCTTTTTTGGTGTCTCCTTCAAACCAAACCAAAAAAAAATAACCACCCAAAAATGAAAAAAAAAAAAAGACCCCGAAAAAGGAAAAAAATTGAGACAAAACGACAAGCCAAAGCAACGTGCTGATACAACTTGAGCTTCGTGAAGCTGTGTTAAAGAGAAGCTCCAAAAGAAGAAGAACAAACAAAGTATAAGTAAATACTAGGTAACCCTCTTCACAACATCAACATCAACTTGTGGGGAAAGTCTTTCACGTTTTTGCATTGATGATGATGATGACGACACGAGTTAATATAGCTTGTGAGAGAAAGAGAAAGAGGAAAAAGGGAACAAAAAAGAAAAGAAAAGAAAAAAAGAGAAAATGCTGCTATAACTTCAAGCAGGTGGGTGAGAATGAAGGGGTTGGAAAAAGGGTAGGAGCAGTTATGACTTAATGGGAAGAAGAAGAAAACGTGTTTTTGAGAAGAAAATGGACTCCAATTCAATGTGGTTCATGCACGGAGAAAAAATAGCGTCAGAAAGAGGAATGGGTACTAGAAAATAGTGCCAGAAAATAATTCACTTAAAAAAAATAAAGAAAGGAAAAATGGTAATAAATGAAACGAATATGTGTGTCAGAGAGAGAGAGAGAGAGAGAGATTGTGCTTGTGATGAATGGTTTCGCCGCCTTAGGTTTTAAGCTGATGATGTTGATGAGAGATTTGGTGAAGGTAATATTTGGTTTGGTTTTGAGAGGGCGCAAATCTCAAAAGGGTATTTTTTCTCGGTGCCCATTTCCCTACAATTAAAAGTCAATATAGTTTTTACAGTTACTTTTAATCATATTTATGAAATGTGATTAAATGCAAATAAAAGTGTGACTAAACACAATATTCACAAATTTGGACCCTGCAAAGGCACTGTAGCAAGCACTAAATTCGGACAGTTTGAATTCAGATGAAAAAAAATTGCACTTAACCACATTTTATAAATGTAGTTAAATACAAATAATGTAACAAGTTGTAATTAACCACATTTTGTAAATGTGGTTAAATAAAAACAAACTTGTTACTAAACAACCACACACACTACAATCCTCACAGTCTCCCTCCTCCTTCCCCCACCTTTGCCACCACTTCCCATCCCCACCACCCACCACCCCTAACAACAACCACAACAACAACCTTTTCGAGTGAACACTGTTTACATAGAATTCAGACAAACAAATACTATGTAGTGAACAATATTTTGGACAAACTGAATTCTATGTAATGTTTCCTTTTTTTTCCAAGTTTTCAGCTTTTTTTAATTTATCTGTATTTATTTATTTTTGTTTATAATTTGACTTGTCTGAATTATATTTAGGGAACAATGGGTGTTTTTTTTATTTTTTCTTTTCATATTTATTTTTTAATTTGTACTTTTAAAATTTTATTTCTTCCTAATACTTAATATTTGACCTTCTCGTTCAGTGAGGATGACAATAAATGCGGTGGTCAAAGCCTGAAGTGATGGTGGTGGTCGATCCTGGAGCCTGAGTAGTGGATGGGGGCCAACAAATGAGTCACCCCACTTGTGTTAAAAAAAAAGAAAAAAAATGTTGTAAAAAAATACACCAAAATCTAAAAAAAAAAATTACTATTGACACAACACAATTCGACAATCCGAATTGTGTTAAAAATTAAATATTAAAAATAAATGCAGCGAAGACATTAACCTCAACTCTAGGAGAATCCCTTTTTTTCTCACCTGTGATTTTCCTGAATCCTTCACAAAGTTTTGCACACTTTCTTATTATTTTCTTTTCTTTTCTTTCTTCTCTCTTTGCTCTGTGAGAGGTAATTTTAGGAGTGTTGACATCCTGGCCTCATCCATTAATTAGGTCCAGTCTAAAATCTATTGGGATGGATTTAAATTTTAAAATTTGACCAGATAAATTTTTTGGATTGGACTTAGATTATATTTTAAATTAATTTGATCCGATCAAAATTAAATAAGTTTTATGAAGCTATATATTTTTTATGATGATTATTAATAAATTATAAAATTTTATACTTCAATCAATATATTTTATATAAGTTGATATTATTTTTTATATTAATATAATTTATTTTAAAATATATATAATAATATATATCTCAAATTTTTTTTTATTTACAATCTCAAATCTTCATATGTTACTTAAAAATTGAGGTGACTCGATTTGATTTCATCATTAATTAAATTATTATCAAATCAAATTTTTATTTTAAGAATTAATTCAATTTAAGAATCAATTCGAGTTTATCTCAACTTGACCCGATCTGCCCGTATACGCCCCCCTTGATGCTATTATGAATGATGATCGTTTTATGTTTCCAGGCCCTGACGCACTTGTCCCTCCAACACTTCGTGCTCTGAACTTTGCAGTATAAAGTAAAGAGTAAATAAAATAAAAAGAAAAGAGTTTGGAGAGAGAGTGTGTTGTATGAGAGACAGACGTAGCAGTGGGGTTTGTGTAGGGAGTAGGGGACTATGTGACAGGGTGGCTCAGATCGGAGGACGCCCTTTACTATTATGCGACTTCATATCCAAAAATATATATTATTTATATTTATTATTTATAAAATATTATGTTAATATATTTTTATTTATTATTTAATAATAAATAAAAATATATTAGCATGATATTTTATAAAGTGGCTTAAGTAGTTATGTTTGTGTTTTTATATGCCCATAAGGCACGCCATCTTTTCTATCACCCTTTTATCCTTGTTCCTTTTATTTATTCTCAACTATGTCCCTTCCTTTCTCTTTTTTCTTTTGAAAAAAAAAAAATTAGATTGAAGGGAAATAGGAAGCTTGCTGCGGATCAAGGTGAGAGCATGCATCTGGACTTATCAAATATTTATAAAGTTATTTACAAAAATGATTAAAAATTATTTACTAATAAGAAAAAAATTTGAGAGTCAAATTCATGTACGAGTGATAGATTGATCAAGTAAACTAAACTCTTTTGCCCTCCCTTGCATTTTCTATTTTTAGGATGTACTATTCGGTTAAAGAGTTAAAAAAAATCCATATATTTTAACTCCTCAACCAAGTAAATACTTAGTTTAAAGGATTAATGTTTATTTTTTTGTACTTAAAACCACATAATGAATCACTTTGATACTTAAAGCTTAAAAACTAATTAATTAGTTTTTAATTATGTAATCATGAATAATGTCAGTCTTAAAAGTATAAAAAATTATCCCCTGCAATATATATCATAAAATAAAATATTTTCAAAGAATAATAATATTAGCTCAAATTAATCATTGATGTAAAATTCAAATGAGTTATCTTTTAGAGTTTTTCATCAGCGACTAACTTAATTCAAATTACAAATTTATGAACTAATTAATCAAATTTTAAACTTTAAGAATTAAAGTGATTCACAAATTCAATTTTATGGATCAAAGTGAGCACTAGCTCACAGTTAAACAATATTAGTGAGAAGAGAAGAAGAAAACCAGCAAGCACAAGAACTTTTTCCTCCTGTTTGAGAATTTAGTAATAGATGAAAAAGGTAAAGAGCTTAAGAAAATTAGTTCGTCCTCCTTCCTCAAAAAGTCAGTTATTTTTTCTAACTTCAAAATTGAAGTGGAATAAGAACTAAAAATCTAGAAAGTTAATAGTTACAAATGCTCTATTTACTTTTTAGAATATGATTTTCAAATACGATTATGAATTTATATTCTATTCCCTTATTAATCTCCCTAACAAGTGATAACTGTCCACTGAAAATTACTGTTGTTCTAGTTTTTCATAGTTTTTTTAAATTTAATTTCGCCCTATTCTTGTTATTTTTGCCATCAACCCAGGTAATAAATCTAACGCCTTGAACTTGGATATATTATAGATTTTGGAAATTTATTTGGGTATTTTTTTCATATGCTTGTTAGGTCCAAGCAATTGGAGTAAGCCAAAGAGAAGGCCAATTCACATTTTGGGGTTGAAACAGATATAACTTGTAGCTTCTAGGATTTTTGTAGCTCGATATGGGATGATTCAAGCTTTGAGGTCAAAATTGAAGTTTTAAATCTTTGAGTTAGCTTTCCAACACATTTTGAATAAGCTCATTTGGATCTCTGTAGCGCCAGGTTTGCATTCCAAACAATGCTAGAGCGCGATTGTGTGATAAAAAGGGGAAATTAAAGCTTCCTTATTTGGAGAGATATGGAGTCCTAACCCCACTTAAGCACTCTAAGAGGCGCACTTCAAAAGATTTTAGCTAGACACCTTAATCCATTTTCTCAACAAAACGGCAACCCTAGCTAGGAGAAAAAATTTGGAGACCCAAGGATCTTGATGTATCATAGCAAGAAGAAAACAATGTCCAACCACATGGAATATTCTCAGAGTATTTTTTTCTCTTTTCCATTGTATTTTCTGTTTTATCTTCATACTTTTGTACTTTTTAATCCCAGAACTAAACCCCTTTGTTAAGGTGTTGATGATTCATTTCTGTGATTACATTACTTATGGATTGATGTTATACTTATTTTTATTCTAATGATTAAATGTTCATGATTGTTCTTAATGCATGTTTTAAAGTAATTGGTTGTCATTTCATAGATTTGTTGATTTGCGATAACTAGATATAAGGTTTGTAAACAGGATCTTCTTAGCATAACTACCATGATGAGTTGAGCAAAGTCTTGAGATAGACAAATGCAATTTATGTGATTTTTGTTAGGAATTCATATAATTTCATTTTTTCCTAATTAAATTAATTTGTGTCAAGAGATTAAGCAATCAATGTAGGTAAAAGAAAATTACTTGATCTTGAGAAAAACTTGAAATTAATATATCAGGATACATCATTAATCAATTAAGATAAAAGCTAGGTAACGAAATTAATGGTTATTAAATCCAGTAGTAGGTGAAATCAATAGCCCTAGTGTTCATGGTATAACATCTTTTCATTCATAATTCATTCACGCATTCTTGCATGTTCACCTTTTAATTTTCTTTTACCTCTCTTTTTTATTTAAACTTTTGCAACTTCTTTTCATCATATTTTTTAAATCCAAATAACCATCTCCATCGGTTACACCAGCTCTGCATCTATCCTCAAGGAAATGATATTCTATTCATCACTTTATTACTTATACAATCTAATATTCTTGATAGCATCACGTCAATAAGTTGAAAGATAACTTTACTCTCTTTTTCAATTCATTTTCCAATTCATTTAATTAAAAACAAATATTCAAGCGTAATACTGGTTATGACTTATCACTTTTTTTATAATGATATTTGGGTGTATGTATTGGTATAATATAGGGTTGTGGGGAGATTTGGACTTAAATGATATTTTTTACATGTAAATCACTCATTACCATATTGTGATACAATGCAAATGACTATGTAGTGACTTTTCTTGCATGGAAATGACTGCACTCAAATTGCGTGCTCCTTAGCAATTTGTGAGAGATAGGAAGTGACGAGTCTACCCAGGAAATGATCATTTTAATTATATCGCTCACTAGCAATTAGTGTGTATCTAAAATGCAAGGAAAAACAAATTAAAATAATATTTTATCACATTAATCACTATCTAATGATTTGTGTTTGAAAAATACATGTTTGTTAATTCAAATTGCATAATTGCTACATAGTGATTTGTGTTCAAAAATACTATATTCTACATAAATTTTGTAAATTCTAATATTATACTTATATCACTACCCTACATCCATATACAAAATAATGCCTTTGACTTATCCCATGAGTAAAGCTTAAAATAAATTTATCCAATGGAGATTGTGTTGAAATATTTTTATAAAATATCCATGATAAAATATATTAAATAGTCAACAATCATAAAAATAATTATATGATATTACACTAAAACTAATTAAATGTAATTAGAACCAATGATAATGACAAGTTGTTGAGCATTATATGGTTTGTTGAATTGTTATCATTGGTAAATAAAAGGCAAATAAACTTTTTGCCCCTGATCTTTATTCTATTTTTCAATTTGGCTTTTTATCTTTTTCAATTTCAGTCATTTTAAATTTTGTCAAAGTCACTATTGCTTCGTATAATTGATAGAAATGGCACTGTCAGTGTTGACGTCACACACACACACACACACACACACACACACACATATATATATATATATATATATATATATATATATATATATCATATCACATTAGTATTTTTTGTTAGTTATATGGCATAAGAGTGACTTGAGACTAAATTAAAAAAGATTTAAAATATTAAAGACTAAATTGAGTAAAAGTAAATGAGCGAAAAAAACATTTTACATGGTTATCATAACCAAATAAGCTGTCGATTCAGGCCGAAAATCAATGAATTGAGCACTAATCCACTTCGTTTCTGTGATCAATTCAGATCAACACTGAAAACCGTCAAACCTTGATCAAACATGAATCAAATTGCTAGTAAACCGCGTGTACAAGGCAAAGGAATTTCATAAAGAATCCCAAATTTTCAATAATTGGGATCAAACCACTCAGGAAAGGAAAGGAGCGCTCCATTATCACTAAGTTAAGCAAATGATTGTGTTATTGTGTCTCGTTAGTTATACATATTATGTATTGTATTATATTTTATATATTAATTTAATTAAATTCAGTGATTTAACCAATGACATAAGATTTTGGTAGAGTAAATTATTGAGTCTAATAATTATGATATTTTATCCAAATTAATTGGGAATATATATATATATATATATATATATTCCTATCACTTTTTTTCTCAAATCGAAACTTTTTATGCTAGCTCTATCAATATGTGGAGTTTGATGGAATCAACGTGAATGTTTTGCTTTGAATCCCAATCGACTGTACTTTCAATTTCATTCTAAGGAGAGTACCTATAATTTGGGTTTCAATCACTTTCTTTCTCTAGTCACGGTCACAGTCCTGAAACGTCTTATCTCTCTCAATCAACAAGCCGAGGCTAATGCACATCATGGGAAGCTTCAAAACATGCTGCATATTTTAAAGGACATGGAGACGAAAGGGGCAAAGCATTACTATTCCAGTTCCAACAATACAAATGTCTCTTTGCATTGTCCAAATATGTACCAAAAAGTGAGCTGGAAATTCTTTCGAAATTTGAAATGAAAAATGCACAAAGGACTAAGGTGGCAAATGCATTGGAACCGGGGCCATTCCTGACAGCAAAGAAAGACACTAACCGAGGGTTTTTTTTCGCCATTTTACCGAATCAAAAAATTGGGGAAAATTTTTTTTATAATGATATATGAGTGTGTGTATTAGAATGAAATGAGATTATGGAAAAATTTGAATTAAAATGGTGTTTTTTACATGTAAATCATTTATTAGTGTTTTATCACACATAAAAATCACTGTTTGGTCACTGTTTCGGATGCCCTTCAAAACGCAAACTAGCTATTTGTGAAGGAAAATACACTATTTATGAAGAATTTCTGTGACAAGTGCAGGTGCAGGCGCACAGTTGTGTGATTTCACTCACAAATCGTTACATAGCGAGTTTGTGTGTTTTTAATACGCAATCGCTATGTAGCGATTTGTGAGTGAAAAAATACTAATTTTTTAATTGATAACGGTGGTAATCACAATAACGATTTGTATAAAAAAAATTTCATATTTCTCTTAAACACCCAAAATTCCAATAACACATTTAAATCATCATCCTTTATCCATATCCAAAATAATGACCCTCAAAAATTGATTAATTATGTATTTTCACTGCATTTAACATTATTTATTAATATATACTAGTTTTTTTTAATAGCAATATAGCTAACAATCAAGCGAAAACCATAGCCTCAATTCCTAAGTAATATGTTACAAACTAGCTGTATTATATGACTGATAGATGTTAGTATAATTTTTGCCTAATTATGAGTCATTTTATGATACAGTGGAAAAGAAAGAAAATGGCTAACAGTAAGTCCTATTGTCTTATGTGTATGTCAAATTGTCACATCTGTCAGCTAAGTTTTCGGCTAATAGTTAACCGTATTAAGCAACAAAAAAATGGATGACTTATCAAGAAGTAGCACACCATCAATCAGCATTAGAATATATGCCCATCGTCCTGCCTACATGATCCGAGCATCAACCTCCTGTGGACCTAATGGTAGGACTATACTCCTAAGCCATGACAAGGCAATCATATTCTTATAAACCCTCTAGTAATCCTTGGATGGCACAATCCCCAGCAAGCACTCATAGATAACCCATATATCCTTACCAATATGGTCCACCCATCAACCCATGCAACTACTCATGGGAGGACCATCCACCTACAACCCAAGCTGGAAGAACATGTCTTGTAAAGTGATCGTGCACTCTTCCCCTAGAACGTGTGTGCCTCTAGGACGTTACCGCACCACAAAGGTTGATAGCAACACATTATCATACTCATAAAAGGGAACTCGTGAGGCATGCTAGAAGCCAACCTATATCAGGTATGACTAAATATGAGATCCAGCTCGGTACACATAGAGTTAGACCTACCACGCAATAATCGATTGGGTGCACACAAAAAATAAACAATTTTTAAACTAAAACAAATTCAAAAAAATATAAAATAAAAACAAATGTAAAAATACTAAACAAAAAATAAAATTATTTATCATAAACTATATTAAACTACTAAAATTCCAAAGTTTATAGCAAATAAACTTTTTATCTTTAAATTTCTAGCCTACACAAAATTTAAAATGTATAAACTAGCCTATAAAATAAAATAAAGTATAAACTAAAGATATACAAGTTTATTATAAACTATACTAAATTACTAAATTCCTAGCAAGCTTTTTGATTCAAATAAAATTTTTAAATTAAATTTCTAAACTAAATTAAATTAATTAAAAAGTAGAGAACCAACACTAAACTTACAAACTAAAATTAAAAATGTATAATATAAACTAAACTAAATTTCTAAATACCTTAGCTATAAGCTTAGCTGCACAAAATTTAAAATTTATAAAGTACTCTCTAACATAAACTAAAATGATTTATAAACTAAAAATAAACATATATAATATAAACTAAAGTCAATTTAAAATGGATAACTATTGTATTAAATTAAATTTTTCTAAGGTAAGGTGGATTAATACAAATCAAAATCATAACTACATAAACTAAAATAAATTCATGACACCATTTAAATTAAATTTATATACTAAAATAAACAAAATTAGAATATTTAATTTGAGCTAAACTAAAAAGTTACACGTGCATCGATATTATCTAAGATAGATGTATTGGCACTAATCCTAATCGTATAGGTTGTTGTCAACTATCTAACACTTTCACCACTCCTCCCTACTTTTACTTTCTTTTGTCTCTACCTCTCACTGCTTTTCTCTCAACTTCTCTCTAACTTTCTCTTTCTGGAAATGAAAAAATGAACCTGTAGTCCATCCTCTCCCTGGCTGTATTGCATTTATAGAGATTTGGGTGCGTAATATAGCTAAATTAACTGTGGGCCATATCATTTGAAAGCGCAACAAGACTAGCAACCAACCATTTTATGTGCAACTATTGCTTCCTCAAAAATTCGTGTGTTAGACAATATGTTTGACAGCTAAACAGCTAAACATATTATATGCCTTGATAAATCATGTGTCAGATTTCTAAAAAGTGTGAACATATGTAATACATTTGACAGTTAAATATATTATATGCATGAAAAATGTTTAACTCTAGTCATATTACTTTTATTAAAATACCAGTGTATATTGGCAAGTAAACTTGCAACTGATGGAGATCAGTAATTAACTATTTTTTTATTTTATTTAGGAAGAAAAACCTTTTTTTTCATATGGGATTTGAATATACAAATTTTGAGTTATAAATATGGTTTTTATTGGTAAATTATGGGAATATGTGATATTTATAAAATGAATAATATTTGATGTGCAATAAAATTGCATAATAAATGCACACCACATACCTTATCACTATTGAATATGATATGTGGTCCACTCATCTACACTCATTATATCTAATAATAATAAAGTGTGTGGTGTGTATTTATTTGCAATTTTATTATTCATAATATTATTCTTATAAAACTCATCAATAGCAATTTTATTTCAAATAAAAAATAGTTTTAGAGCATTGTGACTCATCAATGAAGAATTCACATAAATAAAATATTATTTTATTTATACAAGTAAATATTATTTCTAAAGAAACTCGTCAAATGGCGAGTTTAATTTGATAAAAAAAAATAAAGTAAACCCGTAAATGATGAGTTTTATGTATATATTTCCCACACAGCAGTTAGGTGGTTTCTCTATATAAGGAGGAAAACCTCTCCTCCCTCATTTGTATCGAGAGTGAATATTGAGAGTTGTTGGAAGTTGTGATTGTCCTTCATTTGAAGTTGAGAGTTGTTTGGGATTAGTTGAGAATCATAAATTTTATATTTAGCTCCTACAAAGAATTATAATTCAAAACTAGAATTCTAAATTTAATTCCTTTTTCTTTTTTTGCTTGAATAAGCAATTTATAACTTTAAAATATTTTCATTATATTAAGTTTGCAATAGGTGGACGCGACAATAGGTGGTAGAACACTAACAAGGCGGGTTGTAGGTGGTCGGCCACTTGCACCGGCAATTGGCCACTAGTGGCGAGTGATTGGCCACCGCAACAGGTGATCGACCATTAAGGTGATTACAGGTGGTCACAATTAGAGAACAATAAAATTATAAGATATGAAATTTACTATTTTTAACATATGTTTTAAGAATTGAAAAAAGGCTTAAACTAATTATTTTTAATTCTATAGAATTGTTATATAAAATTATGATTCTAATTCTAGAGGGATAACAAACATAAAATTTAGAATTGGGTCATCCAATTCCAATTTCAAACTTCAATTTTACATTTAATTCCATGTGTTAAACAAGCACCTATATCATTCCCCTTCCCGATAGGCACACTATTTTTATGCAAAAATAAATATTAAAATATATCGATATTAGAAACACATAATAATAAAGACATTTTTTTTTACTATTTATGCCAAAAACCTTATATATATATATATATATAATTAGCAAAAATAATCTTCAAATTATTAAAGGGCAATATTTGTAAAATAAATATTCAAACTAAAAAAATATGTAAATGCTAAATTCAAAGAGTGAAATGCTCTTGTCTTTTTATAAAAGATGTGAGGATGTATTTAGAAATATAGTACTTGTGATAATTCAAGGAATAATACTCTCTCTTGCGGTGCTTATGCCTCTATTATCTACCAGCTTCTAAAAAAATAGAATTTTTTTTTTTACTTCTATTTCTCTTGAAAAGTATAATTAAACATGTGAATAAAATCTAAAAGTACTTTTTAAAATGAAAAAATTTTTTTTTTTAAAATTTTAACCAAACAAGCTCATAATAATATTAAGAGGAGAAAATTCATACTCAAAATAATGTGGAGCTTAAGTTAATAAGAAAATATATGTGCATGGAGTGCTATATAAATATGCTTTATATTTGATAATAATAAAGTGATATTAAGAAATTCTAATATGTATTTAGAGTGTTATGTGAACACACTTCATATATCCACTAAAGGTTATTTTATATTATATTATATATATAAAAAAGTATGCCTTAAGTTTATTACTGGATATAAAACATATCTACGTGATATTTTAAATATATGCGGGATATTTTCGAATTGTACATGTGTGAAGTCATAAAAGCATATTTATTCATGAAGTGAAAGATGGCATCGTTTTCTCAAATCACTATATGCCATTAATGAAATGGACCCGTATTACTGGTTGGAGTAATTGTTGATTTATTTGCTTGTCCCACTATCACATCTTCATAATTAATAACTAAAATATAGAGTGACAGATAATTTGGTCCCTCCTTGTTTTGGATCTTATGATAGTCTTTTAATTTTAATTGAGTAAATCCTTATTTGCCTAAAATTATATGCATGATTTATGTTTATCCATAAAATTAAGAAAGTATTCATTTTAAGTCTCTAAAATTTCAAAAAATGATTTAAAATAATCCTTATATTATAATTTCTAAGACTAACTTAAATCACCAAAGAACTAAGTTGAATCTTAAAATCTAAAGACCTTAGGGTTAAAATTAATCACATATATAATTTAAGACTAAAGTAAACTTTTACTTGATTATAATTGTTAGATTTGAAAAAATTATGAGTCAATGGTTAAGATTGATAATTGTAAATACTATAAATAACTTATTAAACATATAAATAATTTATTAAAATTGCAATACAAAGTTAAAATTATATCATTAGCCCTAAATTTCTCCCCACCTTTTTTGGCACACACAGGTGCTAATTAAAGCCACTGTCTTTGTTGAGAACTATCACCACAACCCACCAAACTGTTTGACTCTACCCACTGCTCGCTCTGGACGATGAGAGGGTTGGTTATTCATGGTTGCGATGGAAACCCCATGACATCCCTTCCCCTTAAGCTTTGCACACCACTCTACCACACTCTCTTATTTATTTTTATTTTAGGTTAAACCACTCTCTCACTCTTTTTAGTTCAGATTCAGAGACTCACCGACCTATGTAGTCCATGACAAGTTCATTGTAGCATGGGTCATCCAAATGCAAAAGTGGAAAAATCAATTTCAAAATTACCTCAACAATTGTTCATTCTTTAGTGACAAAATGGAAACAGATGAAAAACAAACAATAGAGCAACTCAAATATATTCACTACTGTGACTATGAATAATATAAAAATTGGCTCTTTGTTTTCTTGCTTAACTTCTTCTCTGTTTTCTTCGTTTCATTGCATAAAGAGGTGTCCAGGTGTGATGGTGTTGTGAGAGGGAGGAGAAGACAAATTTGGTGGTGATGGCATTAGTGCCTGTTCGACAAAGACAGTGGTGGCGGTGGAAGTTGCAGTGATGGTGGCTGGGAATACATGGAGAAGGCGAATGGAATAAATGAAAGAGAAAGAGATGAAAATTGAAATGAAAATTAAACAAGTTTAATTTTGTAATTTTGATGTGGTGGAACTAGGACCATGTAAAAGTCTAAAAGAGGTGCTGGACCAAGTTATCAGCCACCAAAATATAGTTATTGATCTTAGGTCCATAAAAGAATTGAAATGCTATCATTTTTGGGGTGATCAGATTGGATATTTAGAGGAAAAATAAATCCAAACAGCATAGTCCAAACCAAACTAATCAGATAAAAATCAAGTTAGTTCGGATTATCAACTTGGTTCAGATTAGGTCGTCGGTTGAGTACATTTTTCTTTATGCTTCCTTGTAAATAACATTTCCTTGATGTTTGTAAATATATACATAGAGATTAATATAATATTTCGATATGTGATTAGTCTATATAAATATAATTATTTTGGTTTTAATATTTTCATTTTTTATTTTTGGCCTTTGTTAGGTTTTTTAATTTTTTGTCATTTTTAGCCCAAAACTATTAAATGATAATATTTATAGCTATTAAAAATATTTATAAAGATAAAATGCATATTTTAGAATACTCATATGATCAAAATTTAAAACAATATGAATATAAACATAAAATTTAATTTATAGTAGATATATTGCATCTACATAAGATTTCATTCCTACCTTACTACCATTATATATATAGCATGACACTTCTACATTATGAAAACCAACAAAAAGAGATGGGGGAGAGATAGAGGGGACAACCAATGGGCCTTAAGTGGTATAAACCACTTTAAACATTCTTTTTCCTTTTCTTTCTTTCTCCTCTTCCTCCCTATCAGAAATGTTCCTTTCTCTTTTCTTTCTCTATCTTTGTAAACCTCTCCCTCTCATTTCCTTCCATTAGTCTTTTTCTTTTCTTCTCATCTCCACCCATCATCACCATTACCTCCATCTTCACATCCTCTCCTCCTCCTCCTCATGACAACTTCTCCCCTTTCCCTTTCTACCCTATACCTTCCTTTCCTCTCTCTGACCTCTATTAGAGAAAGCTTGAAGCTTGGGAGGATATTGGAGTATTTTTTTTTCTTCAATATTTCTACAATCCAAGTGGTAAAAAAATTTATAATCCACTCCATTTAAATTATCAAAGCTTATTGTTAATTTTGGGTTAGTGTTAATGTCTCCTAGAACCCTAGAAATTAGGGAGGGGGTTTGTGGTTTAGGACTAATTTATATAAATAAATCTTACAAATATTAATGGTATCTTATTCTTAAAAAGTAATTGGTGGAGTTGTTATTCGAACCACTAGTTGAGAGTAGATAATACATCTATAGTTTACTTTTTATATAGTAATTTTAAATTATATATATAAAATTATACTAAAAGTTGAAATTATATTGATCTATGAGGAAATAAATTATTTATTAGAAAGGAAGCTTTATGTTTTAGTGGGTCATAGTAGACTGTATGACCAATCAGCTCACTTTCTTCCAATGAATACCACCTATTGGGGTCATCTGTATACTCAATTGTATATTGATGAGATTGTCAAATTCCATGGGATTCCATTTCTATCATATCTGATCCTGGGCCTAGTTTAGGGCTCAATTCTAGAAAGCTTTCCAAGAAACCTCAGGAACTCGGCTTGATCTGAGCATGCTTTCCATCCTCAAATGGATAGGAAATCAAGAGAATCTGAAGATATGCTCTGGTCTTTGTATGTTGGACTTTGGCGAAATTGGAATTGTTACCTACCTCTTATAGAGTTTTATATAACAACAACTATCAAGCTATCATTCATATAGCACTTTTTGAGGCTTTGTATAAGAGGTATTGTAGATCTTCCATAGGTTGGTTTAAGGTTGGTACAACTAAGTTGTTAGGTCCTAATCTTGTACAAGAGTCTCTTAATAAAGTTCGTTTAATTGAGAGCAACTCTTGACTGTTTAGAGTAGGTAGAAATCCCATGTTGATCACAAAATATGTGACTTGGAGTTCTCTATGAGGGAACATGTCTTCCTTTGAGTTTTTCCCATGAAAAGGATTGTAAGATTGGGCAAGCAGAAAAGCTCAACCCTTGTTACATTAGCCTTTTTGAAGTTCTAGATAGGGTTGGTGCAATGACATATCATCTAGCACTACCCTTGAATTATCTATGGTTCGTCTTGTGTTCCATGTCTTTATGCTTCAAGAATATGTTCCCGATCTATCTCACTTGACTTCCTATCAAATCATCCAACTTGATGAGAAATTGACTTATGAGGAGTAACTAGTGTCCATGGTAGACCATTGGCTGAAAAGTTTCGATCAAAGAAGATGGTGTTATTAAAGGAAATCTAGAATAACCATTTTGGAGAGGAAGCAACTTAGGAGGCGAAAGAGGCTATGCGAGCTATATATCGACATTTGTTTGTTTCTTGAGGTTTGATCCTTATCTATGAGTTTATTGGAAAATTTGAGGATAGAATTTCTTAAGGGAGAAGAATGTGACAACTAGCCCAAAAAAAAAAAGAGTGGACCACTTATGGGTCTTAAGTGGTATAGACTATACCATATAGACCACTCTAGACCCTCTTTTTCCTTATTTTCTTTCTTTCTTCTCTCCTTCCTGTTAGAAATGTTCCCTTTTCTTTTCTTTCTCCATCTTTGTAACCCTCTCCCTCTCAGTTCCCTCCATTTCTTCTTCTTTCTTTTCTTCTCACCTTCACACATTATCACCACCACCTCCATTTGCACTTGCTTCTCTTCCTCATCACAATTGTTCTCTCTCTCTCTCTCTCTCTCTCTCTCTCTCTCTCTCTCTCTCTCATATTTTCATTAAAGAGAGCTTCAAGCTTAGGAGTGTATTGGAATATTTTTCTTCAACATTTATACTACGCAAGTGGTAAGGAAATTTTTGATCTACTCTATTTAAATTATCAAAGCTTTTAGTTAATTTTGGGTTAGTGTCAGTACCTCCTAGAACCCTAGAAATTGAAAGTTTGTGATTTGAGATTAATTTATGTAAATTAGTGACATTGTTAGCTCAAAAATGTTAATGTCGTCTTGTTTATAGGGCTATAGAGCAATTGAGCATCAACATTTGGATTGGTGGCATCAATGGAACTGTTCTTCAATTATTGGAACCACTAGTTGTGAGTAGATAGTGTATCTGTAGTTTACATTTTGCATAGTAATTTTTAATTATAAATATGAAATTATACAAAGAGTTGAAAGTGTATTGATCTATGAGAAAATAAATTATTTATCAAAAAGGGAGTTTTATGTTTTAAGAGGAAATTTTCACTAGAGACAAGAACTTAATATTATACTTGTTTAATTACTCTTATTTTGAATTGCAATGTTTGTTAATTTTCTTTTAAATATCTTATGTTAATTATTCAATCTAATTTTATCTCATGTCAACTATATCTTACATGGCCTTCAAAATGGATTTTATTTAATGAGAATATCATGGAATTGAATATCCATGATTGTGACTTGACTTGGGAAAATTCTATAGCTAGAACCTGTAGTTAATGGTAGGCGTAAGCCTTGGTGCATTGTAAGAAACTATAGTTAGGGTGGTGCTAACCTACACATGGCTGCAACCATGTTTGGACTTATACTTGGCTAAGAGCTAACTCCAATTGGTGAGGTGCTAAACGTACATGACTTTAGGTCATGTCTGGACTTGTTATTGGATCCCCTATTATGAAGCTATGTTTTCAAGAAATATCATTTCATGATTAGAACAATAATGTTTATATTATGCATGCCTCTAGTGAACTATGGCCTTTCTCTCTAAAACCCCATTGACCTTCCTTTTCATGCTGGTTATGATTTTGTTCCTTTGGCTTAGTTGTTGTCAATTCTAAGTTGGTGCTGGCAAAGGTCCTTTTTGTTGGAACCCTTATTTTATTTTAGCTTGTTAGTTTGCCAATTGCCCCATATGTCCAGGAACCTTGAATTTATGTTATGCTTATGTTTGAGAAATTATAACTTAGCTATATAGATTATGTTATGGAAAATATTTTTAAATTTATTTGATTTTATACTTTGAACAATGTTCTAAATTGTGTTTGAACATATAACTTATGACTATGTATTTATGTTGAGTTTAGGAAACTAATTTTGTATTATGTTGGACTGCAAGACCACTATAGTGGTCATTGACTGTTCAAGGCACTTCTAAGACCGCTATAATGGTCAGTAGTGTATCAATTCATGTTTTGTCCTCTGATGACCACTATACTAGTAATGACCATTATAGTGGTGCGTTCACGCCAAAATGACACAGTTTCAATTAGTGAGCCCTATATAAACACATACTAATGGTTCGCCCAACCCTAGCTCTTGTTCTCTCATCCTTCCAAGCTTCAAGTTAAGGAATTTATGGTGTTTTGCATAGTTCCTCCCTATTCTTCACATTTTTAGTATGGGTGTCATTGTACACAATTTTGGTCGTGTTTAGCATGATGATTGTAAGTGATGTATGGACAGAAATTGAATTGTGTCAACAACAATCAATTCATTAACCTTGGTATTATGCAATCACCTTACTCATATTAGTTCACAAAGGACGTGGTTGATGAGGGACCTCTGAATTATGCTCTTGTCCATGAAGGACACGCTTTGTGAGGGACCTTTCCTTGGATTAGATGCTCTTATTTGCGAGGACTAAGCATCACCTATATGACTTATTTAGCATTTTGTTACTAGAAAAGTTTATTGTGCTTTCTTATGGTATATATGAAATTGTTACTATTATTATTGTTATGTATTATGAAAGAATTGGTTTTTGGTTGTTGCATTATTATTTAGGTATTTCCTTGTTATTCCATGTAAGGTTGTGGGTGAGGAAACTCACTTTTATAAAAATATATAATTCCAAAGTGTGTTTTTAAAATTATTTTGCATAAACTTATAGGTTTCTTTTTTTATTTATTTACTTTTAAACAAAACAAAAAAAATTTTGCTATTTACATTTGTGACTTCATTTCCTTTTTGTTAAAAGCCCACAATGCTCGTATGTGAGTTTAGGAGCAAAGAAACCACCGTTTTTAGTTTTGTCCTTCCATTTGTTAAACAAAAATGAAATAATAAAATTGCTAGTTACTCAATAGTGAAGTTGTAATGATGGGGAGTTTTGAAAAGGACACAATGATAGTGTTCCTTCACTCCTGCAAGACGTTGAGCGATAAGGGCATTTTTGGATCAAGGCATGGGGGGAATTTCAACACTAAAATAAAAGCATATAGTCAATTTACAGACCAGCTAGGTAATTCAACCATATCATCAGACAAAAATTCAATGTGGCAACTATCATCACCCATCACTTCTTTCTCCGTTCCTCAACCACCATGCACCACATGAAACCTTATCATCATCCTCCATCATCCTCACCAAAGTCACGCCACCACCTCTTGGCCATGGATTGGCCGATCTCTCGGCCGTTCACGCATCATCTTTACAAGTCCTCGCGATCACACTCCTTCCTTTAAACCTTTCCCCTTCGCCGTCACTGTCACACTCTCTAAGCACCAGTCTTCTCCATGGACCTCTGTGGCCAACCTCCACCATATCCATCATCGCCGGCCATCCACTCAAACCACCCGAGCTCTCAAGCCTCACTCCTTTATCTCTTCCTCCCTCTTATGAGCACTCGTGATCTCCGCCTTTGCCACAATCCTTAGTTTTATCTCCTCTGGCGTTTCGTCATCAGTTCCCAGCCCATAGTTCTCCTCATGCATTCTTTCGCTCACAAGTCGCTCTCTCATATTGCATCTCACAATCTTTGATGAATATGTGTTAGTGAAAGTAGAGATAGAGTGTTAGTTTTTTTTTAGTGTGGGTGCGTGAGTTGGTTTGTGTGTTTATGTTTTGTGAAAAAGGTGAGTAATAGAGTTAGATTATTATTATTATTATTATTATGTGTGTTAGAATTAGAAATTATTAATATTAATATTAAAATTATTAATATTAGCATTTTATTATTTATTGTATTAACCTTGGGTTTAATTTGATCGGTGTTTATTTTATATTTTTGGTGTTTCGTTATTTGTTGGGTTTAGGTATATTTTGATCTAAATAAAATAGGTTTGGTTCATAAATCCTTGGGTAGTTCGTAAAACAAAGGATTTAATTATTCCTTTGAATGAATTTAATGTTTTAATAAAAAGGTTAAAAAATAAATAATAATGATTAGGATTTTATTTTTAGTTTAATTATCTTATATGTTTATGTGTCTTGTTTAAATTAATCGTATAATTGTGTTCATGTATTAAATTTGCTATTGTACATGTTTATGTGTTTTATTTAAATTAATTGTGTATTTGTATTTACGAATTAATGTTGGAAGTTTTGGCTAAAAAAAATGTTTTCCTTCAATTCAATAACAAAAATCTATTTCCTTAAAATCAATCAAGTTAAATTAAAATCCATGACTTATTTTAATGCTACGTGATTTGCAAGGGACTAGGCATCACCAAGTCAAAATTAAATGTAATTTTGTCTTATTGGTTATTTTGAGATATTTTATTTAATTTAAATAATCATTTCTTTAGGAAATACTTTTTCAAATAAAAAAGTTAATTTATTGTGATAGACTTATGATGTTCCAAATTTCCTTTAGCATGTTCTCTTTATATTTTATTTTATTTTTGTAAAAAATACTAAAATTTTATCTTATTTGTAAATATTTATAATTCATAAGAGATATTTAGTTTAAATTTGGTTATTTGTGAAATATTGTATTTTGAATAAAAGTATTAATTTAGGTATTTCCTTGTTATTCTCAATTATCTTTTGGAATTTTGTTGTAAATAAAAATACAAAAACGAATATTTGAAAGGTTATTAATAATTTGCACAAAATCAATTAAGGTACGTCTAAAGACGGGTGTATTAGATTAAAACATCACTAGATCAATGGGGTTGCTACTTGGTGGCAACTCCAATTTTAACAAACACCAGACACAAAGTCTTCATCTCATCCTTAGTAGCTATTGGCTTTAGCCTTGGTGAGCTTCACTTTGAAGTAAGTGATTTTTGTTATTTTAGTAGTGCTCTAGTACATTGCAAACAAGATGCATGGACTATGCATATACTAGTTCACATTTATTTTGAGGAATTATGTAACTATGTTTAATAGATATATGAGTTGTTTTTGGAGCAACTGTTTTGTTATTTAAATACCATTTATGGAATGATTTATGATTCATGAGGAAAGTTATCTAGTTTTTAATTAAAATATGTTTAACTGAAAAATTATGAAGTTTATATGCATAATATTTCATGTAAGGGCTTTTGTGGGCTTGGTTTCCCATGTGCCAGTCACGTTCCTAAATCGGATCGTGATAGATAAACTGGATTTTGATTAAGATTTTTGGATCATGATAAGATATTTATGTTATATTGGGGTGCATTTTGAGGATGCTTGATGCCCAAGTGCTATGGATTTATCTGTGGATGTTGCATGTTATATTTGTAATTGGGGAATGTCAGAAAAGAGAAAACTTTGTTCATTTTACTAAAAAAAATTGCATGTTAAAGACTTCCTGGGGAATGTGTTCCTATATGTGTTGATCATGGCTTAAGTTTGGTCATGAGATACATGTCTCATATTCTATAACTAGTTACATTACGTTATAGTACTTTCACAAGTGGTATCAAACTTGAAACTAGAGATCAAAAACACATAAAGGAATGAATACTTGTTGTATTGATCCTTGTGGGATCAGAAAGCTTGAATTACCAATGGAACAAGACAAGGCTTATATACTGATATATACAATAGCTAAGACACGATAAAGCTTTTATAACAAGACTCATACATAATACAATTAGGCTCTCACACTTGTTGTTTGTGAAATCATGCAAATAAAAAAAATTGATTGAATAACAATGTAAAAATCTTTTAAACTATATCAATATATCAAAGTTTTAATAAACAAAATCAAAATTAAACTCGGGTCCTAATTTTTTCTCTCTCTTTTTCTCTAGTTTTCTCTTGTGTGAATATTGTTGAGGGGAGTTGTCATTTCTCTTTTGTGGTGGCAGCCCTACCAATTTGCCTTTTTTCTTTTGATTCCTTAAATTTTATCATTCTTTTGTTTTTATTATCCCCATTGTGGTGTTTTTCATCCCCTTTACGGGTGTTTGGTTCCCCTATGTGGGTGTTTGGTTTGCCTTGTAGGTATTTCTCTTTTGAAGGTCTTATAAATATAAACATGTTTAATTAGATTTACTTTGGAAAAATGCAAAATACGTTTTTTAGGCTGCAACAATTTTCATGTTGGTCTCCGTTGTGAAAAATGCATTAACATCAATAGTCATCAGGCAATGAATAGAGCCACAGATCGTTGATTAGTTCAAAATGTTGAATATATTGGTTTCTTATTCAATCAAGATTTTGAATTTCTCTTTGGATTTGTAAGTGTCGTTAGACTTATATGAATAAAATTTTCTTTCACGTAAAAAAATTAATTAAACTCAAATATTTAATATATTCGATTGATTAGTTATATAATTTTTATATTTGCAACTTTTAGGGTAGTTGTTATGCATAAGAGTCAAACATTTTATCTAGCTTGATAAAACACATAGTAAGATTAACTTGTAAAAAAAAATTAAAGTTAATATTACATCAAAATCAAATTTTAAAAATTATAAATGAATAAAGAGTTCATGTTCATTTTAATCTCTCACTTTATACTCATCAATCATTTTCGTTCCTGGCTTTTAAAATGAGTCAAATTAGTCCCAACATTGCAAAATGTGAGTCATGTTAGTCCATTAATCCACTTTTATTTAATATTCTATCAACTAAATAATGATAGGTAACGTTAAGTGATACATTAACATACTATATGTCATCTAAAGTAGAATAAAGTTTAAAATAACTCATTTTGGCACATAAAATTACATAAAAGGAGTCATTTAAAATATTTATTCTAAGTCATAAAATGACTCATTTTGTACAATTTTAGATACCAAAATAAGTTATTTTAAACTTTATTCTACTTTAGATGACATATGATATAATAAGGTATCATTTAACGCTACATATTATCATTTAATTGATAAATATTAAATAAAAGTGGAATGAATGACTAATTCGACTCACATTTTGTAATGTTTAGGACTAATTTAACTCATTTTAAAAGTTAAGGATTAAAATAACTTACAAGTAAAAAGTTAAGGACTAAAATGATTATTAACTCATGAATAAATGATTATAGATTTGAGAACTCAATATATCTTTCTACACTATTACTCTAAACATTCATATTTTAGCTTAATAAATGCAGTAAGATTTAATGATGGTATTTGAAAGTCACAAAAATTACACACTTAATTTTTTAACTCATCACTCAATTTCTCAAAATATAGTGTTGCACAATAGGAGGAGGAGAAGTTTCTTATTTCTCTCAAATGGGATAAATTTTATATTTTGATAACTTGATGATGAACAAGTGTACATAGCTTTGCCTTTTATAGACATTACAATGTGATAAAATATTAAAGAAAAAAAAATCATGGTTGAGGTAATTTACATGTAAGAAGCAGTGACTAACTAGGCTACATGGTTAAATTATTGATGATTTCAAATCATTAAAAGAGCGTAGAGCAATAGTACAAATATAGTTTAGTCCTTCTCTTAAAAGCTATTTTGTTTTACTAGTGATTTACTTTGAAATTTACAAGAGGGGCATATCAAATGAGTGGAGTGGTCAATGGTGAAAGTTAGATGAGCATATCTTTATCATTAGATTTTATATAAATGGTCAAAATTGAAATATAAAATTATGTGACTTTTATAAATGACCAATGTGACTTGTAAATAAATTTTAATCTTTATTATTCATGTATGATTAAATGGATAAGATTTGCTCTTTTCATGTCAAGTATAAAATCATTTTTCTCTCATTTGATGTACTTTAAAGTTTATACACTTGATGTACAACTAATTTTAGAGATTTAATTTCTATGCATTGATAGTGTAAGAGATTTTGTATAGTCATTTAATTAATCATATATTGACACATCAATCATGATAATTGACTCCATACTCACTATTTGAAAAATCATAGAAATAAAAAAATTTAATTATGTGATCATTATATTAAAATTAAACTCTAATTTTAATTTAATTGTCACCTCTAATTTACACTACTTGGCCTCCTTAAAAAAATTTCCAAGCTTGATTACTAGGCCCCTTAAACTATCTCTTACATTCCTTCCCTTCAACCAAGTTTGTAAAATTAAGTATTTCTAACATTTTCTTCAATTTGTAAAATAACTCAATCTTCAATAACTTCATACATAAAAGTATTTGCAACTTGATCTTTAGTAGTAATCAATACTTCTTTATCAACTACCAATTCCCGAATCTTGTGGAATAAACTATCAATGTACTTGGACCTCCCATGAAATACTAATTTTCACAAAGTGCAATACTTGGCTTTTGTCTATACCCCTTTGCAACCAATGTCGCCTTAAAAGACCAATCTCACCATTGGGCTTGTACTTAGTTTTGTACATCTTCTTTACTCCAATTGGCCTTTTTCCTGTAGGTAAATAAATTAACTCACATGTATCATTGTTTTCAATCACTTGAACTTCCTCATCCATGGCTTTTCTCCAATTTTTGTTGGTTGAAGCTTCTTCAAATTTCACTAGCTCATAGTATGCAAATAGAGACAAATTGAAAATCTCTTCATTAGATAGGTCATTATCATTACCCACATCATAGTCCTCCAATTTGGCAATCGGTCTACAAATTTTCTAAGGTTGACTAAATGGTTCTAGTTGAGTTGATGTGTTTGGCTGTCTATCTTCTTTAATATAATTGTCAGGAAGTGTCACGATCTCCTTTTGAGTTTTGGTCGACCAAATGTTGCATCAAATGTTGGTACCACCATGAGTTTTGGTTTCCTTTCTCATCAAATGTTACATCTATCGTGATTAGCACCTTCTTTATCCTTAAATTATACAACTTGTATGGTTTTGAGTTCATACTATAGCCAATGAAAACACATTTATCACCTTTGTTATCTAGTTTATTTCTCAACTAATTTGGTACACAGGCATAAATCATACACCCAAAAACCCTAAGACGACATATTGATGGTCTCCTTCCACTCAAAACTTCTTCTAATGTCTTATCACAAACACTCCTTGTAGGGAACATGTTTAAAAGATATATTGTAGTAGCAATTGCTTCTACCCAAAATTCTTTAAGCATTTGTTTGAATCCTAGCATGCATTTGACCATGTCCATGGTTATTCTATTCTTCCTTTCAACAACTCTATTTTGCTAGGGAGTGTATCTTGTTGTCAACTGATGTTGAACTCCAGGTTGCTCAAAGAAATCTACACAAGCAAGATATTCTAATCTTTTGTCTATTTTAAGAATCTTGATTTTATAGCGCTTTGTTTCTCCACAAATGCATTAAATGACTTGAAGGTATCACAACATCTGACTATTCATAGCTATTACCTTGACACCAAAGAAGAGTTCAATCCAATGCTTTATTTCTGCCCTAGTTGATCCGGATTTAACATTAGAAGTATTTGATTTTTCCCCAATAACCAAATACTTTTGTCTGTAAATACTGCATTTTTTATTCCATTCATAAATATATTTTCTTCCCTATGAGTTCTAGTCTCAATAAGAATACTTGTTTTTACTGTTCATATGTTATGATTTTAATATATCACATTAATTCGTATGTATGGATGATGAGATTCCCTTGATATAGAGCTAATCGTTCTTTTTTCTCTAACAGATGGTCATAACTATCTGGGTTCAAATCCTACTAGAGGTCTACTAGAGATCAGAAATTTCTGAAGAAAGAACAAGATGTTTCTTTTGCTTTTTCCGAGCGATCTGAAAATAAAGAAATGGTTAATATATTCAAGATAATTATGTATTTACAAAATACTGTCTCAATTCATCATATTTCATGAGATACAATGCACATATCTGAATGCACAATTCCTAATAGCTTCTTTGCTTTCTAGGATTTCCAAGTGGAAATGAATCCTTGTGTTTTTTTCCTAGTTGACATGTCTCACAAATACTATTAGGACTTTCAATAACCAACAAACCAGAAATAAGTTATTTTCTTGATAGATAATTCAATCTAGAAAAGTGAAAGTGTCCAAAATGCATAAGCAATAGCCAGTTATTATCAAGTATCATAGAATTCAAGTAGGAAAGTTTTTCATGTTGAATTTTTAGTGGAAAAAGTAAGTTTGAAGTCATTTTTACCTTTGCAATAAACCTTTCATCCTTATCAATCATCGTATTATATCGTGGATAAAATTGTATATTGTATCCTTCATCTAATAACTGTGCCATACTCAACAAGTTTGGATCAAGTCCAGAAGCATAAAATACATCAAAAATAAAATTGTGAGAGTCATCTTTTCATTTGATTTCTATATATCTGACCTTTTCCCAAACTAGAAATTTGTTGCCAAGTGTCACTGATGATTTAATTGACTCCTCATTAAGTGAAGAAAATATTTTTTTTGTAGACATGTGATTGCTACAAACAATATCCAATACCTTATATTTTCATCTTTTATAAAGGAATTGCTTGTCAAAAATAGACTTTGTGGATTAGAATTCTCATTGATACTTTGGCATTGGCTTTTGGCTATATTTGTTTGAGTGTTGAAGTTATTCCACTTATCAGTTTGAATTTATAATTTGTAGCTTTGTATCCCAAATTCCCGCAGTGGAAGCAATTGAAATTTGTCCTCCGTTGGTAGTAACTGCCTTTCATTTTCCTCGACTATTAGACCCAAAATTGTCTCCACCACTTTTCCAGTTAGGTGATCTGAAACTATTGTCTCTTTCTTCACTATAGTTATTGTCATGACCTCTTCATCTAAAACCTCGTCTGCCTCTCCTAAATTACTATAGCCATGAACCCATGACCTCCTGCTTCTCCATCATAACTTGATTTGACCTCACTCTTTAGATCTACCCAACTCTTTAAGGCTTCTTCTATATTGTTGTTTTCTCTGACTTCTCTAAAATCCTTTTGACATGGCTTTCAATAATTCCTTGCAACTCTACAATCATCATGGTATCTATATCGTGTGACTATAATATTGTAGTCACTGCATGATCAAACTTCATCAACATGGTATGCAAAATTTTTTCTACTACCTTGCTGTCTGGAATTTATTCTCCATATACTCTCATCTTATTTACAAATCAGGACATGGAAAAAATGTTTTTCAACAATTTTTGAACTAAATATCTAATACCTTTCATATTCTCTGCATAGGGATTGCAATTTTGGTTTTTGCATCTTCTCTATATCTTTGTAAGATAGCTTCAAAATATCTCACACTTCTTTGGCGGTTTTGGCATTAGCAATTTTGTCAAACACAAAATAATCTACCCCTTGGTGAATTTGTGATAATGTCAATTGATCTCTCCTTTGAGCTGTTGCATCAACTCCTTCTTGTATTCCTAGATTAAGGACGCTCCAAATATTGTGAGCTCTTAAGTTAGTGGACATTAATGTCTCCCAATAACTATAATCTAACTTCTCATCTAATTTGGACTTGACCAAATAATATTGTAATTGTTTACTATAATAACACTATATATATAAAAACAACTATTTGAGAATATTCTTGGTTCTTACAAACTCTCTAAATGAATTTGCATTGAATTTAAGAAGCTCTAATACCAATTTATTGTCAAAAACTAAAAAAAAATAACACATTAATTTTTTTACTCATCACTCAAAATATATCGCTGCACAATACGGATAGGGAGGGGAGAATCTTGCTTATTCTTTCAAATGGGATAACTTTTATAATTTGATAACTTGAAGATGAATGAGTGTACATAACTTTGCCCTTTATATGCATTACAAGGTGATAAAATATTAAAAAAAATTAAAAACCTATGGTAATTTGCATGTGAGAAGCAGTGATAAACAGCTAGACCACAGGTAGAGCATATAGGCTCAAGAATCAGGAAATTACAGCAACATGAGGTGTAGTCGTATTACTGCCACAAATTGTTGAGTTAGTATTCAGCTTAGTGAAACAAAATAGCATGGTAGGCGCCTACAATTTTTCCTCAAAACGATGCAATTAATGCTTGGTTTAAAATATCTCTTACGTTTTAGGACCACAGTCCGAACAATCACAGCACATGCATTTGATGAAGGCTACTTAGAAATTTAGAGTTAGCGCATGGTCTAAGAAAGGACTAAAGTATATGTAATATAATTTTTAAAATTAAAAAATTTAGGTCCATACCATATTTCAAGTCCATCAGGCACTAAATAATATTTACTCAAAGATAATAAAGTTCGATGAAGTATAGAGTGTTCTTTTAAGATTTCTATTTCTTTTTTTTTTTAATGAACCCATAAATAAGCATAGAAATTTGAATTTATGTAGGGATGGAGAATGGGATCCATTATGAGGATGGAGACAAGGATGGGGATGAAATTGCAAAAGACTAATTAAGTGAGTCATCAATTGTAGGTGGCAAAATATAAATAATATAAGTGATTAAAAATGCGTTTGTAAAAAGTGGTTATAAGAGCTAAATTTTATATATAATTGAAAAAATTGAATATTGATTTTTTTTAAAAAGCTACTTAGTTTAGCTTCTAAAAAAAAGCTGAAAATTAATTTTTTTTAAATTTTAATTATTTTTTAAAAATTATTCAAATATACGAAAATTATTTTTTTGACAAAAAAAGTAATTATTAGCTAAAATAATCACAAACAAATGCACCTTAATTTTGATATATTATTAATATAAAAGAGTTTTATGTTATTATGTAATCAAATATTTTTATTTATAAGACTTTTAAGATAATAAATAATTAAGCAAAACACTTTTACTGAAATGAAAATACTTAGTTAAATATTTGTGTAAAATTTTGTGACACAAATATTGCATGTAAATTAAATTCATAATAGAAACACTAAATACGAAGTACTTATTTAATTTTAAACTCAACTTAAATATTACGATGCATGGCTCTTTAATTCCTATTTATATTTTATAAAATACAAGTTAAAGTTTGTTACAATCCTCTCTCTTTTGGCAGATTTATATGTACACACGTTGAAGTTCTCTTTTCTCAAAATGTCCCACCTCTGACCTGTTTCGTCCAAATACGCAATGATTCAAGTTTTGCATATGCTCTTCTATTCAGAGCCACAATTGTCACGTAACTATTTGGACAAGTGGACAACTGAATTGACCCAAAACAGTTTTGGAATTAGACCGAATAATTTTGAGTCCTGTTATTTATAATTACTATATTTAAATATCATGTTAACTAATATTTTATTTATTATTAAATTGAATATGAATTATATTTAAATAAGATTTATATTTTATTCAATAATAAAAAATATAAGTTAACATAATATTTCACACACAATGAATAAAATAATATTTTTAAATAATTTATGAGACGGTCATTTCCAATGGATCATGAAGCATGCAAGCAATGATCCCTTCAATGTGGTTACTTTTTCTCAACCACTAACCATGCATGGTCCCGCAGTTACATGTCGGGGGTGTTGTCGGAATGACGACATATACATACATATATATGTATCCTTCTTATTCTGTCAATCAGTTTTCAATATATGAAAAATAAGTAATATATTAAGTAATAATTTAAAACTTTTAGATGTTACTAAATATTTATTTTTTAATGACAAGTTATGGATGAAAAAAAAACATGATTTAGCGACAAGATGATTTTCATCTCCTATTAGAGTTGAGGGACTATTTGACCCCAACCAAAAAAACGGAGGATTAGGAATTAAAAATTATACATCTTTTTAGTTGATATATTTAGATATTTTAGTTTTGAATTATCCATATTTAATCTTATCAAATAAATTTTAGATTTTATATAAAAATTAGAGTAAAATACTATTCACTCAATCTCTTGAGAGATAACATCATTATACTCCATCCCCTCTATTTATATATATATATATATATATATATATATATATATATATATATGTATGTATATACTTTCTTTCCTTATAAAATTAAGATAAGCTTCACTTTTAAAAAAGCTATATGTGGCTTATAATAATATAAAATATTGAATTATATACACAATTTTAAATTATTATTATATTAAGAAATAAAATTATTAGAAAAAATAATTAGTAATAACAATAAAAATTAAAATAATGTATTTTTTAGACTTTTTATTTACAATATTTTATTGTAACATAAAATTCTTCTATTATGTTTTTTGTGATTTATCTTTATATAAAAATTAATGAATATTTTTTATATATATTTTAATATATTAATATTAAAATAAAAAACAGAAAATATGTCACTTTTTATTTTTAAAAAAATAATAAAAATTATTTTTAACATCAATAATTTATTTTATTAATATAGTAAAATTTTAAAAATTAAATCAAGTATGTGTATATATAAATATATCAATATTTTATATTTTTATTATAAGCCACATGTATTTTAATTTTTTTAAAAAAACTTAATATTTTTTCAAAATTGAAATAACAAGTATGAGAAAATGAAGAATTAATAAAAAGTTTGAATAAAATTAAAATATAGTCTTTCTCAATTTTTTAAGGAGGGAGTGTATGTTTTAGAAATAAAAAATAGAAAAGTATAATAAAGTTTTCTCTTAAGGGAGAGGATCATATTTTATCCTATAAATTATAATTCATATTATTGGAAATGAGATTTTAAATTAATTTTTAAATTAATTATTAAGAAGATATAACAATACTGAAGATTTGTCTATCCGCATTTACCGCGCATCTAAAATGAAGGCTCAAATCACTAAAACAGTTGAAACTGCACTGTCATCCGTATTCGCCTTAAAATATTAGGTGATACATATTAAGTAGAAAGATGTTAGTCGTTGATTGTTTAACATTTCAATGACAGCATTAAAAATGAGTTAGAAAATTGAAATATTGATCTATGAATAATACAAGGATTTTTCTAATAAGTGCCATTAGAGTACTGAGTAAGAATACCAAAAAAAAAGAGGTTCAAAACTTTGGAGTGAACCTCATATTTTGAAAACATCAAAATTCATATTCCTGTTAGAAAATAGAGTAGTTTGCCAAAAAAAACTTTGTTGTTAAGTTTACTGGCAATAGGTATATCTACTGCCAAGAGGTATGTCTACTACTAATGAGTATGGCTCCTGCTAAGGGATATGGCTATTGCCAATGGTTGTGTCTCTTACAAAAAGGATGTCCAACAGTCATTTTGTTTTAGAACAATGTCTATATATACATGGTTCTTCTACCACAATAAAAAACACAAGGCAATAAAAAATTTCTCTTCTTCATAAACACTCTATAGGAGGTCTTTGGACTTGCTCTTCCAAGACTTCAAGGTGCTTAGATTAATCCTAGGGTGGATTGCAGTAATCATTGTAAGAAACTAGTGGGGGGCAATTAATATCATAAGGACAGGGTGATATTTGATTTCGTTTCAAGCTTGCAAAGATTCCATCACTTTTTCTCTTCCTTGCAATAACACTTCTCAACCCAAGAATTTTGGGCCTTTTTGGAACCGCTTTTGTATTATTGTTTTTTAAAACTATTTTAAAAATCAAGTTTAAAATTGGTTTTTTAAAAATTGAAGTTTGAGAATATGATTGAATAAGTTTTTGAAGGAATCTTAAATCCCCAATTTCTCCCAAAACTAGTGTAACTCACCAAAGAAAAGGAACAAAGGATTGAAACTATGGAGGCTGTCACGGCAATCGGCCCTGTGCGAGGGGTTGCTTGGGTGGTGCCAATGCTTGAGAGATGGGACAAGGTTTTATTTTTTGTTTTGTAAAACATCTAAAAATTATTTTTTGTTTTCAGTTTTTAAAACTCAAGAAGTATTTTTTTAATTTTTAAAACTAACATTAAGAAAATAAGTTGTCAAATAACTTCTTTTAGTTTTTTATTTTTTAAACTCAAAATCTATTTTGCAAAATAGTTATCGACCAGGCCGTTTTATTTTTGATTCCTTAAACAATGTGCTAACTGTTTAGATAAATTCAAACTACAAAGTAAATTGTTTTTCTTGTACTTCCACTCCATAGTTCGTTTATTATATCCCCTCATTTTCAGCTGTACTTACTTACATCCAAGCGCAGCCAATTCATGATTATATTTCACCAAAACCCCCTTTTTTCCGACTTGGTGCAAGTGAAATAGCAATAGCTGTTTGAACAAGTAACATGCACAACCAAAGAACCAAAGACAGGAAAAGGGACGAAGAAGATAAGAGGAAAACCTGCAAATATTGGTTATGGAATTATGGTACACCTGCATGTCCAATGCCAGGGCCTGCCTTTTGTGGGCGCTGGTAATTGTCTCAGCCACATTTCTTCCAAAATGATAGCTAAAAGATTTTACTATATTTTTCCATAAACAATTATATGTTATCTTTTTATATGACTTACTAATTAGTTATAGTAAAAATCATATAATTTTAATATAGCATAATCATGCATAATAACAGATGACCATATATTAAAATTTCCGTTTATAAATCATTACCTTTTTTTTTAATAATCAACTTCCCCATCACCTCACTTTTATATTATTTTACCTTCTCTCCAACAACTTAAATTATGAGACGTATATACATTGTCAAGGCACATATCATTGGCACGGTGGCATGTGTGATGGCAAGGGGCTGCCACAAGGGTCCACAAAATCCTCTAATCATAAGTTAGGTAAATGTTGATCCAATGGCGTTCATGAGAGTCTAATGCTAGCTATATCATATACTAATCGTATAAAGTTCCCTAGGTCCAAAAGGGGTCATTTCTTTTCTCTGTTCTAAACCATAAATAATTGAAAGCAGGAAGTCCAAAAGTGGTGTTAATAGGTACTATAATTACAAGACAAGTAGTGGCTAATTATGTCACAAAACTCAGTTAAAAACTTAAATTAAAGAGGTGTCACAAACAACTTTGTGTCTAATCATCTGCGCATGTGTGGGTAAGGAAGGAATAATCATGGGTTAGATTAGGCGTGCGCAAAAAGCCCCTCACAACAAATTTTGTAGTCTTGTCATTTCTCCCTTTCAATTAGTGAGAGGCTAATATTTCAAACTATTATCAAGTCTTAAAAAAAATTTCCTTTAACAATATTTTTTTTATATACATAAAATTTAAAATTAAACCTTAAATCATATGTCTAAAAGATTGAAATCCCTTCCATTTGCGCCAACACAAAATCCATCACAATATAAATAATGACGGAATTGATGGAGGGTCCCAAAATTTCGATAATGGTTGGGTTGTGGAGGGACTTGTCCTTGACAAACTGGCCATTGGGGACCATGTGGCTTCCTTTTCATGCCCAACACTCTGGCTTTTGCTCCACCTCTGCCTTTAGATTTCAAGAATAAGTTCCACATTTTGATGGTACATTTTGGGTTACAACTTGTAGATTCTCTCCAGGTTTTACGCTCTTAAAAGCTTAACATGATTATATATTGAATTTGATATTAATGGTATTATCCAATATAATATTCAATCTATTATGAGATTAACAAATATAATTAATTTTTATGTCTATCATTTAAAACATCATATAAATAAAAAATTTGAGTAACAAAGGCATCAAAAATAAACTTTTATATATTGTAATCAACTTATTTCCACATTCATACCACCACCACTTCTGGTATTTATTCACAACTTTAACTAATGGTGTTATGGTGCAACAGAAATGACCCATTCTAAAGCATTATGAACCCATAAATGTTTCGGTATAATATCCATGGCAAAATGCTTCTTATAATAAAGAGTAATATTATTTTAATTCATATTTTATACATATCAACACACTCACATTCACCATTAGATGAGGTGAACTCAAATTAAGTGGAATCTACATCCAATTTAATGATAGATATGAGTGTGTCGATAAGATATCTCATAAAATGTGAATTAAAATAATATTTTTCTATTATAAATTCAAGGTTTATATATAATACACTTTTGTTTTTCTTTTTTGTGGGAGAGGACAACCCATGATGATCACGGCAAGAAGGTCCAATAAATCATGATATAAAGGCATAAAAAAGGCATCATTGCAATTTGTAAATAGAAAAATACCATCATTACTGAATTACTGATTTGATAATTCGTTAATAGAGTAATCATGAAATTGTACGCAACAGGCTGCCATTTTTTACAAAAGAATTCGGTTAATTAATGCCATTTCTATGAGCCTATACTAATTCTAGGGATAAAAGTGAACTAAGCGACTAGGCCTTGATTAAGCACGATTCAATTCAACAAATTAAAAACAAAGATAGCCTTAAGGGAAAATGAGACAGAAAATTAGACCTGTAACATTACTAAATTTATCAGTCAAGTAAAATCAGCAATAAAGATTGGGATTAGAAATTCGGGAGCGTCCTCAATTCACATGCCACTGACATCAGCTAGAGCATAATTTGCCCGCGACACTGCAAAAAACATAAGGGAAAATAACAGTTATTTAAGGGAAAAAATAATAAGTAAACCCCTATTCCAATCTCCTAAAAATATATTAAGCGATAAATTTGTTTTTCAATATTTGAAAGTTCTCTATTGATCTTTTATAATTTAAAAAATAATAAATTGGTTCATTTGTATAGATTCATAAAGTTAAAAAAAAATTATATGAATCAGTATGAATGGATGAACCAATTTATCTTAAACTTTGAGAGCCTAGTATAAGACTTTCAAATTTTAAAAAACTAATTTGTTTCCCCATATATTTATAAAAGGGCCAAAAATAAGTATTTAATAAAAAATAATTATTTGTAGGATGGACAACCTCTTCAAATTGCAACGACGACCCCCACTTTAAGACCAGGTTCAACCCCATAAATTTGGATTGGCTCTTGGCCTAACTATAAAATACAGATTTTGATCCTTTCATCAAAGTTTTAAATAATTGTCTTAACTTATCAAATAACATATCATAATTTTACAAATCTATAACTCAACATATGACCATACATAAATAGTATCAAAATGACAATAATTCTGAAAATTGCAATTAGACTCAAGTGAAATCCAAACATTAAATATGATTCCAATCCAATGCTATGCAACTAAGTACAAAAGAGTGTTTAGCACTGAGTATGTAAGGGTTGACTAAAACGTCAAAATCTCAATTATCTTGTGAAAAACCATAAATTAAAATTGTCATTTTTTTCCCGAACACGTTAGGAAAAGCCAGTCAAGTCAGTAGAATTGTTCACAAGCATCATTGAAGTAAACATAGTTATATGTTCCTAGGAGTCACTTGTACTAACATACGACTCTGGAGTCAATGAAAGTTTGAATCTTTGCAGTTGCGGGATTTACATGATGAACCCGAGGGTGAAAATCATTTTTTTCACCCTCAAAAAATTCATTTTTGATATATTTGAATAATTTCTTAAAAATAATTAGAATATAAAACAAATTAGTTTTTAGTATTTTTCTAGAAGTTTTTTTTTATTTGGAGTTATTTTTAGAAGTTAAAAAAAGTTGCTTCTGAAAAAAAATAACATTTTTAGCCATATATAAAATTTAAGTTTTTATTTTGTCAAAACTTTAAGTTTCAAAATTGTTTTTGGTACAAGAGAGGGTCGAAGTCCAAAGGAAAAGAGACAGAAAAACTAGCGATAACAATTTTCATATTTTTCAATATTTTCTTTATAAAATTTAAGAAATAAAAAAATTGAAAATAAAAATTTAAATTGTTTTATAAAATTAAACGCATCATTGGTTTCAGTTTTGGAAACTGGACCTGAGGTTCGAGCAAAATTTTTTCTTTTATCAACTTCTTCTATTCAAACCATAGTTTGGGATTTCAAAATGGAAAAGAAAACATGCCCACTTGAGTCTTGGGTGTTAGGTTTGAGATTTGTATGTCACTTGTTCATTATATACTTTAATTTCTCCCCAGAGATAAAGTTTCATAATATTTTTTAAAAATTTAAAACGCACCCAAAACTAGGGCTTTTTGTATTTTGGACTAAGTTATAACTAATGCTGAAAGCCCGAAATTTGTTTTCTAGGTGGTTATCTAAGATGTGTAGACCCAGACCCAAAAACAAAAACAGATAAGTGTAGAGCAAATTTCTCGACTCTCAAGGTCAAGGGTTGCAAGACCAATAAGAAAAGGCATGGGTTGGTTCTTCCCTTTTTTAACTCTCCCTTTCCCTTTCCCATGTCTATCTCTTTTTAAAAACACCTCTTGCATCGATGCCTTGACCAAAATATTAAAAACCACTTGCAGTACAGAATGGGCCAATGGGCTAAGAAGGGTGAGGTTTCTTTAGACAAAAAAAGAAATTCAAGAAATTAGACCCCAAAAACACCTCACAACAAACGTGGTTGTAATTTGTAATCTTGTGTACTGCAACGTGAGGTTTCAACCAACCTCAGGCCTCACAAGTCACAAATATTGTGCATCTGAATCTTCTCGGGCTTGACGTTGGCCTCCAGTAGAAGAAGCACAAAAACAAAAAAACAGGAGTTTATAGAGAATTGAGTCTAATGATTTTACAAATTCAAAGAGAAGTTGGTATAATAATTTTATGAACTTAGGGAATTCCTTAACAAAATTTTATGGATAAAGAGAAATCGAAGTGAATTTCATCAAATTGCATTTGAGGTCGTATAATTTGCCCTTTGTAATTAGTTTTCTCTTGGGTATTCTATATGTTATTAGCGATTAAATTAAGCTAATTATATTTATTTTAACTTACAAGTAGTATAATTAATTATTGTTTTACCAATGAGTGCATAGATGAGTTGGCAAGGAGTTCTTCTAACTCAATTAGAAGTATCGAGTTTAATTCTAGGTAGAGGTAAAGTAGATCATTTGGTAGAACCTTCGACTTGTCTACATTTTACATAGTTATGCCAAACTTATTTAGTAAACAAATCAGGCTTAGGCTTTTCAAAAAACATTTTTAGCTAAATAGATCGGTTTTAGATAATGAAAATAGCCTCTAGGCATAACAAACTAACATACTTATATTATTATTATTATCATATAAAATTATATAATTTTAAAAATATAATGATAATAGAAATATTTTAATCTCTTTAAAAGTAAATTTTTTAACCAATTTAAAAATATTTTTTTGACACACTCCTTTCATTTTAGATTAACTGTTCACTTATCATTTCTAGAAAGCATAAATTATATTTTTTTGAAATAGGGATAATTCAGTCCATTTATAAAATCTTATACCATTACATTGTTTATTTAGTGTTTTCTTAATCTGTTTTTTTTTCTTGACAATTAATCTGAAACAAATGAGGTATTTAGAAATCTTTTGACTTATTTAAGAATAAATATTTTGGTATTTTTTTAAAAAAATTATAATTAAAAAAGCCTTTAAATAGGCTCTCAAATAGACTAAACTTTTAGAATACTAGACGAAGGTCATAAAAGGCCTATATTAGATAACATATATAAACTTATGCTACCTTTTGGGAATATAGGACATATTTAAATCAAAATCTAGTCTAACCTATACTACTTTCACCTATAGTTCTAGGTATACAATTGCATTAAAGCTAAAAAAAAAGGGGCTTTATTGTCCTAATGGTACTATCATATTAGAATATAATTGCCGCTAATATGATAATACATGTGCTTTTTGGGTGGAAGAAAACAAATAAAACCTTTGGAGGATTGTCTGGATTAACTTATTTTTTCAATTTTAAATGATATAGTTGAAGGTTTTATGCAACTTTTTTTTTCTTTTATGAAAAAATCAATTATTTCTTCCAAAATTATCTTTACCAATAATGAAAACCATACCCAAAATGTGGTAGTAATAAGCTGGAATTTTGTCAGTGGTTTAGGGGCTGTTTGGCATTACGTTTTAAAATTGTTTTCAGTTTTTAAAAATAAAAAATTAAGAAAACTTGTTTGGCCATACGTTTTTGTAACATAGATTTTAAAAACGAAAAAATAGATTTGTGATTTTAAAAAAGAAAATGCAAAACACTTTAAAGATGTTTTCTTCAACTTTTGTTTTCAAACTGAAGAAAAACATGGTGGCAACTTAGTAAATATTGTGTTTTATTGTGTTACCACCATTGTGTTTTCTAGTTTGTTTCATTTCCAAAGAGTAAAGAGTAGAGCAAGAGAAGGTCGAAGGAGGGGTTCGGGTCGCCATGCGGCTCTTGCGCCACGCACTCAACTGAGATCTCCTGGCGACGCGACCTGCCTTCGCCACGTGCGCGACCGAGTCTTTTGCCACCCGCGACCTCCGCCTGGCCACGCACGTGACCGTGACCTCCACCACCCGCGAACCTAGCCCCAGCCCAGGTGCTCTAACCAAGCTTCTTGCAAAGCTCCTGAAAGTAAGAGCTCATGAGATTGCCTTCAAGCAAGTTGAAACAACCCCACCAGCGACACTGCTCCTGGCCACCTAGGAGCTCCAGCGACCCGAGCATAGCGACCAAGCACCCACGACCCACTCACGCACGCCTCCGCCCTCCCACCGCCATGCATGTGACCTCTCCTCTGCATGGTGATTTTTAGTTTTTGATGGTGGTTTTTGGCTGATCTTGATGATGGTGGTTTTTGGCTTGTGATGGTGGTTTTTTGAGCTTGATGATGGTGGTTAGTTGTGATGGAGGAATGTTACTCAAGGTTTCACATTGTGCCAAACATTTTTTTTTATTTTATTAATTTTAAAAGTTATTTTTAAAAAATTATCCAAATAAGTTTTCTATTTTTATCATTATAAAACCGTTTTTAAAATTAATTTGCCGCAGGTTTTTTCGTTTTTCTATTTTTAAAAATTGAACTTAATTTATTTTTTAAAACAGTTTAAAAATTTAACAAAAACACTCCAAACAATCCCTTGGTATTTTGTATTTTGAGGCATGTGCTTCCATTTTTGTTTTTTTGGCGTTCTTGGTCATTTATTTATTTATCATTTATTGGATAACAATTTGAGCACATTGGTACAAACTTTGAAGTGAGTTTTTTTTAACAAAATCATCTGTATTTAAAGTTTAATAACCAATTGAGCGGAAGGAGCTCAAATTCGATAAACATGAATTTTTGGTTTAATCCCGAAATTCATATATAAAAAAAAAGTTGGATGATTTCCGCTTAGATCCCTGACTTGGGGAGCTTTGTCAGGAGTCAATTAGTTTTGAATTTAGGGAAAATGATAGAAACCTCTATTTTATTTTTCATGGGATAAATCCATACATACTTAGTGAAGTGGTCTACAAGAATTAAATAAAAGGAGAAACCATCTATGGACCTAATGGGAGCCAGTCCCCATACATATAAGTATATAAGTTCCAAGGGCCTATGACTAGTTCCAGTGGAAATAGAAAACGGTAAGTTGTCACTCTTGGCCGATGCATCAGCTTGACATCAACAATGTCTTCCTACAAGGGGACCTCAATGATGTTTTATTCATGGACCAAGCCTCAGGCTTCAAACACAATCAGTTTCCTAATCATGTTTGCAGATTACACAAAGCCATTTATGGCCTTCATCAAGCTCCTAGAGCATGGCATAAGGCCCTCAAATAATTTATTCTCTCTTATGGCTTTCAAGAGTAAAAGTGATCCCTTCTTATTCATCTATTCCACTCAACATGTTACTTGCTATTTCTTGGCTTATGTGGATGATCTTCTTATTATGGGCAACAATTCATCTTTCCTTAATACTTTTATCACAACACTTTCATCCATATTTTCTTTAAAGAATCTTGGACAGCCCCATTACTTCCTTGGTGTTGAGCTCATTCCTAACAACCAGGTCTATTTTTATCTCAACACAAGTTTATTTGGATATTCTAGACTGATTTGATATGGCAGGTGCAAAACTCATCAACTCCTCTTGCTACTATTACAAAACTCACTCTAAATGATGGTTTTGCAGCTCCTGATGCTACCAATTTCAGAAGAATTATTGGTGCCCTACAATACTTCACGATGACTTGACCTGATATTTCCTTTGCCATCAACAAGTTGTCACAGTTCATGCACAAACCAACTTCCCTTCACTTGCAGCATCTTAAAAGACTACTCAGGTATTTAAAGTCATCAATCAACTTCAGGTTACAACTCAACAAGCCTACCAAGTACAATATAGTTACTTTTTCTGATGCGGATTGGGGTGGCAATGCTGATGACTTTACTTCCACTTTCGCACATATTAGTTTCTTTGGTGGCAATCCAGTTTCATGGAGCTCCAAAACAAAGAACAGTTGTCAAGTCCTCTACCAAAGCAGAATCCTGAGCTATAGCCACTGCTACATCATATATAATGTGGTTAAACAATTTGCTCAGGAGCAAAGTAGGTCTACATATTCCCTCCTACCTGTGATAATGTAAGAGCCACTTATCTATGTGCAAATCGGTTCTTCACTCCAAAATGAAGCACATATTTGTGGATTACCACTTTGTTCGGGAACAAGTTCAAGCAAGGCAACTCATTGTTTCACATATCTCCACCAAAGATCAAGTTGAGATGTCATGACTAAACCCCTATCTCTTCCTAAGTTCCAAGATCTTCATGACAAGATGCAGGTTCCGATGGAAACCTCATCTTGAGGGGGTGTATAGGAGCAACATAGAATTAGTCAATTAGTTTTGAATTTGAAAATTGTATTTCATGGTCAAGCCCTATAGCTCAATCCCTATTATAGTGGTTTGTTACAAGAGTATCATATTGGTTCGCAAGCATAGGATTAGTGAAAAACACTCGTGTATATATATTTATTCTATTCAATCAATAAAGCAATTCACTTTTCCTTTTCTCTATACTTTGTCTCTTCTCAAACATTTTATCATTCCTTGCTAACCAAATCCTCCACATCAAGAAAACTCCTCAGACATATTCTTACGGCTATTCAGATCATTTGTAGGCTTGTCAACATATCAGTCCACCATGTTGCAACCATGATAATTGAAGTAGTCTTGCTCGACGCCATGCTTTTGAGAATGTGGGCAAGAAACCAAGCAATGGTATATTGATTCCGATCAAGTCAGAAACCTTGGGCATTGACCAACAATGTGAGAGATCCTTGTCTTCAATTTTTACCTTAATAGGGATATCTTCATGCATGGCTTTCCAAATGAGTACTTAAACCTTAGGATGACATTGTGGCTTTCCAGATTGCCTTCATCAGACAAATTGCATGCATTTGATCTAGTGGAGGATGATAAAATTGGAATGCAATCTCATACCTTGAGGATATGTTTGTAAGTTTAGATTTTGAAGGAAAAGGGAAGGGAGATGAGGACTTCTAGTGTAAAAATATATTACAAGTCTTCCTCTTCCCTTCTCCAAAACTCAAACTTACAAACATACCCTAAAGTAACTAAGTACCGCCATTCCTCTCCCTCACCCTAATCTGTCATCACACTACACAGTAGATATTTTGCAAAATTTCATCTACCACCAGTTTAGTCTAATAAGTTGCATGTTCCAATGTCCATCATCTGTAAATTAATAATTGGTTATCCAACACTAAGCTACTATTAAAGAAATCATTTGGCTGAATAGTGAACGAATATCTTCTGTATTGCCAAGGGTCAGATTGGACTCCTTGTCACCCAATCTGCCACTTAGGCCCCTTCTCAAAACACTTTTCTTCCTTCAAGCAACCTCTCCATACCCAAGATGGATTATTCCCACCTGAGCATTCATAAAGGAAGAGTATGTAAGACATTTTTTGAATCAAATATTTTTATTGATAGGATAATATATGATTAGATGTTCGTGCAAATTATTTTTATACTAATCGTATATGTAAGTTAATATAAAACCTTTTTGATACAAATTTCATACAAAAATCCAATCAGAAGTATTGATATTTAGTAGCAAGAGTATGAAAACACGCGAAGATTGAATCCACCAACAAAATGAGGTTATTTGCACAAAGAGTCATGCATCAAAGAGAAAATTGAGAAATCAAGCAGTACGTTTTCTAACTAGTGTTCATCATAAAAGTACGCAAAGTGATTCCAGTCAGAAAGCTTATCACTCACGAAATTTAAAATATTACAAGTAAAAACATAGAGTAAACGTCTATATTGGTCCCTATAATTTTTTTGATAGACAAATTGTTCAAAAATTATAAACAGGAATAAGTCATAATTGTTAAAATAGGATATTATAGGTCTTAACGGCTGTCAATGCTCGGCTAGGAGGAGGCAGAGTGATAAAAAAGCTCGGTTTGGAAAGGTGAAACGTCTGAGAGGAAATATAGCTTGAACAAGATAAGGAAGATCTTGGCTAGGACTAGGCAAAGCTCGCTGGCAGGTTGGAGACTGATAGGCATGTGAGTCAGCCACTTATCATCAGAGCTTATCTTCAATCGCTCGTTCTTCAAGCTCTATTTCCTCAAATTAGTTCCACCTTCACGTAGCTCTTTTTCATCTTTATCTCCCAAGGCTTATGCAGGTCAGGGACTTATAGTGTCCCATGTTTAAATTGTGAGGATCAATTTAATGTTTATAATTGTTAGAGATTAATTTGTTCATTAAAAAATGTGAATCAATTTGGTGTTCCTCAAAAACATATAATCAGTAGACAATATAAAACTTATGCATTGACCATGTAAATTTTTTTAAGCTTTCCTCCAATCAATATTATTATACCAGTAATTCATCACGTCGGTGTATTAAAATTACACTTCCAAAACTAAATACATCAAGATTAATGTAAAAGATATGATGTTTAAATCGAATTCCGATCCTGCCCTCTTTGCAAGAATAAAGTAAACAAATTTAAAAAAATTACACAGCACAACACATCGCAACGAATATAACACCACCACCACCACAACCACAACAACCCCAACCACAATCCGAAATAACTATAGCTCCTCAGATCTATTTGTTGCTTCACAACTACACAAACCCCCTTCTTCTTCTTCGTTACGATCTCGAACGACATGTCGTTTCGGAGATCCCTAGCGTTCTCCGCAACCCTCTTCCTCTTCTTCTTCCATGGCGCTCTCTCCTTCTACCTTCCCGGCGTTGCACCTCAGGATTTCCAGAAGGTTCCATTTCCCTCACCCTCTTTTCCTATTCCACCTTCATATTTTCATCCTTCTCGCGTTTATCGAAACCTAGATCTGTGTGTGTCAGATCTCGGATCTGTGATAAAAGTCATCGTTCCCTTTTTTTGGTTTTGGGTGTCGTTTTCAATTGAGTTTGTTGTTTCTTGCATTTTCTATTTTGCAACATTTTGGTTTATTGTGTGGATTTTAAATTTTGATCTGCAGTTATTGAAATGATGTGAGTATGTCTACCCAAAAAAAAAAAATGATGTATGTGTGAGTGTGGTGCATTTTTTGATGATTTGTATACTTGATCTACTTTATTTATGGTGGTGATGCGGCGTTTTCTTTGTTAAGTTGGTGATGGTGTGAAAGGTTTTAGCATTTTAAGCTGATTCGAATTTTCTGAGCTCGATATGTGATTTTGGAATAGTTGTTACTGTTGGTGTGGTTGACGCGGAGGCGTGTGATTTATTTGAATGTGAATGTGGAAGGTATTAGAAAGGAAAATTGTGCCCTTAGATTTGTTGGCCGTTTGGATTGGACACTAGCGTGTATGATTTGTTTTGTTGTCGAGGAGTTGCATTGTAGTAGTTTCTACTTTCGTGCAATTTTACTTTGTCTTGTTCTAAATCAGAGTAGTTTGATTTTGATGTATAAGTATTGTTAATTTGTGGTTTTTCCTTTTGCATGGCTTAATGAGGAGAATAGATTTGAATTATGCTTGTTTGTGTTGTATATTGTCTCATGAGTAATTTTGTTACTTTTAGCATGTTTATGACTGCATCTTGTCGTAGAGTTCAAATTAGCTGAATTTTGGAAATCTAAGGGTCTGTTTGGTTTCAATTTTTCAAATTTTGTGAAGGAAATATTGAAAACATTGAAAACTATAATATTTAGTTTTCAGTATTTCTTTCACAAAATCGATCCTGAAAACTGAACAACTAGAAATGAAAGCTATAAGGGGTTGTGTGCTTTGCTGAAAACAGTTTTCAGTTTTCAGAATTTTGTGAAGAAAATACAAAAAACTGGATGAAAACTGTGAAAACTACAAAATCCAGTTTTTCGGTGTTTCCTTCACAATCTTGAAACTGGAAAACTGAAACTGAAAAATGAAATCAAACAGTCCCTAAGGGCCTGTTTGATTACTGTTTCCATTCCTGTTTTTCATTAGGCCTATTCCTGTCTGATTACTGTTTTTCATTTTAGAATTTTGTGAAAGAAATGCTAAAAACAGAGAAAGTAATATTTCCCTCTTCAGTTTTCATTTCCTTTTTCACCATTTCATCCACCACACGGTCCACACGGAACATGAAAACGGAAACCAAATAGGCCTTAATGTTAACTCCTTGTTCCTTCCTGTGCTGATAATTTACTTTGTTCCTTCAATGTGTATTTCTCTTGTTATGTATGTTTCTTTGCATGGATTCTGCAATGCACATTTCATTTGTTGCACACGACTAGATTCAATGTGGCTTTCAGCCTTCTTCCTGCAACTTTATAGTTTGGTCTCACACCCCTTTATTTCTGTATGTCCTGAATTCATGTGTAGATCTACTTCTAATATTTATGTGGTGCAGGGAGATCAATTGCAAGTGAAAGTAAACAAATTATCATCAACAAAGACCCAGCTGCCATACACATATTATTCACTTCCATACTGTCGCCCAGGCAAAATATTGGATAGTGCTGAAAATCTTGGTGAGGTGCTTCGTGGTGACCGTATTGAGAATTCTAATTATGTGGTAAGTTTTCTATGGGATGTTAATTAATTCCCAGTTACTTATGTTATTGTTCCAACTGATTTACTCAGTGGCATATTTGCAGTTTAAAATGCGTGAACCACAAATGTGCAATGTTGTGTGCAAGCTCAAACTTGATGCCAAAACTGCAAAAGAGTTCAAAGAGAAGATTGACGATGAGTACCGGGTGAACATGTATGGCATTCCAGTAATTGTCCCATATTTTTCATGCCAGTAATTTTATCGTGTAAGGTATAATGGTTGTATCTTGCTACCTTTTACATGCAGGATCCTCGATAACCTTCCTCTGGTGGTTCCCATAAAACGTTTAGATTCGGACTCCACTGTTTATCAGCTTGGTTTCCATGTTGGACTCAAAGGGCAGTATAGTGGGGTATGCTCATTATTTTGTAGGACGATGTCTATTGTTGTGAATGCCAAATATTTTCTTGTGCTTATTTTGTTGAAATGGACAGAGCAAGGAGGAGAAGTATTTTATTCACAACCATTTGGCATTTACTGTCAAGTATCATAGAGACTCACTAACTGAATCTGCTAGAATTGTGGGATTTGAGGTTAGGCCATTCAGGTCAGTATTTTTGTGCTTGCTTTTTTCTATGACTGTATTCCATTTGACTGGTTGTGGTATGTATGCAATTCTGATTTTTGAAACCTGAATGTTGATGTGCAGTGTTAAACATGAATATGAAGGGAAATGGGATGATAAGACTCGCTTGACAACCTGTGACCCTCATGCTAAGCACACAGTTGTCAACTCCAACACTCCTCAAGAGGTTGAAGAGAACAAGGAAATTATCTTCACATATGATGTCGATTTTGAGGTGAGGTTATGTTGATAAAACAGTATGTGTATACTTTCCTTGCCATTTTCTTGATGGCTATTGGCTTACATGAGCCAAATAGTAAGTATATGGTTTGAGTAGAGAAGTTGATTAATGAATCATAATAGATAAAATTCCTCTTGTATTAGTGGATTTGTTTTTGTCTTCTTATCACGGTCTTTTTTAATTCCCGTACACCCAAATGGAGTTTTCTTCTTTTTCCTCTCCTCCTCCAATTAGTATTATTTTCATCAAAGATGATTGAGGAATCTATTTCTTATGACCTTGTTTTTCTGGTTTACCTGCAGGAGAGTGATGTGAAGTGGGCTTCAAGATGGGATGCCTATTTGCTAATGAATGATGACCAAATTCACTGGTTTTCAATTGTGAACTCATTGATGATTGTCCTCTTCCTCTCGGGAATGGTAGCAATGATAATGCTGCGTACACTCTACCGTGATATTTCAAAGTACAATGAGCTTGAGACCCAAGAAGAAGCACAAGAAGAGACTGGTTGGAAGCTTGTCCACGGTGATGTCTTTAGGCCACCAAACAACTCAGAATTGCTGTGTGTTTATGTTGGAACTGGTGTCCAGTTTTCTGGAATGTTACTAGTGACCATGATCTTTGCCATCCTTGGTTTCCTCTCTCCTTCTAACCGAGGTGGGCTAATGACTGCCATGCTCTTGCTTTGGGTATTCATGGGAATTTTTGCTGGTTATGCTGCATCTCGCTTATACAAAATGTTCAAAGGATCAGAGTGGAAGAAAATTGCCCTCAGGACTGCACTTATGTTCCCTGCAGTTGTCTCTGGCATTTTCTTTGTGTTGAATGCTCTCATTTGGGGACAAAAGTCATCCGGAGCTGTGCCATTTGGAACAATGTTTGCTCTGATCTTTTTGTGGTTTGGGATCTCTGTGCCACTTGTTTTTGTTGGCAGCTATGTTGGATTCAAGAAGCCCGCAATTGAGAATCCGGTGAAGACAAACAAAATCCCAAGGCAGATCCCAGAGCAAGCGTGGTACATGAACCCAGTCTTCTCAGTTCTGATTGGAGGAATCCTCCCATTTGGGGCCGTTTTCATTGAGCTTTTCTTCATCCTCACCTCAATCTGGTTGAACCAGTTCTACTACATTTTTGGCTTCCTCTTCTTGGTCTTCATCATCCTCATCGTCACCTGCGCTGAAATCACAATTGTGCTTTGCTACTTCCAACTGTGCAGTGAGGATTACTTGTGGTGGTGGCGGTCATACCTCACATCTGGATCATCTGCACTTTACCTCTTTCTTTATGCAACATTCTACTTCTTCACCAAGCTAGAAATCACCAAGTTGGTGTCTGGGATATTATACTTTGGTTACATGCTTATAGCTTCTTATGCCTTCTTTGTAGTAACCGGTACCATCGGATTTTATTCATGCTTCTGGTTTACAAGGCTCATCTACTCCTCAGTCAAAATTGATTAGATCTAGCCAGTCAGTGGCAATGGGTTGATCTACGGTCATGGATGAAGAAACATTAGTGTAAGGAATTTGAAATATCGGGCACTATCATGTTCAGAAACAGATGTAACCTATTCTATACACAATTTTGAATTGTGACGACACCGTGAGTTTCAATGAAGTAGGATCCCTTTTTTAGTTACAGATTGTAGGCTAAATTGGCTGTCTTCTGTGTACTCTCGGAGAATTACAAGTTCGCTCCGTGTCATATCATTTTGATTTTTATCAATTATCATCATTATTATTATTATTAGCAGTGTAATAAACATGAAATCTCTTATTGTCAGGTGAGTTAGCACTCGTGAATCATCATTGCCTGCTGAGCCGTTGTTACCGTATTCTTACTATTATAATTTGGATGTTATAGTGCAAAATGTACTCTAGTTCTTTTTTTGTCCATATGACATTGATATTTCATGAACGTATTGTTCAGTATGCAATGAAGGATAGTGTGATATAACAAGTCTTAAAACTTTGAGGTTAGTAAAGTAATTTCATAAATTTAGGAATTTCCAAAGCAAAATTTGCAGGATAGTATAAATTTCATTAAAGTTAAAGGGATGTCAATGTATTTTGCCCTTATTATTTAAGGGTGTTACTACTTTGTGCAATGTGCACGTTTGGTAATATCTTCATATAAAGAATTATTGCTCTTTTTCGTTATAAGCTTATATGACTCCAGTATTAGCTAATCCGGCACACCCTTATTATTATGAGGAATGAGGACCAATACCTGGTTACCTAACTTTTTTATTTCCCTCTAGCACAAGCATTTTTTATCACCTTGTATTTTTCATATTTGACAAATAATTTAATGTCTTCACGAAAAGTATTAAACTTGATTGGATTGTTAGAAACTTGAAATGGTAACAGGATTTTCTGCCCTTGATTTGGGTCTGCTTTATATTTTGGAGTAAATGGTTGTCTGCATGCTAAAGCAGTATATGATTCTTGACCGTGTTGCCAACTCAAGATTTTGTCACCAAGCCTTGTTATTCAATAGAAGTTGATATTATTTTTATTGTTTGTAATTAGTCTAAATGTTTAATTTGTCCTGTTAATAGAAGTAGCTGTGGAAGACTACTGAACGGATCATGAAAATAACTGGAAGGCAACTCCTCCTCAACACATCCTCAACAATATGCTTTAATACATGCTATAGCAGTGGAAGAAGTAGGTGATATTCTTCCCATTTGTTCTAACCTGATGCGCAAAAATTTGTGATGTATTCAAGTCAGTAGCATATTCAATACCAATACTTGTATGATACTTTTACATTTATATTATTGGCTTGACTCTATAAGATCATTTTTGCTGATGCACTATATAAGGTCTGTTACTCAAAAAATTCAATATAAAAATCAACATTTTGTTCTTACCACAATTTTTTCTTTCTCAAAATTATTACGAGGACAAGGAAGATTGTTATCTGGACGACTGGACAGTCTGAGTCGTGTTAAACAGATTGATATGGTGTTAGATAAAATAAAATATAGCCAGAACATAGATGGTGGACTCAAAAGTGGATCACATATATATATATATATATATATATATATATATTTCTGTCAATATTTTTGTGAATATGTAACATTACTTCCATTAAATATTCAAATGCAAATGGCAATAACATTTTCTTTTTCTCGTACAATGGCAAAAATTTCAAAAAAGTCATGTTCCATTACCTTTGTTGGTAACACTTGGGTCACAGCTCACCAGTTAGTGCTACCCAACTCGGCACGCCGATCGCATTGTCAGAGGGTTTATAAACATTGACCTTATTCTTGTTCTGCAAAATGGGGCTTGTAAATGAGATTGTACAATGTATGAACAAAAAACAATGTACAATCAAGATTGTATCAAAAGTGGTTACGGTTAAAAATTCTATTAATACCCAAAAAAAAAAAAAAAATGAAAACAACATAGAAAACTCGACAGCCAAACAGTGAAACAGGACATGGTTAGAATCTAGAATTATGGCAAATTAACAGACTTTATGTTAGCACCTGTATGATACGATTCATTTTTGGAGAAATTATTAAGTGCTAAGAGATCAAAACATTTCTCTTGCTACTGCTACAAACACGTGGCCTATATCCTTTTCAAACACAGAAAGAGCAAGATGAATTCAAGAAACACGAAGCTCGTTCACCTTACATACCATTGAACTCAAAACTTCACCAAAAAAAAAAAAAAAGGGCCTCATATGTACACTATTTCTTGGGGTGAGTCTCCTCAGGTTTTGCAACTCCAACAGAAACCTTTGCTACATCAGTAGCACTAGCCTCGGGCTTCTTCTTGACATACAAGACGAAGTACCCCACAGCACCCGTAATGAGCAAACCAGCCACAGTCATTGTGGTGAAACTGAAGGGAAGTGATTTCCTCTGGTGAAGAACATTCCCAGGGCCATGACCTGGGGGTCTCTTTGACCCTTCAACACCTGTCACAAATTCATTGATCTCCCTGAGTTTTAATAAAAATCGATTCAATAAAAAATCACCCTGAATCTATTTATAAAATTAGTTGTGAGATTCTAAATTTGTGAAATTATTATACTATTATTTTCTGAGTTTGTAAAATCATTATATCTCCTTTCCTTTGTTGCACATTAAACACAACGGTTAAGAAATGTTTGTGTTATGTTTGTGGTCAAAGAGAGTCGAAATGAATTTCATTAAATTTTGAGAAGGTGAGAATAATTTTCCTAGATATTATTGACTGATTGTATATGAAAAAAATATTAGACCAAATCTTGATTTTTTGGGATCAAAATATTGGAAGACAAGACAATGGCTCTAAGATTTGAAAGTCTAGTTGATATGTCCCTGACTATGTAAAACAGCATATTTTGATCCTTTTATTTTAGAGGCTTAGGAAACAAAATATCTCACATTTTGAATATCAAAAGACTTTGATTAGACTTCTAAGACCTGCAAAACCTACTTTATCTTCCAATATTTTGGTCGAAATTAAATTGAAATTTTTTTCAAAATACTATCATTATAATGTCATAAGATAAAAAATTGAATAAAAAATTGAAATTTTTTCTACTAACTTAAAAGAGAGGTTGTATCAAACACCTGCTGCCTTCACTTGTTCTGGGCTCATCTTGTGCGTGTCTGCCATTTTCCTCCAATCTTCCTCTCCCACCCATGATTCTTTCCTTTTTCGTTCTTTTCTGTTTTCTTTCTATATCAAGCTCTATGGGTTTCTCCTTCTTTGTGGAATGCAGAGAGCTATACCCACCTTACTAACTTTGCCTCAAAACAAGAAAAGGGGATGAAGCATAGTTTGTTTGCCACACAAGTTGGGTGCCTTCCCAACACGTGGTCACTACGCGTCGTTGAATAGGACACGTGTGATATGATTCATGAAATTAATTAAAAAACGTTAGCTAGCTGAAATTTTTGCTGGTGGTGGCTTGGTGCACATTGTGTTAGCATAGAAAGTAGAAACGAAAGTGCTTTTATCAAGCATTTATTCCTTTAAAGTAAGGCCTCAAGTTATAATATGGTGATAAGTGGCAAAAAGGAAAAGAAAATACCATAAATTAGGAAAATTTTATTTCCATAATAGGTTAACTTAAATTCAATTAACCGAAGTCTAGTAATGTGCTTTTACTTTAAATTGTTATATATATATATATATATTCAACAAATTGGATCGGATCAGTTTTCTATTCACGAAACTCACTTAGCAAGAGTGCGAGTAGATACTTGTGTTTGGCAAACTATCCATGAGGGGATGGTTTTGAGCTTTAACAGGAAATGTTACAACATTTTTCATAACGGAGATTAGCAAAGACGTTTTTAACTGCTTGCTTTAATAAGCAAATCTCGTAATATAAGTAGACATTGAAAGTGCCCAACTTAGCCAGTGCTGAAAATATTTAAACGGCGGGTGGCTGAGGAAGGAATTTTTCGGCGAGCTTAGAAGTCCAAGAGGCTCGGAGTAGTCAGAAAGGCAAAAAGATGGTTGAAATTAATGCAATTACTATGGAAGATGGGGATGTTAGTGGAATGATTGCTGAGAATAAAGTTGATAGTGAGTTCCAAAGTCATGTCAAGACAGGACATGGGAAAAAGGTCGATGTGAATTACAAGGAGTCGCACACAAAAACTTGCAAACCTAATAGATTATCATTGTACTGCGGAGGTGTTGGAAGAGTTATAGTTGGGCCTAAAATGTAAAAATATGGAGAATACACAAAACATGCCAAATAATACAGATAAGAAAATTATAAATAATTTGGGCCAAGAGACTTCTAGCCCAGATGAGGAAATTTCCTCTATGGTGGGCATTCCACTGGGTTTGGACCCAAAAGTTCCTCCTTGGGTCAAGTTGATGATTTCGTACTTGAAACACTAGCTCGCGTTGAGAAGCACGAAAGTAATGATGAGGAAAGCAATGAAAATTTCCTCAACGATGGGCATTCCATTAGGGTGTGACCGTGATTTGGGATTGATGGTAGAAGAAGGAAGACATTATCGTAGCATTGGCCGCATTGAAGCACAAAAATCTTCGAAGAAGAAGATGAAAAGGGTTAAGTGTAAGGAAAAAGAGCATGACAAAAGAAAGAAACAAGGCAAAATCAACAAGTGTGTCAAGATCTACTAGTTTGAAGGTTAGACGCATTGAGGGTGGGAGTGGAGTAGTCTAGTGTCAAAGATGAGAAGGTTTCCTTTTTTGGATAGTAGTGAAATTGATATGGCAGTTGTGGTTTATTTCTAGGTGATTTAAGTATGGGGTGAGAGTATTCATAAGTAGTGATGTGTGATTGGCTGGTTGCCATTAATTTGGTGGTACGATGTGTGTGACAGGAGGATTTTTTAGATCGAGTGGAAGAATTTATAGGAAATAGTTGGATCTATATGTAAAGGGTTATGAAAGAAGAGGAATGAAGCTCGGTTGGTGTCAAGTTTTAAGTGTGTTATTGGAAGGTGGAATTTGAAGTGGTCACTTGAACAATAAGGAAGACAAGTAATAGGGGTTTGGAATGGTTACAATGATGGATTTGTCGGGATGTTTGGCTCAGTGCTAATGCTTCTGATATGTAGAGAGATGCATGCTTCTTTGTTAGAATATATAACAAATGTTGTTATGATAGACATTGATGGATTTAGGTGATTTAGCTTTTTTTAGTTTTGTGTAAGTGTCAAAGTTTCTTTGCTGGTTGGTTGGTTCGGTGTTGTTTGTTTGTTTGATTTATTTTCGAATTTGTACTGTTTGTGGCTTGCTCCACTCATCTTGTTTGGGGTGTTGAGCTCTCTTCTAATTATCTAACAAAAAAAAGCCTAGTTTTGTGTAAGTGGCCACATAATTTTCATGAAGTGAGAAGATGTGAATAAAGCAATAATTGAGGTAAATAAATATCGGGAAACATGTTGTTTTGACTTGGAGTACATATCTTATTTGGTGTCTAAGTTTTGTGGTTTCTATTCCTATTAGATTTTGGCGATGCTAATGGTTTAGGCCACTCTCATTCATATGTAAGTTTTGAACCATGTCAAGTTCTACCTATCGACAAAGAGAGAGTGGAATAGAAATTACATTCATCTTCCAATTGGTGATAAAGTTGTGCGACCCACACTTTTATATGACTAAAAACATATTGAAGCATTTATTTTAAGTACTTCTTGGGTAGGTACTCCATTTAATATTGAAAAGGTAAAAGGTTGTACATAATTAGTACACTAATTACCAAAATTAATTTTAAATATTGTAAAAAAAAATAGTAATTTGAGTAGTGCCTATAAGAAATTATGTGATAAACAATCTCTACTTGAATTATTTTCGTATATTTCTTAAAATCTCAACACACACTTAATGTATAATGAATTTCTCTCTTTCTCTCATTTTTTTAATATTTTCATTATAAAAATAAAAATTAATTATAAGAAATATACTGAATATTAAAAATATTTAATAAAAGTTATAACTATATAAACAAAAATCATATAGTTCTAAAATAAATATAACGAAAGAATTCAAACTATCCAACAACACCTCATATAGCAAAGGAACTAGAAGGTTTAGCACCGGAAACTATTGGAGGATGATAGATGCGCTGTTTGTTTCAGATTCTCATCAACACCAAGGCCCAATGATTGAAAGGAAACCAACGTTTCTTTTGAGTAATAGTACTTTGTAGAGTGTGAATTTACTTTGGAAAGTGCATTTTTTTTTTTTTTCATTACCAAACTATAAAGAGGATGTTACCCAAACCGGTTGAGACTTGTTTTCATGTTTAGCAGGTGAGAGGAGTTGCGAGCATGGCATGGGTGAGAGCATGTCTTGGCAGAGAAAAGCGTGAGTTTTTATTGGGTCTATATATGCATTAGCACGTGAACTTCCATGTGCGCAAAACTTGTATTATAAACAATAGAAGTTGTATCGATATGAATGAGGAGCCTCGCATATTAGTTTAAAATAATTTTTATGAAATAAAATAAGAATTTAATTAGCATTCAAAAGTTATATTTAAATAAATAATTAAAATTATTAACTCATTATTAATTCCTTTTTTTATGCTATATACTAAGCGAACAAAGACACAAAAAAATTATTATGATGTATAAAAGAGAATATTATCATTTTTTTCGCTGCTTAAAAGAGAATATTGTATATGTGTTCATTTTTTTTATTGTATCAACATAAAAATAATTATTAAAAAATATGTAAATAAATCATAATTATTTTAATATAAATCGTGAATAAATATATTCAATAAAACATAAATACTTAAAATACTTATCATTAAAAAACAATATTTAGATTATAATATTTTTAATTTATCACACGTGGTATAATTATTTAATTTATCGCTTGTGATTATAATTAGTATTGATCTTATTAGAGACGTCAAAGGGACCCATATTAAAGAAAGAAATTGTGGATTTTAAATTCAAATGAGCAAGCCAAATGTTTTGAATGTAGAAGAAGAGCAACAAACAAAATACAAATACTTACAAAGGAGCTTTTTGAAAATAAAATAGGTTTATTAGAAATAAAAGAAAAAACTCAAAAGAGGGGCTGCAAAGAACGTGAATTTTAATCCTAGATGAATTTTACTAGTGATATCAAGATTTGCATTTTGAAGGCTTCACTTGGAGGAAAGATATCAATTATCTAGTCTTGCCTTGAAATTACGTGAATAATTTTTAAAACCTTTAAAATCAAAACAAAAGATCATTAGATAAGCCATTAATAAATAACATATAAGGAAAATAAATATAGTAATAAAAATAACAAGAAGATATAATTTGTTACAAAAAGTAATTAAAATGTCAGAAAAAAATCTCATCATACCGTACAAGAAATAGATATTGTAAAAAGTAGATACTATAATGGTGATAAAAACACGAATCATTTCTATGAATTATCAAAAAAAAAAGCACATAAAACTATTTATATATATGATCATATTAGCAAAAGTATTTTCTATTTGTTAATTCAAAAGTCTCATATATGTGGTAGTAAATGATATGATTATATCACAATGTAAACTTTTTTGACATTGATATATCAAAATTAGTCTCCAAAAATATAAATGTGTTCATTACACTATAAATTTTACGTAGAACTGACTTGAGTGTTTTGATATTTGTTCTCCTTAATCAAAATCTCATACTATAAGTCTTACATAGTTAAAAAAATTTGCTCAATAAGAGCTTTACTTACATAATAGGTCGAAAGTATAAGTGATTTTGTAATTGTAAATTACGTCAATAATTGAAAGTATAAATAATTTATATTAATTTCTTGATATATATATATATATATATTATTAAATCAAATTAATCTCCAAAAATAACAATTTTAATTCAATTTAATCAGATAATTTATTAGTATTTAAATGTCTGAAACTAACATGATTCACAATTACAAAATTATGAAATAGTTTATTAGAATTTAAATTTCAAAGATCAAAGTAAGTAATATATATAATTTTGGGGACAAAAATAACAATCTAATTAAAACTATTCCTAAAGAGAACATAGATTGTCACTCACATTTGTCTAATATCATTCCTATTAATTGCATATATCGACATTATTCCTGAAATACCCTTAAGATATTTTAATAGTTTATCACTTTTTGTTTTATTTTCAAAACTAGATTAAGAATTATATATTAGAATTTCAATTATCTATTGCCACTTGTTATCTATTTTTTATTTGTGACATTTTAAATGCCTTTAATTAAAAAGTTATTTTATATTTATAGTATATATTACTATTATGATGTTTGAAATTTATATTTAATGATTGTACTAATTAATATTAAATATAGAAATGAACTATAATTAAACTTGTAGTATAACACAAAATTTCTAACATAAATATGATATTACAAGGTTTATTACTTGTTAATTAGCACTCAGCCTTATTAATTCCTTGTTAGGCCTTATTTCTATCCTCACATTGCGGATTAACAAGTAATCATTTGGTTCTTGATGGCAATGCCAAAGAGAACTAACTTGGCTTTGATGGGTGTTTCTTTCAAAATATTTTTGATAATCTAAATAATGGAAATTATATGATGCTATTCTACATTTTTTTTAATTTCTTCATAATTTTTAGGGGGTTTAATTCGTTTGGCTCATACTTTGTAATAATGCTCCTCTTGCTCTTTTGCAAGTGTCGAGCTTTATCAATAAATTATTGAAAAAAATTTCTTTATTAATTACCATGTAACAAATAATTAGCAATTTAAATAAGGAATTAACGATTGTAAATATAGGATTGTTAATTCGTAACAGGCAATAATTCCTTGTTAATTCATAACATGCTTAATTCTTAATAATTTCTAACTTAAAAAAATTCCTAACTTAAAACATAGCCTTATTACTTATTCATTAAGCCATTTAAAACTTTGTCCCTTCCCTCAAAATTAACACCCAAATCAAATTATTCAAAGATAGTAAGTTTAATCCAAAATCAAAATCAAATTAGTTAAAAGGCATGAATCAGACGGTCACCACTATCCAAAGCGCAGTCAATTTCCTGATCAAACGGTTTACATAATTTGTGGGCTAAAAAAAGGAAAAACATGTTCATGAAATTAGGATTTCAGTTCGGCAATTCAGGAAACATGCATATACGAATTATTAACAAATAATTAGCACGTAATAATTAATAATTTCTTGTTAAGTCTTATTATTCATTACGAATTAACAAGCAATTCCTTGTTAATTAGCACACAACCTAATAAATCCTTTAGGAAAAAAGGCTAATGATTAAAAGTAGCTAGAGGGGGAATAATGTTAATACACGCAATTAATAGGGAGTGGTATTAATGCAAGGTTGGAGTCCATCCAATAATTCTCTGTTCCGTTGCACACATTAATCCGTTTCTGCAATTGCCCAACCAAGTAAAGCATCATGCACAGACCGCGTGACAAGGCATTAGCATCAGTGCCACCCAATTTCCAATTTTTTCCGTTCAGCTAGATTCACATAAATCATGTGTCTTTTTTTTTTTTTTGCCGTTGTTAATTTCTATGGCCAAACAAGAAACAACAACAAAACAAAAACTGTGGCCCCAACAACATCGCGTGTTACTTACAAAATGTTAATTATACTCATAGATATCAAGATATCAACTTGCACCTCATCCATCATTGAATTGTGTGAACCTATTTAAGGGTGTGAGTCCATTATATCTCACACCATGAATATAAATAATACAACTCGTTATAGTCTCTAGAGAAATCTACCATTTCCCAATGAACCCTTCAACGGCTAATTTCTCACTCACCACAACCACTATTAATACAACACTACAAACGCCACATTAGCAACAATTCAACACATTGCAAACCCAATTTCCTTTCTTTATTAGCTTTAACTGAAAAAAAAAAGGCTTTTGCATTTTGTTTTAGTTGTGAGAAAACAATGGCTGGTTGTTCAAGAACTGACCCATCAGCATTCTTTTGGGTCCTATTGTTCACTCTCTTTGGCTTATCTGCAGCTAGGGAGTTCTTGGTTGGAGGCAAGCCAGATGCATGGAAGGTTCCATCCCCTCCTGGCTCAGACTCACTCAACAAATGGGCAGAAAGGTCTAGGTTCCAAGTTGGGGACCATCTTGGTAACTCAATTTCCAGAATCTATTTATTTATCTATTTTTTCATTAAGATCCAATTTTTATCAGAGTGATTATGATCAGGCACTACAAATTACAGACATTATTTTTACATATGATTGTAGAGTCATGTTTAATTAAAGAAGAGATTTTAGAAAAATAAATATTTTTTACATAATTATTTTTTTACGATTACGTATAAAATTAAAAATTTTTTATAGTGTTTTTTAGTACTAGAGTCCTATTATTAGAAACTCGGCTAATCCAATTCAACTCAAATCCATGTGCAATTTTTAAATGTATCTATCTTGAGAAAGATATTTATAAATAGTCAAATTAATAAACTTTTGCAAAAAAAAAAATTTAATGCTTCTTTCAATGATTCTGTTTTATTAAATAAATTATTCAAATATATAAAAAAAATTATGAATAGTAATTTTTTATTAATTTTTTTAATCAAAATAATGACACAAATAAACTATTATATTATCTAACAACTTTTTAAAAACTTAAATAATATCAAGCAAACAAAGAAGCTCATGTATTGTTTAATAATTTGTTTTATTACGATTCAATTTAGGAGCACATATCATGGGTACTTATCTCTGTCAACAATTTTTAAAATATATGATTTTATTCGAAGTTCTTATGAGATAATTAAGGTGGTAGATACTGTGATAAGGGTTTATTTGGATAATATAATTTGTGACTTTTTTAATTTTCTGAAAATTAAAAGTCATATTTTTACTTTTTATTTTGTTTGATTATTATTACTTCTCTAAAAGTTATTCTTAATTTTTTTTAGAAGTTAAAATATTTAATTTTTTAAGAAGAATTTTCTAAAATACTAAAAATAATCACTTTTATTATTATGTATTTAAATATAAAATAACTTCTTCATAAGTTACTTTTTAAAAGTTATTTTTACATATATGTTTAAATAAATTATTTAAGATAAATTACACTTACCTCCCTTGTTTGTGGAAATGCAACTCACACCCCTCTACTTGTCAAATTTTAAGTATTTATATTAGGTTTCACCTCATTCGCATAACACCAATAAACTTAACAGAATGACATTTTTGATATTAACTGTTTTTAATTAATAAAATTATAAAAAATATATATACCCACTCTGTTAAGTTTAGGGTATTTTTATAATTTTATTAATTAAAAAAGTTAATATAAAAATATCATTTGTTAAGTTTATTATCAGGATTATGTGAATTAGAGTGAAACTAATATAAATACTTAAAATTTGACAAGTAGGGTGTAAGTGTCAAATGGACAAATAAAAGTTAGTTATTTCCACAGATTTCAGAAGAGGTGAATGTAATTTACTCAATTATTTATCCAAACGGAACATAAGAATAAAATGTTTGTGTGAGTAAATCAGCAATCACTAACATGTTTCTTAATCATTTGTCCACAGTTTGGAAATATGATGGTGGGAAAGATTCAGTTTTGCAAGTAAGCAAGGAGGGCTATGATAATTGCAGCACCTCAAACCCAATTAAGCAGTACCATAATGATGGGAACACTAATGTGGAGCTTGACCGCCCTGGACCATTCTTCTTCATCAGTGGAGCAAAGGGTCACTGTGAGCAAGGTGAGAAGCTTATTGTGGTGGTTTTGACTCCTAGGGGAGGAGAGCACCCTGGTGTCTCTCATGCACCTTCACCAGCATCTGGTTTTGAAGGTCCAGCTCCTGCTCCTGCTCCTTCTAATGGTGCCACAGCTTTGAAAGGTGGTGGCATTGTGATGGCTCTGGTAGTGTTGGCTATGTGGGTGTTTTGATGTGAATTGTCACATCTAGCTAGTTGGATGTTATTAGGAACTGGGATGTAGTATAAGAGACACTGTCACATTGATGTGATTGCAAGTCTTGTGGGGGCGTTGCAGGATTAATTTCTCTATGAGATTGTATATGTTCTGGCAATGACCCTTTCAAATATCTTATAAACTTATATTGGATAATTGAATATTGCAACATGTTAGGCCAGCGCAGATTATGACAATTCTTCTTATTATTGAAGGGAGTTTCTATGTCAAACTTCAAATTCTTCAAAAAAAAAAAAGAATTGGCAAAATTGAAAGAATTACTATTTTGACCCCTCAAAACATTATTTCACTAACAAAATAGCAAAAAAAAAAAGGAAAAAAACCTGTATTTTTCCATGTTTGCAAAGAAATTTATTTGATTCCAAGCAATTATTTGCTAAACAATTACTAATTCTATTTTATCTTCATTTGATTTTTATAATGCCGGGTGTGGAGTCCATTTAAAGGTTTTGATTAAAAAGTTATGAAATTCTCTCTTCTATGTTATCTATTGGACTATTTGGTGGGTGAGAAATAGAATTATTTTTTAATCATTCAAGCCCAACTAAAAAGATGTTTTTATGACAATTCTTCTTATTGTTGAAGGGAGTTTCTATGTGAAACTTCAAATTCTTAAAAAAAAAAAAAGAAGAATTGGCAAAATTGAAAGAACTACTATTTTGACCCCTCAAAAGATTATTTCACTAACAAAATAGCAAAAAAAAAAAAAAACCATATTTTTCCATGTTTGTAAAGAAATTTATCTGTTTCCAAGCAATTATTTGTTAAAGATTATTAATTCTATTTCATCTTCATCAGACTTCTATGATAATGGGTGTGGAGTCCCTTTTAAAGGTTTTGATTAAAAAAAAAAACTATGGAATTCTCTCCTCTATTGGACTATTTGGTGGGTGAGAAATTAAATTATTTTTGAATCATTCAAGCCCAACTGGAAGATGGTTTTAACTCGATTATTATGAGACTTACCTTTTGGGTAAAATGTTGGTGTGAGGAATTCCCGTTTGAGCCTTTGTTCTTTATTGAGAAATTGGACACCACAAAATTGATTGCTGTTGCTACTGGGTTCTCTACCATAGCCTTGATGGCAATGCCAAAAGGCTGTTGTGGGGACTACCAGGAGTAGCTACATTAGGATGCTTACTAGCCGTTTAACATAGAGGTTATCATTGGGTCAGCTGTCACAGCATTGATGGCAATGTCAAGAGGCTGTTGGTGGAATAAGCAGGAGTACACTGGATGACAATCCTGGATTGGTTTTTGGCATGGTTTTTTTTTTTTTAATTTTCTGTGTTATCTTTGCACTTTCTGTTTTTGGTGTTTTTTGTGTGTGTCTTGCATAATCTTCATGGTTCCTTGTTATGTTAGTGTGCCGCTATCATTTGACTCATCTTTTTGTTTATGCTCACAACTAGTTTCAGATTGCTCGGGCTATATCTTATAAAAAAAAAAAGTTACTAATTTGATTTAAAGACTACTTCATAAAACAAGGAAACGTACAAAGTAGTCTTTGATAGATTACTAATTTGATTAAAAAAAGGGCCAAGTTCTACTTTTTGTTTTGTAAGAATTAGTATATCTGATGAAAGATTTTTCAAAGACTAAAATTGTCCGAAAACATATTAATTCATTTTTAATTTTCAAAGATTTGGAGTTTGCATTTTTCAAAAACAAATTCGTCGGATAAACTTTTTGATTGGTTGAAGAGTATTACAGTGGCAAAAAACACTCCACATTAAAAGCTAATCATTGGGGCAATGTGGATGAGCCTGCGTTAAGTAACTTACGAAATTCTTGGTCTAGAAGAGCATTTAATCTCAGTAACAAACACTGAAAGTTCTGGGTTGATGCAATGGCTTTGTATGAATTTTACTTTTTGCCCATGATTTATCATAAAATTATGTGATGTCTCATAAAAATAGGTTGGAAATTTAAGGGCCTAATGGTGATTTTATGAAGTACTACCAACATATATAACGAGGGAGTAATCACACCTAAAGTAATAAGTTACTGTTTAATTGTTCTAAAATGTCCTTTATTTTCTTTCACAATAAAATTAATAAAATATTATTATTTTATGTTTAATTTATATTTAATATTATTAGTACTTTTGTTTATTTTTTGTTTACCTAATATTTTATTTTATGAAAATCTTTTCATTTTTACTCATTTTTCTCATGGAATATATTAAATTTATATTTTCACATAAAGACCATTTTTGTAACAAATTGATTTTTTAATCTTAAATAGTGTTCAAATTAAATTAACTTTTTTACTTCAAATAACTTTCTTTAAGTATAATAGTATTTTAGTACTTTTTTTATTTTAATTTTTATAAACATGATATGAAATAAAATATCACTATCAATGTTTCACTTTTTCAATTATTCGTTGTCTAATATAATTACTATTATGTAGATAATTATTACATAATAAGAACTTTAAAAATTAATTTAATATTTATTTCTATATTGTTATATTAAATTAATTAATTAAAAATACTTATAACATATGGTCATATAAAAATAAAAATAAAATCAATATTAAACATTATGAAATTAAATTAATTATCAATTGAAAAAATCACATAAAATTATTATGAATTTTTTTGCAAAATAAAAAAAATACAAAAACACGAATCATCATATTTCAAAAGAAGATTTACTTAACAATATTCATATCAATGAGTTTTTTTTTTTCATTTACAATATCAATGAATTTAACTCTTTTAAGAAGGATATTTTAGCACAATTAAATAAAATTGCATTTAATAAGGCGTGTCCATAGATAGGCAATCGCCACTCCCATGTAATGATTTAATAAAACTATCCAAAAATTTGCCTATTTTGAATGCGCTTAAACTTGCTTTAAAATTTCACTCTTAATTGTTGCATATTATTTTTGACGCAACGCTGAGGGCATACGGCGTTGGAACAAAAGCAGCACTGAATCGCTAGGTGCATTTTGCGTCAGCCTGTTTGGTCATTGAAGTAAAAGCTATGTAAATACTACCAACTTTCTTGCGATTCCAGTCATTATCTTTTTTCTTTACAATAAATCACATAAATTCGTATATAAGTGTGCCAACTTATATAGCATAACAAAAACAAAAAATACCAACTTATAGAAGGAAGCAAGAGTTGAGATTTTTCAAAATCTATGATAGTCATTTCTAAATGTCTATTTTTACTGATATTTTAATCACTTTTATTTTATTTTCCTAAAATGTCCTTCGTTCTACATTTTCAATTGAAAAAAATTCAACAACAAAAAATCATCATAAACTATTATTATAATTTTATATTATTATTAGTTCAATTAATACTAATTTAACTATGTAAAATGTAACATTCTCGGTTTTTAAATTTTTTAAAATAAAAAAAGTCATTTAGACACCTCAAGAAAAATACTAAAGATACCTACGGTAGTATCGGCTAAGCCTAAAAAACTATGGATCTCGGTTATAGTGGTAGATCGCTCCTAGATCATCACTGCTTCAATCTTGGATCCATCACAATCCCACCACTATACATCACATAGCCAAAGAACTTCACCTCCTCCAGCCAAAACTCACACTTGGATAATTTGGCATACAACTTCTTCTCCTTTAAAATATCTAAAATGGTCCTAGGGTAGGCTCATATTCCTCCAATGTCCTGAATAGATAAGGATGTCATCTATGAAGACCACTACGAACTGGTCCAGGTAAGGTTTAAAGATCTAGTTCATGTAATTCATGAACACAGGCATAAGTCAGCTTAAAGGATAAGACTATAAACTCTAGTGTTTATACCTTGTCCTAAATACAGTCTTGGTTACATCCTCTTCTCTTACATGGATCTGATGGTACCCAGACCTTAGATCGATCTTCGAAAACACTACTACTCCTCAACTAATCCATAAGGTCTTCAATCCTAGGATGGGGATACTTATTCTTCACTGGTAACTTTGTTTAGTTACCTATAATCTACACACAATCACATACTCTCATCCTTCTTTTTCACAAAAAGTACCGATGCCCTAAGGAGAAGCACTCGGTCTCACAATCACTTCTCTAACAATATCTCCAACTTAGTCTTAAGCTCTGCTAACTCGCTGGTGATATCCTACAAGACGCTATGGATATTGGTCCCATCTTGGGACTAGGTCTATGGAGAACTCTACTTCACAAGCTGGGGAAATTAGGGGATCTCCTCGTGAAAGATATCATGATACTTACTCACAACTGGGATCCTCTCAAGGTATCCAATAACTCCCCATCCTGGAGCTGCCTGAGTCTTTGTCCTAGGGCGCCTATTTGGTTCCATTAGTCCCAAAGTGCACAAAACAAGAAACATCAAGGTGATCAGTCTTAATTTCCAAGTTAAGTAAACCCAGGTGTGCTAAGCAAGTAAACGGTCATGCATCTCTAACATATAGCCTATGATATAGACAAGCAGCTAGCATGACATCAACTACCGCACTTATGCAACAAAAGCATAATGGTACCAACCCTCAGGCTCCACTAAGGCTGAACTAGGCACTCTAATACCAAAATTGCAACCTTCTCGGTTTCTGAATTTTTTAAAATAGAAAAAGTCATCTAGATACCTCAAGAAAAATAATGAAGATACCTCCATACGTTAACTTCATCATATAAAAATTTTAGCTCATAATATTATCTCGCCCCGATTTTTTCTTCCATACAAAATGACCAAAATGCTCATGAAGTCATTTTTACATGATAATCGAGGACGATTGGTCTCAGTTATCCTCAAAAGGTTAATTTAATATTTGAAGAAGACTATATGTGTTTTTAATAGCAATCGATGCGAAAATCGTAATTCCTGATTTTCCTATACATAAAATGACCAAAATGCCCTGAGGTAATTTAACACATGATTAAGTGATGATGGGACCCAGTTATCTCGGGAGTTCTATATGTTAATTTGAGGGGATATCTGATGTTTGGGTGAGTCCTGAAATGTTTTTGTGTAAACTTACTATTTTATCCATAGTTAAGGCTAATTAAGCCTAATCAAAGTAATTAAGGAAATAACGTGCGATCAGTTGTTCAAGAATTTCTGAGTTACTAATTATCTAATTACCACTAGTTAAAAGTGTAGTAGCATAATGACAAGGAGACATAATGATTTCACTAATCACTATATTTGTCTTTTTGTATATTTTCTACCTAATCTATCCAGTTCTTTACCTAATCCCTAAAATACCCCTAAACCTAATCCAACCACCCCACAAACAAATAAAAAACTCAACCACTCACTCCCCACTACACCTATGCAGCGCCTCACAACTCACACACAATCATATTTTATTTTCAAAAACACACCACCAAACTTTTTCTCATCTTCAACCTCCATCACCACCATCTTCCTCCACCATTTCAACCTCATATCTCCACCAAATCTAACAAATAAGTATACTTTTTCATACCTCTTCCACCTAATGATATGAGCATCCAACCTAAACTTATCATCTAAACACCAAGACAATCTCAAGCCCATCACATGAAATACCTCAATATAATATATAATCTAGCATAAGAGTCACAACACCTCCAAGATATCCATATATGTATATATACTAGTACCATGGTGCACAACGGCTAATTGTCTGCTACAAGCTGAGATACATAGCAATAAAAACTTAATGGATGAACATGTCAAACAGCCACGTGGGTCCGGCATATAGTAATCCATAGCTATGAGTAGGGTATTATTTAGAAATCTTAACAATGTCTTCAACACAGTTATTCATATCCATACATGAGCTCAAACGTACTTGGCACGTCCTCCTCGTCTAGAGACGTACATGGAAATTTAAAGGGAAGAGAATCCTAACGAATCTCAATAATATTAAAACATGCATGGTATTATCATTGTACGTCTCTTGCCCATTTGTTTATTATAGAAAAGTGTACATGCCACTATGCAATCCAATTTTTAGAGCTTTTTGTAATCGTCATTATCAAGTGGATTTTTCATTTTAATATGGTCTTGATCATGAGTGCAACATGTTAAATATGTATATGTATATAAGAGGAATTTCACATTTGAATATACATTTCATAAGGGTATGCGTGCATAGACATAGGTAGCCATGTCACTTGGACTAAACATGAATGTATGAGACAAAGAAATGTAATCATGTAAGAACGTACATGCATGAAGATGGATGAACATAATCCTGCATAAGTTCATGCATACATGAAAAAGGCAAAGTCAGCCATTAAGCAGGTACCATGACCTTGAACTTTCTTTAGTACTTTGTTTAGTAACTTTAATTTCTTTAATATATCACCTCTCTCATGTCACCTCAACCAACCGCATCACCGCCCAGCGATTTAACTATCACCTCTACTCCGCATCACCTAGGATAAGCTCAACTTAATTAGCCATCGCTAGATTTAAATGGGGATAGAGGGGAACAACTTCACTTAACATTAAGTTTAACTTCCTGGAATCTCATGTTCCAACATCATGTAGAAGTCTCGTAATTTCTCTTGTTAAAATATTTAATGCATACTTGACTTAACACATTTCGTTGATAAGACTTATTCACATAATCAACCATGATCAATGCTTAGAATGAATGGACAACGGTATCCAATATGACAGTTAATGTCACACATGTTACCAATGAGTCACAATCAAGTCCGTCTCAACAATGATCCAAAATCAATAGTCAATAATCACAATTCAGTCAAATATGGCATTGAAGTACAATAAGTTGTCACAATTCATCAATAGATAATCAAGGGTCATTCATTCATATAGCATCATGAGTAATAAGTCTTTTTAAATAAATTGGCTTGAGTTTGATGACATTAGCTTGAAGAGTATTCTTCTCTTTTCTATTTTCCAAATGTTTGTGAAAAATCAGACCACCTTCCCTTAGAGCATATGTTTTAATAATTTATTTTCAAGAATCTTAAGACTTAGAATTTTTGCTAAGGAACCCTCAAACTTTATAAAATTTACAAATCAGCCCCTAACTAAATTTTTCATCCAAAAACAAGTTTTTCATCCTAATTCATTTGAAACTCAATCCTGCCCTTGAAATTTTTAGAATTTACACAAAAACCTCTAACTTTTGAGAAATTACAATTTGAACCCTCAACTTTACTAAAATTATAAATGAGCCAAAAATTCGTTTTTTTTTTCCTTCTAAACACATACCTTACTGTTCCAGAACTCATTATTACAGTTCTACTTAATATTTGATTTGCCGAAAAGCTCCTAAACTTTCTAAAATTACATTTCAACCCCAAATTTTCTATATAATTATAAAAATGCTCAAATCACATGTACCCACTCCATTTTTCATGTATATTCCAAATATGTGATTAGTTTTAAAAACAATATTTTCCTTGTAGAAGAACCTGCCTTGACTGAACCTATATATCCTAAAATCCAAGTGTTTGCAAAACTTTGAAACATAATATCATGCTGTCCAAAATTTCAATCTCTAAGAAAAATTTGATTAAATTACTAAACATCATAAATATAGAGCAAAATCATTTTTTAGAGATAATTCAATATGTCCATGAGCCTGTGAAATTTTCAAAACATAAAAAGATCTCTAGCTACATTAACAAAATTATACAATTTTAGAAATTAGAAACCATCTTTTTAGCCAACAGTTAGAAATTTCAATTTTATTACCCTATCAAATGAACTATAAAAATTCTATAAAAATTCATGGTTGAACTTCAAGGTGTTCATAACATCCTGTAAAAATTTCAAATCAAAATTCGATCATTTGATATAGTAACAAAATTATACAAATTCATGCTTAGAAATAACTATTCAGTCCAAACTGTAACCTTCTCAATTTCTGAAAAATTAAAAATAGAAAAAGTCATCTAGACACCTCAAGAAAAATACCAAAGATACCTCCATATGTTAGCTTCATCATATAAAAATTTTAGCTCATAATGTTGTCTCCATTTATGTGAATAAAATCATATAAACTGAGTTGTGCTAAATCCAAGAATTTCAGCAACACAACATACAACTTCTTTTGATCTTTCAAGCATAATCATTCATCAAAACTCAAGCTTTCTTAACAAAAGTTAGAAAACAAGATAAGATAAGTAAGTTTGAACATAAATCCCAACCTAAAAGAGAGTTTTTGTTGAAGATCAAGATAGTCATAAACTCCTTGAAGTTTGATCTCCCAAGAAAGGAAGCAAAAGTTTTTCCTCTTTCTTGACCACTAATTCAGTTTGCTCCAAAATAGGTAGGAGGAGGATTTTTCTTGAAAAACTAATGGTGGATTTGTGTTCATTAGATGAAAGAGGTATGAAAAAGTGTACTTATTTTTAGATTTGGTGGAGAAATGAAGGAGTTATGAGGTTGAAATGGTGGAAGGAAGATGGTGGTGATGGAGGTTGAAGACGAGAGAAAGTTTGGTGGTGTGTTTTAAAAATAAAATGTGATTGTGTGTGAGTGGGGTGGGTGAGGCAGCTGCATAGGTGTAGTGGGGAGTGAATGGTTGAGTTTTTTATTTGTTTATGGGGTGGTTGGATTAGGTTTAAGGGTATTTTAGGATTGGGTAAAGAGGTAGAGTAGATTAGGTAGAAAATATACTAAAAGACAAGTGTAGTGATTAGTGATATCATCATTTCTCCTTGTCATTATGCTACTACATTTTTAACTAATGGTAATTCAATAATTAATAACTCCTTAGAAATTCTTGAACAACTGACCACACGTTATTTCCTTAATTACTTTGATTAGGCTTAATTAGCACAAACTAGGGGTAAAATAGTAATTTTACACAAAAATATTTCAGGACTCACCCAAACATCAAATAGCCCCTCAAATTAACATATACAACTCCAGGATAAGAGTTCGTTATCACTTAATCCTGATTTAATTACCTAGAGATATTTTGGTAATTTTACATATGGAAAAATCAGGAATTACGATTTTCACACCGATTGCTATTAAAAACATATATAGTCCCCTTCAAACATTAAATTAACCATTTAAGAATAGACCAGTTATCCTCGATTATCGTGCAAAAATGACCTCAAAAACATTTTGTATAGAAAAAAAAAATCAGGGCATTACATAAAATATTTTATATTTATATGTTTTAAATTTTTATTAAACAAACCTTATAATATATTTAAGCCTGCTTTCATAGACTCATTGAATACTTCCTAGTCAAAGTGTGTATGAATACCACCTGGCTGGAAAAATTCAGATTTTCCAATACTTAAGGTGTACCATACACTGGTTTACTACAATTTAAATTACTATATGTATTTGGATTAATTTTGATTTATTGATATAGGAAAAAAAATTACACAATCATTAAATTATATAATGTCACATCAATAAATATGGTTAATTCTCATTTTTACTATTTGAAAAATTATTTAAATTGAGACATTTAATTGGATGATATTATAGATTCTTTTTCACTATCAATGTATCAAAATTATACCCTGTATTTTATTTACTTTATTATGTTATATATTTTTGAAACACCAGAAGAAAAAAAGTTTTTAATCTGTATCTATACTTAACTATATTTGAGGGTTTTGGGAGGGCCATTTTTTGAAGGGAAATTTTCCTCCATATTTTTTACGGAAAATCTCATTCACTTTCTAAAAGAACATTTGTATATTTGAGGTTTTTATGAGGGGCATTATTTTGAATATGAGTTTAGGATGGTGTAATAAGAGTAATATTGGAATTTATAAAATTTATAAAATGAGGTCTACATTATGAGGGAAAAGTTTTCTTCCATATTTTGAGGGTAAAAATTTGGAATAGAATTTTCCTATTTATTTTCTAAGAGAGAACTTTTGCATCTTCAATCTAAAAAAAATGGACAGTAATATTTTACAAATTTTTTTATCGTTATTTTATTTTATTTCTCCGAAAAGGCTTCACCTAATACTTATTTTTTCTATTGTTGATGCTATATAAAATTATAATTTTATTATATAACTCAAATATACCACAAATGTTAGATTATTAGATTAAGGGTTCAATTCATATTTTATGTATTTTATATTTTTAATTAATTATTTTTTTTTGGGTAAATTGAACAGTATTTTAAGCTTTTTTAAAAAAAATTGATAATATAATATTTGAGTGGGTTTATTTGACATTTTGAGAAGAAAAAAAGGTATCCAACATTCTTTGCTATATTATATTTGTTATGCAAAGTTGTAATGCTATCTTATGACTTCAATGGACTAAAAATGCTACACCATAAAGTTGTAATGTTAACATATAAACTTGATTTGGGTGATTTTCTTTTTTACAATTTTGGTATTTTCTTCAAATTAATAGTATACTCATACAATATTATTAATAACTAATAAGTTATTAAATTACTTAATTTTTTTTCAAACTTATAAATATCTGTTAAAAAAAATTAATTCACATGAAAAACAAAATAACTTATTAAAAATCCCGTACAAAGTACGAGAACTAATCTAGTAAAGATAATAATAGAAAACATAAAATTTGGTATGATGCGCGCGTGAAAATACAATAACTCCAGCCTTTATGTATGTTATTTCTTATTTCTTGTTAAATCTAAACATTTTTTTTATAATTTTTTTCATTTTATACGTATGATCATTTACTTTAGTTAAACACGGACATAGATGTGAATAGGAAAAAGGGAACCTTACAAATAAGTATTGGGTGTCCCATAATATCATTATAGTTATGAGTTCATTAATTACCTGTGAATATTATTCTAGTTTGTTATATATATATAAAATTCAAATGGACCAAATAAATATAAAGATTTAATTGGAATATCCTGAGTGTAAAGAGGTTTTTCATCCAATCATGTAATGACACATTAATAAATATGATTACTTTCAAACCCCACTACTTGAAAATTCATATAAAAAAATAGATGTGATTTGACAGTATAAAACTCTTTTACACTGTTAGTGTATTAAAATAGAACTCCAAATATAATAGTTCATTTTATAAATAATGTGCAATTTTATAAAAAAAAAAAAATTGATGTGATGTTGCACGAATATTTGCAATTTAATTTTATGTAGTTGACTGTCTGTGCATGTAATTCTTTCAATGAACAATATGGTCAAACTGTATACTAAAAGTCTAAAACAATGTAATGAAGACCAGCAGATCAGAAGTCCATTAGGCTACAACTCTGCATCTCCTTTTAAGTTGCAAATTGTGTTTTATTCACGGTTTTATGGTTCGCAGAAATAGAAATATCATTTCAAATGTAACAAAAAAAAAAAGATATATCATTTCAAAAATTGTTCCGAAATAGCTTAAGTTTGATGATACATTAAATTCGTGTAATTTTTATGTATATTATTATTCAATTATTTGCTGTCACAACCCAAGTGGTTATATTATTGCTAAACTCTTTCAATATAATATATCTTGATGACACAGTATAAAAAGAATTTACATCAAGAATATAATTTAAACTCATTCAAACATAATTGATTGAAGAGGGAAAGTTTGAAAATGAGTAAAGGTTTATTTTGATCCTTGAAATTATATGCACACTTTACTTTAATCCCTAATATTATGAATGCGATAATTTAATCCCTAAAATTGTAAAAATAATTCAAATCAGTACCTATAAGTTTTTGTAGGAACTAATTTGAACAACTAAAAAGACTAATTTGGATCATTTTTTACAATTTCAATAATTAAATTGATATTTTCTTAATTTTAAGGATTAAAGTAAAACACAAACAATTTCAAGGACCAAAATAAACTTTTACTCATTTAAGAATGGTTGAATGAATGAAAGAATAAAACATCACAACTGATCAATGTTAAAAAATGAGAGTAGACGTAAGGATTTTAAAATGTGAATTAATTGTTAATTAAGCTATTAGTAAATTTACATAAAATTATAATTTATCATGCAACTAATGTTTAACTATTATCTTACTTAATAAAAAAAAGCAAGAAGGATATTTTAAGAAAATCAAATAAAAACCACCAAAGTGGGAGTAACAATAGCTGCTCTCAAAATCTACAAGCAAATGACAAACATCATACATGCAATGTGTGTGTGTGTGTGGACACATTCAAGATGTAAGTAAAAATGTGAAAACATACACTTAAATCCCTAAAAGACTTTTAACATTAAATAAGTCTTTGAAAATTAAAATGCCACATCCCTTGAATGTTATTTTACATCAATTTGATCTTTGAAAGTTAAGATCTGTTATCATTGTGGTCCCTAAACAATGCATATAACATCAAATAAGTTCTTCCCTTTCTGATAAAGCATGAGTTTTCAGCACTAATTCAATATCAAATATGTCTTTGGAGAACCAAAATGATATTACATTTTAATTTTAACGGTATGTTTGAGTTTAGTTTTAGAGGGAAAGAAAAAAAACTTGTAATATAATTTTAAATTATAAATCCTTTCCTCCCTCTCATTCTCTCCAAAATCCAAACACACAAAACATACTCTAAGAGAATATTATGATGTCACATTTTAACTTTTAGCAACCTATTTCATGTAATAAAAAAAAACTTCTTAAAACTAAATTGGAATGCATGTTTACTTGAAGCAAAATATGGGAAAGCAAACTACTGAAGCGAACAGTCATACAACCGAAAGTTGGACTTCAGGCGCTCATAACCAAATCACAGTTATGAGCGTCTTTTACATGGCCAACATAAGCACCCAAATGGTGCTTGCATTCAATTTAACCACAAATTTATGGGTTTCCGGATAGGATTTTTTTTGGGAAGAAAATCGCTTTTTGTATAGTTGAATTTTTTTTTAGAAAAAAAATCTTAATCTAAAAAAAAACAGTTTTCAACTTTTTTTGTTTTGTTAAAAGAAATACCTTCTAAAAAAACAAAAACTCTTATTCAGTTATATATAAAATTTAAATTTCATAGTAACTTCATTTTTTTTAATAATATGAAACAAATACTAAATGCGGAATGACTTGGAGAACAAACACAACGTGCAGCCAAAACCATATGAAATTAAGCACTGGCATCATCATCATCGAAAATTGAAGTCATATACATGTTTGAAAATGCAAGTCTAACCTTAAAACATCTGAAAAAAGCTTAGCTCCTCGAGTCACAAGCTAATAGCAATGTTAACTGGATAAACAACTATATAACGTTACAGGGATGATATGCTAAGAAGACAACTAGAGAGATTCGAAATATACGTGTGCAGTGCGCCTCGGATGATTGACACCTGTCAACATGCCATATGTCAACCACTTGTCAGCCGAAATAGAAGAATGGTATTGGAAGTATGCGCCGCCATGGAATGCTCAGTCAGTCATCCAAATGTATGGAAAAGCAACAAGGATGCTGTGATATTCTCCCTTGAAAGCAGCTCCATTTTATTCAATTTTACTGCAAAATGAAATTCCAGAGTAAAAATCGCAGGAAAAATAAAAGGGGTAAAACATAAATCCTAAGTTTTATACAAATCTGCAAATCATAGTAAGCCAAAACATTTGTACAACAACTAAGCCTTATCAACTAAGACTTATCTCAGTAAGTGGGTTAGCTACATACATCAAATGACGCCACATTGTCATGTCATAAATCATGTTCACATAATCACATTCAAATTATTAGATTTTAAATCTCTTTTAATAGTTTCCCTTACGGTTTTTCTAAGTCTCTGTCTCTACCTCCAGCTATTGGACTACTAGTAAGTCATGCTAGTGTATAGTGTAGTGGATCAAAAGTATGGATTTAAGAGAGCAAAATCTAAGGCAGCTAGTCATTAATCATGGCAATCAGGCTTCGTGATGGTGATTGTTTTCAAAGGAAAAAGAAACAGCAAAGTAACAACATTACAATAATAATCAAGTGAAACAAAGTTGGACAAAGGAATTAAATGTTCTAGTTTTTGGAAGCCTCACATATCTGAAAACTAATTACGAAAAAGTTGGATACAATAAAAGAGAGAGAAGGTAATTTTACAGCTTGGTTATTATTCTATATCATTTCATTACCAAACTTATGTACAGTAGATCACTGACAAATCCCATCTTGTGACAACTAAGAATTCGGGACCATAATGAAATAGATGTGGAGGATTAGAAAATAATTAAGATGTCACAGTTGCGTGTACAGCATTTGCACTGGCATAGTGCAGACAACGTTCACACCGACGTGAACGATCTCTCAAAAAGTTTAAGCCATTGAATAGAAACACATAAATGATTTTATATTTAATAATTTAACTTTTTATTAGAAGAATTAGAGGCAACGAAGATTGAACTCTAAATCACTTAATTATAGAGGATCCAATAATATATATGGACCATATCCCCTAAAGGCTTAAAATATTGGAAGGGGCGCGTAAATAGTTTTATATCTAACACGCTACAAAATCACAAACAGCCCTGACTATTGCACCACATGTTTTTTTCATTCCTGTTTCTTTTTTGGGCACATTGAGAGTTGTTAGAACTTGAACCTGCCACCTCTACCTAACCTCCTACCCACTCCAACCACTCGAGCGAAGGCCAAGTGGCAACAACACTCAGTTCATAATTGGGTAAAACTACAAACTTCATCATTGACAACCTAGAATCATATACTTTTGAGTCAAGACTCTTCAATTTGAGCAGAATTATGAACACACAAGAAAAACATAGTAGCAACAACAACAATTTGTTCTACCGCTAGGTGGGGTCAGCAAGAAAACATAGTAGCATCAAATGAGATAACCAACAACATTTAACATCACTTAAAGCAATAAGCAGCTCAAATTTTCCTATCCTCACTATTACATAAGGAGCACACAGCTGCCTGTTCAAGCTTTTCTCCAGAGGCCCATCAACTATAGGAGTGCATCTTTCCAAAATTAGAATAAAGATTCATTGATATTCTTACTTTGTTAAGGACATAAAAGTATAGGAAATGAATACGTAGAATGCTAATAACTTAAATTTTACCGTCCCCTTAATGAACTGAGACTAATCATCAAAGAAATAAGGTCAATGTTGCAGTTTAGTGGTGTATCAGTGATTCAGTATATGAAATTATGAACAAATGAAGGTTTGGATTACTCATCAATAAAAAATACTGAATGAGTTAGCTAATTCTGTTCAAACTTTGCTTCAGACATATAGACTAAACTTCAGACATGTAGACAAACTAACACTTGGTCTTCCACACAACTCCAACAGTAGGTAGAGCGAAATTAAATGTGACAAACCTTAACCAATTTACTTCAAAACATGCTAGATGATGAAAACATCTAAACTTCAGTCACATCAATCAAGCTAAGCTGCAAACTTAATCATACAGGAATTTCAAACTATGGAGGAATGGATTTTCTGGGTGCAATCATTATGGAAGCTGTTTGCCCAAATTTGGCTACAACTTAAATGATTGGTTGTAAATATATCTCAGACAAAACTTTTTCCCATCTCTGCATTCAAACCTCACACAATTCTTGATTTTAACTCCATTATTGTACTTTAAGACTGCAAAAATGATACCTGCACAATAGAGGCTGTGCAAGTATCATTACTCATAAGATTATATTAGGTTTACAATGGCTCACACTCAAAATTGGCTATACATCTGAACTTGAGGTAGGTCCTTAAATTTTAGACTAAAACTCAAATTCTGTTCCTGAAAAATATTGCTACAGAAAAATTAATCTATCAGGATTTAAAAGTCTGCCTGTGGTTCCTCACTTTTCACAAAAAGGAGCACATTATTCCCTATGTTAACTCGTCATTCCAACATTTAGTGGAAAAGCACACATTAACAGCTAGATTGTTGATCTTACCCTCTATTAAGCCTCACAGTGGCTTATTACTAAGCTCTCATATTTTTGAACTTTTTCTTTGTTAATTACGCTTATGCATTCTCAAACCCTCACCTCCTTTATTCTCCAATTCCTTTTATATTTTGACACATCTTAAGTCAAAATGAGGTCGTCTAGTAATATCAGAGTTTAACGGAACCACATAATCAATTTATCGGTCAACGTATGATTTTTTGCTAAAGTGTTGGAATGACAAGTTAACATACCAACATGTCTCCTCTTGTGAAAAGTGATAGACTATGAGGAGACTTTTAAATTCTAAGGGATTAATTTGTCCACCGCAATAATTTTTAAGGGATGAATTTGGGGTTTTACTCTAAATTTTATCACAAGAGGAGACACGTTAGTGAATGCTAATAAGACATCTAGCTCATCAAACAAAGATTCCCCGTTAAATGATAGCAACAAAGAGCATGTGATATTGGAAGGCTAACAAAATAAGATTCTATCTGAGGGACAACTAGTCATCTAAAATCAAACTAAATGATTATTTTCAACCAATATCAATCCAAAAAGAACTGCTGCTTTCATCAGTAAGACAGGGTTACCAATTGTATAACAACGGGCCAAAACAAAAATGCACCCATAAGTTCCATGAGGAACCTCGTTTTGTTCTCGTCAAACTAAAGAGTCTTATCCGCAAGATGATTGGTTTATCATGTCAGTTATTTTTATCCATTTACAATTTTGAGCCAAAGCTTTAATCCACATGAATATTAATGCTGCTATGCCGCCTGTCGACAGGGTGTCAAATAGGGACATTAAACCCAATTTGATGCTCTGTATATCCAGTAAATATGTCTGATTATGTAATTACATTGTTGTCTTATTCAGTTTAGCTTACTTTTAGGAAGATTCTATTCCCGTATATTTGATTCCTAATCTTAGGTTGAAATTCACCTTATTTCTGGCTATCCAATTACTGTAATCCCACCGTAAGAGGAAGAATTCTGTACAGTTTGTAATCAGCAAATATTATTACACAAATCCAATTCTGCCAACATATAAAATGTTCAGCTCCCAGCCCATACATCAATTAGTTTCTATTTTCTTTGAACATTAATTATGGAACTTATTTCCTATTATATTACTAAGCGTTATATAAAAGATTCCAATCCACTTCATAGTTGTCAATGGAGGATGGCAACTCATGGCGGTAGACCAAAAATCCGCCATTTAAGACCACAATGGTGCCGCCATGGCCACCATAATGAACAAACCCGTCCATGGTGGAGAGGCCAAAATCCGCCACGCCATGGCTGCCATTTGACAAATATGATCTACTTCCCTGTAACATTGTCACATTGGAGTCATCAAGTAAGGACTAAGGACAAGGCAAAATTAACCTTCCATTTGTAGTTTTAGTTTTTCAAGCTCAACTTTTGTTGCCCAGTGAACAGTTGGCAACTTTCTAATTCACTAAGATTTGACCAATGATAGGTGCCTTGTCAACATTCAATGTGTGTGACATTCAAATCCACCTATGTTCCTTGTAAACAAGGTGTCATAAGCCACATGTTTCATCTGTGACACCATACTTCATATTCGAACACGGTTTGCGTGCATTACAAGTTATTCTATGACTCTCCAAACTACTACATTTCAAAATTTGATATTGCCAATTGCCAATTATTTACTTCTATGGGCGTGTTTGGTACGAGGGTTACTACTTGTGAATCTAATCCATGAAATTTTCACCCCCATTTTTACCCCTATATCAAACAAACCCTAAGAATTAACTGATGAGATCTGAAACTAAATCCAAGTTGACAATTGGAATGATCTCGACATATCAAGTCATATGAAAGACAAATCTTCGACATTGACTATTAATTAATGGTAGCAGCAAAATGTTTTCAGACGGTTACTAAATGATACATGCTTCTAGGTGGTGGAAATATCTATCCAATGGGTGCATCTATAAATTTGAAAAGACCCCCTGACATCTGTCGTCAACTCAGAATTCGTTATACAGTTGACAGAGAGTAAATTCTTAACACCCTAAGGGAGCACAATGCATTTATTTTACCAAAAGACATAAACTTTGGGAGACATCAAATTCATAAAGCAAATGAGAATATCAAAGGAAACTCTACCAGAAGTCCAGAAAATTCAGGTGCAAGAAGCTCATGACCATGATTGTCATTCATCATCATCTGAAAGGTCAATCACTATTGGTTCCTTAACGCTTCCATAATTATCCCCAAGAAACTCCACTCGCTCTTTCTTAACAAGTTCCTCAGCAGCAATTTGAACAGATTGTTCTTCACAAAATGGATACTTCCTCTTTTGACTAACCTGCTCCTGATAGTTCATCTTTGGTCCCTCCCCTCCATTTATGTTAGTCATATCTTGTCTCTCTGCTGCATGAAATTACCAGTTCTTAACAAATAAGAGATTAAAAATGGAATATGTAGATTACCCCAGAAAGATAAAACAATCGTGTAAACCCTATGTTTAGTTCTTGAAATTGTAAGCTCCTATCAAAATAACCCCCTAACTTTAGGAAATTCACCTTTTTTGAAAAAGAAAGGGGGCAGCCCAGTACATGTGGCTCCCACCTGGTGGGGTCTACAGAAGGTAAATATGTACACAGCCTTACTCCGCTTTGCAGAGAGACTATTTCGAGGATTTGAACCTGTAACCTCTACATCACAAGACAGCCACCTTATCGTTGTTTCGAGACTCACCCTCAGGAAATGAACTTTTAAGTTCTTGATATTTTATTTCGTAGTAAGATTAATCAAATTAGTCGCGGATGGCAAACTGCAAATTCTATTTTTTTTCCCTCAATAGGACAAATATTTCTATTACTACCAAATTGAAGAAGTAAACGGTGGGGTTACAGTTATCCATTTTGTAATGACAAAGAGGAGTTGAACCACATCATCTTGTTTTGGTTCTGATTTTTCTCTTTTGACATTGTATTCCCATTAATCAAATTAATTAATCCCTGGCATGTTAATTTTCCAAAGTCAAGGATTATGGCGACAATCAATTACAATTTTCGGGGACAAAAGTGAGGGTTTATTCATCATTACCCACCTGAACTGAGGTCAGGAGAGGAGTGGTCAACAGAAGCCTGCTTATTCAAGGAAGCAGAAGGTAGTATTGGAGCTTCACAAACAAAAACCAAATCATCCAATCAAAAATTCTAAAACTCAGATAATTGAAACACACAAGACAATCATGCCAATGTAAACTGAAAAATCATACAAAACCTAAAAGAAAGACTTAAAATGATGCATCCTGGTTCAGTTCTCAACTTGAAAACTCAAATTAACTAAAAAGAAAAATAGATTTATGGTGTATGATCAGCATTGTTAAAAAAGAAGGAACATGCATAACATATAGTAGTACCTTCACTCACATCCCCCAATAGTTCTAGTTTGCGTTGGTACACTTTCAACCTGTCCTGGGTAATAGAAAATTAACAACTTTAACCAACATGCATCACCAAAGGTTGAAACTTGAATAATAAAAAAAAAAAATGCAACAGAATCTAAAGCATACCCAAAAGAACAATTAGATTGTGCAGAAAAGGGAACTTACAAGTTCAGCTTTTACGGGATGGTCATCTGGGTTAACCCCTCTGCACCTCAACTTCACTGAAGATAAACCAAAGTAAATAAAGAAAAACACTGAATTCAATTGTAACAATTAGCTTATTTTGAATTGATAACAATTTAAGTTCATAACCAAAAGATTTCTGACACAGTTTTTTCTCAATAATAAAAAAAAAGTTATTTCTACCAAATAATCTTTACCAAACATAAGGCCATGCTTGGTTTTGGCTACTTTCCATTTCCTGTTTTCATTTTCGTGAAGAAAATACTAAAAACAACAGCAAAAATCCTATTATCTGATTTTATTTCCTATTTTTAACTATTTCCTGGACAAGATTCTCAAAACTGAAAACACAGAAAATGAAAATCAAAACAAAACAGCCCTAAAATTATAACTTTTTTTTAAAAATCTATAGAGTAAAAAGGAAGGAAGAATGGCTGAGACACAAAAAGTTGCAATTTTTATTGTTTTTTCGGTCATCAAGAGAAGTAAAAGGGTAAAGGGGTGTAAGAATTTTCATTTTATTGTTGGCTGCGTACATGAGAAAAGGGTGGAAGTGATGTTGGCGAGGGTGAAGAGGGAGTGAGCACGTTGAAGGGGTGGCATATCTGAGAAAGTGACAGGGTTTGAGTGAGAGAGAATGTGTGGCAACTCTGCTTCAAGCTCTTCAACGCTCGACAGTGTGCGCTTCATTGCATCCATCATCTCTTTGGGTACTTCTGCGCCCTTCATTTCGCTTGCTCCTCTCACCATCTCTCTCTCTCTGTCGCTTGCGTGCAGTGTGGTTTGAAGGAGAACAAGAACTGCAATTCTGGTGAGTCACGAGTGACCACAACATGAGCAGCAATGAATGACGAACAAACAGATGCGGTCACTGTTTGACTAGTTTTCGGTCTTATTGTTCAATAATAATGTTTGGAGGAAAGAAAATAAAAACACTAAATACCCAATTAGTACGTAGAAAATTTACGGGAGATAAATTAGGGACGATTTGTTTAAATTTTCATTTTTATTTTTAATTTTTTAATTTTATAAAAAAAATATAAAAATTTTAAAATTATAAGTCTGTTTAGTTTAAGTTTTTAATTTTCATTTTTATTTTTTAATTTTTCATTTTATAAAAAAATATTAAAAATTCTGAAAACTAGTTAGTTTCAACTTTCAGTTTCATTTTCAGTTTTGATTTTTAAGATTTTGGAAAGAAAATACTAAAACTGGAAATAAAAATTGAAGATTAAAATTTATAATTTTCAAAATTTTCAGGATTTTCTTCATAAAATCTAGAAATTAAAAATAAAAATTAAAAATTAAAAAATCAAATTAAACAGATCCTTCATTTTCAAGGTTACTCACAGTGCAAAAAAGACACAGCTTAATTACTTCATATAATTATATACAATATTTTGTATATAATTATATAGAGGAATAAATTTATCTTATCTAAATTGTAAGGGATTAATTTGAAATTTTTAAAATTTAATCAACTAATTTATTTCAATATATTTTTATGCAATCAAATCATGGAAAAATATTAAATTTGATCGAATTTGAATATCATTGGTGTGAGACTATCAAAGCATGAAAAGATATTGATATCTAATCTAATCTAATATATTTTAATAGTGAATTTGTTCAGTGAGTTCAATGCAAGTTACACAGGTGTGTATAATATATAGATATACATTAGTAAAAAGTCTATTCTGTTTTCTTATCATAAAATTTCTATAATTCAATATTTCTTTTATATGTGGTGCAGTAATTTAATACTTTTTTCAATTTTCAACTTGGAGTTCACCTTATGTGTATGTGTGATGACTCTCAAGTTTACCAGAAAACCAATGTTATCATGAACACTTTGATAATATTATATTTTAAATGCAGTTTTTTTTTCTGTTTGATAATGCTACTATGAAATTTTGAATGCTTTGACATTTTTAATGGAATATATCATTAAATACTTTTTATATACACATCAATTTAAATTCGTGCATCACACGTGGCACCATACCAATTTATATATATATATATATATCAGGTTTTTTTTTTACGAGGAGTTATGATCAAGTTAGTTTGGCATAACTCTAAATAAATGTCACTCATTGAACATCGTTTTATTAGTGTGATTTTTTATAAAACTCACAGTTAAATTAGAAACTCATATCATATAAATTATGTCTATAAAATTTTAAATTAATCTAAAATTATTTGACATAGTTATTATATACATAAAATCAATTTAATATATATATTTAAAATAAACAAGAATAAGACTTACATAATTGCATTTCTATTAATGCTCAATTTTTATGAAATTTGGTTTAAACGATTTTTATGATGGGTAATTATCATTCAATGGTTGGATTAACAAAAAAAATTATTTCATAGAAAGTTATAAGTGATGTATATTTTTATAATATCTACCACTAAATACAATGACTAATATTTTCATTTTTTGTACAAACATAACTATTTTTTAATGTGATTCGTTTTAATAATGTTATAGAAAATAATTTAATTTCTATGCATTGTGAGTGAAAAATTATTTTACTTGGCATCAAATCAGGTGTTGCCACGTAAGTAAAAGTGAGTTTTTTGAGATAGTAAATATGAAATCTAATACCTAGATTTTCAAACAAATAAATAAAAGGTTAGAAATTTTTTCAAACCAAGAAAGTAATCCTTCACCTTTCTTTGTCTTGAATTTCGTAAGTCTGGACCTACACGCCTTTGAGGGCTATATATTAGAGCCATTTTTCAAGCCAAAAGTAATTATTCCCTAGAGAAAAATGAGTTGAAGAGAGATTTTTAACGAATTTTACGAACCCGCAAGTACTTCATTTTTAGCTTGCAAGTTTATAAATTGTAAGATTTTCCAATTTGAACTAAAACCCAAAAATGAGATTTTGATTTGTTGGGATTTTGATTTTTTTAATATTTTATTTGAATCCAAATGAGGGTATTTTCCTATTTACATTTATGTTTTAAAGTTAATGGAAAGAAAACAAATGTTTATGTAAATAAGTGAGTAGTGGGGTAGTACCTAATACATACCAGGAGTAGAGTTTCCAAGCTTTGGAGACGTCCAGGCGGTCATATGACCCGCGGCGGGAGAAGTGAAGTCGGTGTTCTGGAGCTTCTGAAACCTAGGCGGCCAAAGGACCGTTGTCAAAGGACCGCCCAGGCGGTCAACAGAGAGCATAGTCGTGTCGAAGGTTCTGAGAGCCTCTGGAGACCGCCCAGGTGGTCATATAACCGCCCAGGCGGTCAACACCGAACATAAAAACCCCATTTCGGTTCCAACACTCAAAACAATTCTCTCCTCTCCCTCACGCAAAGAGCAGTTTAACCCATTTTCACCCTTCAAACTCCATTTTCTTCCATTTCTTCAAGTTTAGTTACGAATCTGTCATCCATAAAGCTTAAAGGTACGTTGTTCTCTGATTCTGCTTCTTTTCTTCAAGTTCTTTTGGGTTATGAGTGGTTCTCATGCTTCTCAAGGGAGAGAAGCTTGCTAGAAAGGGGTTCTATGGTTTTAGAGGTTAATCTCGAGTTCTGCTTCCATGACAGATAGAGGTATCATTTTCACTTCCCAGAGATCTGTCAGGTGGTTTCTACCTTTTTTGCCCCTCCAGGTGAGTGGATTCACATCTGTGACTTCTATGTTATGCATTAGAGTTATTTTCATGAAAACTATGAAGTACTGCTTGATTTAGAGGATTACCTATGAGAACTTTAAGTTTACTGCTAGATTCTATGGTTTGAACTCCTGGTTTTAAAGCATGAAACATGTTTTAGACAAAACTCATGGGACCATGCTTGTTATAATGGTTTTATATAGAATAGATGATATATGATTCTATTAGAGCCGTTATGGATGTTTTACGGATTTGAACTGGTTTACGTCTATGCTATGGTTTTATACCTAGATACAAGGTTTAGAGGAAAAGCACTAAAATGATGATTTAGACTCTGATTTCAGAATGTAATATTGAGTCTTCCTAATTTATGGTTGGAACTATGTTTAACAAGTTAATAGTTGATTTAAAGAGTTTTGATGATTGAATGATGTTTTGATAATCAATAAAAGAGTTTTAGAGTATGAGTTTCCACGAGATTCAGAACATTGCGGCTACATACTCTGGAGGTTTGGAATCTCAATGTCCACAAGGGGTGATTCCTTAGACATGGTTCCACAACCACAGTTATGCTAAGGTTAGACTTAGAATTGAATGGACTCAAGTTTTTAGAATATAATAAGTTTGTTTTTAATAAGAAATGACATAGATATTCAGACATAAAAGGATTTTAGACACGAATCTTTAGATGACTAGAGGTCTGCGGATACATATTTGGGACTTGAAATCACTGAGTATGGTTTCATAGTCCCAGTTATGCTAAGGTCAAACTGTTAGAGTTATAGAGATTTACAGCTTTAGAGATAAAATGGTTTTAAGAAGTTTCAGGTTAATTTCAGCTATAGAGAACAGGCTGTGTGTTAACAGTGAATCCGTTAACCTTGGTATCAAGTATGCATTGGCCAGAGATTTCAGGGAAGGGACCTAGTCAGGACCCATTATTGTCACACTTGGACGTACGACACCTTGTGACCGAGATTTCAAGAGATTGATTGACACATGGGATCGATACGAAGCCAGGATGTGTCAGAAACTTCTGTTTCTTAAGAGCTATGTTATTATGAGTTTAATTTGTACCAGGTACGAAAGTTAGTTAATTAAATGGCTTTTGAATTAATAAAGTAGTCATTAGAAAGTATAAAAGAGTTTATGGTTTTAGGCTTATATGATTGTAGGCAAGAAAATGAATTAAAGGAATTGCTTTTATTGATTTCATGAAAGGACGGTTTGAAAATATATTTATATAGAGACATGTAGTTGCATAAGATTTACATGTACTTTTAATATTATTATGATTTGTTTTATTTATTGCTCCTTGATGTCCTTTGAAGGGTTTCATGAACTCACTAAGTTTTGGTATCAAAACTCACCCATTTCATTTCTTTCATTTTACAGATAAGAACCATGGCCAATTTCATAAAGTGTCAGATGGTAGGCTTCACCAGAGTGAAGCATTTCAATTCTGCTAGAGTGCTCCAGGAATGTATTAGGGTTCTAAACCTAGGGTATGGGTTGTTGCATTTAGCATATCATGATAAACTTTAAAGTGTTTTTCAATGTTATTTCGATGATATGAACGATTTTGTATTATACAGACATTGTGAGGTTTCAACATGATTATTTTGTTTTAGAATAAACAATATGTTTAGAGAAAGTGACAATTGTACTTTAAATAGACTTTGATGAATAGAGTATGCATATAGAACAGGTCCGAGGCTAGCGTGAGAGTGAGATTTTATCTGCCCCATTGTGGGGGTTTGACAAAATCTAACCACTTTTACTTATCTAGCTCATTTGATATGAAGCTTTTTTTTACACATACAATGCTATAAATTAAACTCTTTTATGCATTGTCAATATGAAAAAATCTTACACTAACAATCAGACATCTAATCAAATATTATCACATAAACAAAAATAGTTAAGGAAGTTTTTTATTTATAATTTATCAAATTTACTTGAATATATTTATAGTTAATTTATGATTACATTGTGATAGTAAGTAAAATATTTAAACAAAAAATGTAAATGATTCGTGAATTAAACAATTTAATCTAATAATTTGGTTTAATTCTTAAACTACTACCTTTTTGAACTTTTATGCTTTGATATCATCTAAAATATTTAAAAATTTGATAAATATAATTTTATTAAATCAATTTGATATGCTCAATATAAAAGAATTTTATGTATGATTTAATTTTGATATATTGACAATGTAAAAAAAATTTATATAATTATTCAATCATATAATATCATTTGAGCAAATTTTGTTAACTCTTTTCAATTATTAAAAGTCATTTAAATAGAAATTTTTGATTGACAATATAAAACTGTTTTATAGATCAATGCGTCAAAATTAAGATAATGGTTATAAAAGTCAAATGTTTTTGTTGATATAAATTAAATGATTAAATATTTCTATAAAATTCTTTTAAATTCCCATTAAAATTAAATCTTAATTTCATTTTGATAAGGGTTTTATACAATGATTATTAAAAGAATTTAGCTCTGACATCAATTACTTGTGAATAAAATTCTTTCAAATCTTTAATCCAGTTCTAAAAATCAGTCAGGCAACACCTCTGAATATGGCTGATTTTTCGAAGTTAGCAAGCTGATGAAGCTTTACACGTCCCTCCAATTTGCTTGAATCACTTGCAGTAACTTCAAAAGTGCAATGTGATGGAGATTTAATCTATTTGCGAATGTAATGGAGCACAATTCTGTTTGTTTGAAATTTGAAATTGATCAATGTTATACTCAGTACATACAGCTTAATAAATGCCTTTGCCACTCAATTTTTGCTACCCTTCTCACGCAATTTTTGTTGATGGAATGCCTTTCTGTTATGTGAGAGATCTATGTCATCCCTTTTGGATCTTTTCCTCTATGTCTATTAGGCTTTGTTTGGTTGGAAGTAATTTGTAAGGAAGGAGAGGGAGGGGAAGGAAATTGGGAGCAATATGTAAATTTCCATCGTTTGGTCAGAAGGAAAGGAGAGGGGAAAGATGTAACAGTGAAAATTATGCTTTGGGGCCCACACTTTTTTTCCCCTCCAATACCGGCGGAAAACTGAGGGATAATTGCTTAGCACATTTCAATTCCAATAATACCCTCATGCTTCCGGAAACTTGGTCGAAGGAGCAGACAAAAAGGGGTGGTTGATTTCTAAAACCCTTGGACACAAACTCAATTCCCTAATCCAATCTTGTTGAAATCTGGAAAGTAAATCCCTAATGTGTTGCGCTGATCTCCATCCCACTTTTTTTTTTTTTTCATTCCTTATTTCATTGACTCAATTTTTTTTTCCTTTTGACAAGTTTTTTGTTTTTGCTTAAAACACGTAAGATATTGGGCAACTAATTTTTTTAAACATCTTGTGCTTTTTTTTTTGTTTGCTCTAATTGTTTTCTTTCATTTTGTTTTTGTAAATATTCTTTTGTTATTTCTTCTTTTGAGTTTTGTTTATTAGATTTTTGCTTAAGTATAGTGGGAGATTAAGATTTATTTAAAAGTGGATTGAATTTTCAACCAAAAAAAAAATGTCGGTTAATTTTAAGTTCAGCATTATTTACATTTGATTAGTAAATTTATTAAATATTTATGTTCATTTTTATATTTTTATTAATTTGTTAATGACTCCATATTTTAGTTAAAATAACATCTTAAAATAACATGAGGATAAAATAGTCATTTATCATCATTATCTTTTTCTTTCCTCTCATTTTTCCACACAAACAAATAATAAAAAAAATTCTTTTTGTATTTTCCTTTCCTTTCTAAACATATTTGTGGAAAATAAAATTCCATTCAATTTCTGTCCTTTCAGTTTGTTTCCTCTCATCTTTCCTTTCTATCTTTTTCTTTGCCAAACATAGTGTTAGGGATACCAATTGAAAGTGGAAAACATTAGAAAGGGATTGAATCGTGTCTTTTAAAAATTTCAGCAAAAATTTAGGCCATGAATTGTTGGATATGCTGATAGCAGTAGATTCAAGATTTGCATCAATTAGGCCAGCACGGCAATTGGATAGGGAGCAGTGGTCCACCCAAATATGGCTCCCAACAAATATTGACACTCCATCGCCATATGAAAAAGTCCTCCAACCATAATGTATAGGTGAGTCCTCAAATACGCATCCCCTCCTTGTTTGCAATCATGGATGTTAATTCCATGAATGATTTGACAATATTTGTCACGTACTGTATAGTAATGCAAGGGCCACCAGCAATGTGCACATTTGCTCCTCTACCGTCAATGGTTGTGAATGAGTTCATCATGAGCTCTTCCTTGAGCTTGATCACCGTGACACGCTTGAATATGATCCACAATTGCTAATTGCAAAGATCTATTGTTTCTCGACAAATATATCAACCAAATAAATTTCAAAATACTAATATGTAAAAGAAATGTTTTAATGACAATATAGAAGACAATAAAAATTAGTGTTTCTTTATCAAATTAAAAAACAAAAAAGTCTTGAACTTATCTTTTTGAGGAGCTGCCTCCATTACCCTAACCAAGCTCTGTACCCTTCAAGTGTAAGAGTGATTCATATGGATAGTTTTTAAAGATTATCCATGTGATATAATATTTTATAAAAATAATTTGCAACTTAAATCTTTCAAAAGTTGTAAATAATTGAAAACTTTGAAACCTCTTCCAAGGATTATGGACGTAAGTAAAAGAGGCCGAATCACATTAAATATTGTGTATTTTTTTTTATATTGATTTTCTTCTTGAGTTGTTTCCTCTGAGAAAGAGCTTTTAATTTTTGAAGTTCTTTTTCTATTGCTGCCCAGCACCGCCTACAACAATAGCACACGCCTACGTCACAAATCTGTTCCGTTTTATTCCCAATTAGATACTTCAGAGTATCATTGTTGTTTCTATCTCACAATATTTTTAATGAAACGGTAGATATGTCAAATGGTGAATAAAACCAATTTCTTACTCTAAAACCACTTGATTTCCTCATAAAACAGACTTGGGCGAGACATGCCAGAAGCCTTGCAATGAGGTTCGAACCTTCTGCCTAGTTTTTCGCTTGCACTTTAGGAGTAAAAACATCCTTTATCTAAAATTGTTGCATATTAAGGGGAAAATTGGATCTAGGATGGCATTACTCGATGTAAATGCCTAACCTCAAATTAAATTTTTTAAAATATGCACCATATGTTGCATGTCGTATTTGAAGTTTGCTTATTTTAGAGTCTCATTGTTTAAAGATATGACTTTTACGAGAGGACAACTCTCCTTTCATGAGCTAGCTTTCAGGGTTGAATTAAACCTACTTAATCTTAATATCTTGAAACTCAATTACCTTTGCAACTCATTCAATTTTTGTGAAAGAACCACACCATAAAAAGAATTCGAAAGTTCTCTGAAGTCAATGGAGAGAATGTAAAGATTTGCCTCTCAATGTCCCCTCGTACCACATTTCAGTTAGCCGTTCCAAACTAGGTCTAGTAACAAAAGAAAAGGCCTATACATCTAAAGGAAAATAAAAGCATAGAAATGCATTCGGTATAAACTATAAAGTAAAAACTAATCAATGTTGCCGCAAGTATTTGGTGTTGCAAATGTTCCTTACTTTCTTAATTTCGGTTTTTGATGTCTGCTACCGGTCATTAAAGTTGTGTTGAATGCTGTTATAAAAATCAAAATATTCTATTTAATTTCTATTTACCTCTTTATCCTCTCATAAAAATAGAATATTATGTTTTTAATAATGATAGAGATCTGATTTGAAAATTTCATACATTATAGGAACATAATTATAAATTTTTAAATTATAAAAATCTAATTGAAAATTAAATAAGACTATAGCGACATGTAGAGTAATTCAACCAAAACATTATGCAACAATCTATTATGGGTAGTTATGCCATGCCCAATTCTACACAACTACTTGAAACCACGTTATCAAACACGACATACATAATCTTTTGAAAAATTCGCCTATTAATTGATAACAATAAGGATTGTGAACTATATTCCCTTATCTAACACAAAAGAAGGAATTATGAAACTTAAATTTTATATATAATTAAAAAAAACTCAAATTTTATTTTTTTCAGAAATTACTTTTTTTAACTACTACAGAAAAACTAAAATTGATTTTTTTTTATATTCCAATTATATTTTAAAAATTATCTAAATGTAAGAAAAATATTTTTTAATAAAAGTAATTTTCCACCCCCAAAATTCCAAACAACCGGCCCGTGATAGGGGTACCAATATTGCTGCAAGTATTTGGTGTAGCAAATGTTCCTTACGTTCTTAATTTCTGATTTTGATGTCTGCTACGAGTCACGAAAGTTGTGTCAAATAGTGCTCTCTTTATTTTTAGGAAAAAAAAATTAGGTTTACCATCCCTAATTTTACTTAATTTTTAGTTAAGTCCTTATGATCTAAAATTTTTTAATTAGTTTCTTATAACATATAAAATTTTTCAATTAGATCATTGCTATGAATATTCTATTTTTTCATAATAATAAGAACTTGACTAAAAATCTCACATACTATACATAAACTAATTATAAATTTTTAAACTATAAGAATGTAATTAAAAATTGAATAAAATTATAGAAATTTGTTGAATAATTAAACCAAAACATTATGCAACAATATATTCTTGTTAGCTACGCCATGCCCAATTCTGCACAACTACTTGAAACCAAATTATCAAAAACGATACACAGAATCTTTTGAAAATTTCGCCTATTAATCGATAACAATAAGGTTTGTGAACTCAAGCTCCCTATCTGACACAAAAGAAGGAAACAATGAGAATGGAAAAAAGTTAATGAAAAGGCCATATTGATAGGGGTAAGAATAAGTCCATTACACCGCAACCATTGCCACCTATAATAGTAGCATCTAGTGTGAGTAAAACTACATTCATTTTACTCTATAAATTCACTCTCTTTATGCATCACTATATTTACCTCCAGATCTGTGTAAGACAACAATAAAACCTTTCCTTGCACAGATGTATATAAAAACCCCCATACTGAAATAACAACACAGCTTTACAATAATATAATTTTCTCAAAGTGTCCACAGAGACTGTTGCATACTAAATGAAAATCTAAGAAGGTAACTCCCTGTAATCAAATTGCTCATCTTCCTTGCCTTCTGAAGCTGCAAGTGTTTCACCCTGAGCAGGCCCATAAGCCCAACAAATAGCAAGAAAGTAGAGGTAGTTAATCAAACCTAAGAAGGTGAGCAGTGCATAATAGTAATTCAGATGGCCCTTGTTAATGTTGGTTGATAACCAGCTCACATTCCCTCCTATGGTAGAGACTTTGTCCACAATGTTCACCAACACACTACTAACTACATCAGAAGCAGCTAGTTCAAGGGTGAAAAGAGCCATTGCAAAACTAGACATGCTTTTTGGGAAGTAAGAGTAGAAAAACTCAACCTGACCAACAGGATAGAAAGCCTCAGCAAATCCAAGCAAAACAAACTCCGGAACTAGCCACCAAACCGACATGCCAATTACAGCGTTCGGATTGTTCTCGAACCCTTCTTCAATGGCAATGCTTCGTCTCACAGTTTCAACTACCGCCGACGTTACCTTAGCTGCACATACAAACAGCAATCCTATCCCCATCCGAACTTTACAACTGAATCCTCCGGGCTGGCCTGTGTATCTTGCTAGTACAGGTACCACTATGCGGTCATATATTGGAATGACTATTGATAAGGTGATTACCATGATAACAGTGAAGGATCCTGCAGGCATCTTGAAATTGCCAAACAACCTTCGGTCCATGGTTTTTGCTTGGAGTGTGGAGAATGAACTCTGCGACGCCATCATAAATATGCCTGTGGACCACATGGGAAGGACTCTAAGCAAAGCTTTCAGTGACTCCACCTGTCCTACTGTGCATAGGCTCCATGGATCAGAAATCGATCCATCTGGGTTTAACACTCTCTCCGGATCTTTTATTATGCAAGCTTTATTCAAAAACCTGGAAAGGAATAGGATGTTAATTCAGCCCCAAAAATGTACACTTACAAATTTAGGGCAGTGTATATCTAAATGATGGAATTGCTATGCATTCCTTGAAGAGTAGAATTTGTCAAAAGGGGGATCAAAACATTCCTCATGAAGAAATATGATGATGATGATAAACTTCCTTGAAGAGATTAAATCATTGTGATTAGTCAATATATAATTATAATTGGTAAATTTCAGAGAAAAAATAATATCTCAGATGAAATTAAGAGAAAATTGGACGCTGAATGCAATGTGCGTGACTTATCCATGAAGGCAAGCATGATCATCAATCAGTTAAGTACCTCATGCTGTCTGTAGGAACCAACAGCTCTGTGTCATGGCCTTGATAATACTGATCAAAGTCTCTATCCAGAAGACTAAGTTTTCGATTCTTTGTGGCCACAACAGCTACTTGTACAAAACTAGTGAGTAAGCTGCTCCTTGGTTTCACTTTGACATAGTATGGTGAACCAATAACGAAACTGATAGCAGATACAAACATTAGCACTGAAGGGACTCCAAATCCAATTTTCCATCCCAAGTTCTCTTGAATGTACACAATTACACTTAATGCAAGGATAGTTGAAGCTCCTATTGAGGTATAATACCAATTAAAGTAGCTATCCAAGAGCCTCTCATTGTTGGAATTTTCTTTAATTGCCAGCTGATCTGCTCCAAAGGCTATTGAGCAAGGTCTAACGCAACCTGCTCCGATAGAAATTAGTCCTAAGGAAAGGAACAAAACAGCTAGTTGAGCTGCTGTAGCAGAGTTGCAGAATTCACAGGGTCTTAGCTCTGGAATCATAGCAGTTAACCACAAAATGGTTAACCCCTGTGATAGGCATAAAAGAAATATTAGAGAGCAGCATTAGAAAGGTACCAGCAACATAATCATTTATCTCAGGTGTTCTTAAAATAGGATTTTCTAGATTTTGTTGAGTAAGTAAATCACAGCTCTGCTATACACCCTTGTAAAAAGTAGGAAAAAACCAAAACATGGAAGAAGACTCTAGCTGACTACAGCAAATGCAAGTAAAAATAACAAAGTAGTGTGTTTAATTCACCAAAAGAAAGAACTACTATGTTTAAGTTATAACAACCATAAAAATGAGTTATAGAGTAACTATCTGCAAGAAGTTTAAAGTCTCTCATTTAAATAGAAGTTTTTGCTATCATGTGAAAGCTTTGCCTTGGATTAGTTTGCCTGAAGCAATTTTCTTAGGCGTCAGTGAACAATTCGAGGAATAATATAAATTCTTTTAATCTGTATTGAAGAAAAAAAATACTAAATTGATAAATTGAATTCTAAAATTGTGAAGCATAATATTCAAATTTTTTTGGGTATGTGTAAACAAACAAAAATAGTCATGGTTATCAAGGTAAATAATATTGCAGGAGCTAAATCCTCTAAATTCTAAATAATCAAATTCCCTAAACAAAATCGAAGGTATATACAGCATGCATCTATATTGAATTATTGATGACCTAAATTTTTTTAGAGGTTCTGCAGCTTTTACTAATCAGTATAGAGCATAACCAGTCTTAGTGAAAAGGCATAGTTCAAACACTGGTGCTTATTTTTTGAGAAATGTTAATTATATAGTAGGGTGTGGGACACCGTGCGAACCCCATCTCATCCAAAGATGTAGACCTTGCTTGAGTAGATACATTGTGAGTCGATACAGTTTCCCACACCTTATGAGTACAAATAACACAACTCTTATTTTTTTCACTGAAAATTCGATTTAGTCATACAGTTTCAAAATGACCCTATATAGTTTTTGAACCAAAAAATGGTCCATTCATGTGTTGTTTTCAAGATGAGATGCATAGCTTACAAGGAGGCTTGAGATGGAACCAATCAAAATGACACGGAAGCGACCCAAGTAAGAATCAGAGAAGAAGGCCCCAAAGATGGCCAAGATGTTGGACATGGCTGACCAAGTGTAAAGAATGCTTGTGGCCTTTGACGCAGCCATGCTGAAATCATTTATCAAGTATAATATCATGTTCGGCATGATCCCATAGCTCGCCACCCTCTCCAAAGACTCGTTCACTGATTCCATAAAAGACCAGAAGAACCAAAAAGAAATAAAAGAAAGAGGTCAATAACAAGAAGAAAACATAGAAGAATGAGGTGATGAAGTGAAGTTAGCTACCTATGATGAAAGGCATGGTCCTCAAGCCACCCTTTCTGGGTTTAGAAGGGGAAGAGGTGTCATTTTCCAGCATCACCTCCTCATCTGCAGCAGCTGAGTGCCCCATCTCTTTTCTTTTCTCTCCTCACTGCTTTGGACTTAAGGTGAGTGAGAGTTTGTGCTATCAGTATAGCAAAGTCAAAATGCAAGAGATTATATAGAAATGAAGGTTGATTGAACCGAAAGAAAAAATGGAGTTTAAAAGAAAACAAAGCCAAAGGGACTAAATAGGCAATTGAGTCATGCAGATAAATTAGTCTCTTAATTTAAAAATTTTTATATTAATCTTTTAAATTTCACAAATAAAAATAACTTATTCTCTCCAAATTATTATTTAAAATATTAATAAAAATATCACATGTTATGTTAACTTGCTATTAACTGTTAATTTTCAAAGCTTAACTTCTCACTCTTATGTTCTTCACATAATAAATGAACTTAAAATCAAAATATTTCTTTTGAGGAGAGAGCTGTGTTAAGAGAGAAATGAAGAAGAATGTCTAAATGATTTCGTATAGAAGAGTGAGACAAGTGTTACCACTATGAAAATTAACAATACACGTAAAAAGTTAACAATACATGTAAGGAAGCTAATATGATACAATTCAAATGAAAATTTTATAGAGGGACTGTATGAAATTTTCTAAATTTGATTAATTAAGATTTTTGTTAAACAAAAAGTGTCTTGCATATCTAGGCTTATATTAATGAGTATTATTATTTCAACATCTAAAAATGAATATTTTAATTAAATGTGATGAGTTAATAGGAAGAATGGAGACAACTATCATATCTAATAATAATAAGGTGAGTATCTTTGAGAAACATATTTTTAGGTTTTGAAATAAAATTTTTGTATATTATAGGCAAAACAACTTATATTACACATGCATTATTTTTTTTAAGTAGGTGGGTATAAAACTTAATCATTTTTATTAATGTAATAATATATAATTGATAATAATATTAAATTATTTTACACTGATGCATAGGAATTAAGAGAAATTTTTGAATGTTCAAAGAGTAAGAAAATATATTTATTCTGTTCTATTTAATAAATGATATATTAATTATTATATTAAATATATAGAAAAATAAGAGATAATAATAATTCATAAAATTAATGTATCATTTATTAAATATAATAGAGTAAAAAGCTTTAATTTTTTATACTATAAATATATGAAAATTATTCTCGAATTCTTAATACATTAAATATATTGAAAAATAATGCTTAACAATGTTTTTAGGAACATTAAAAATATTTCACGAAGATTTTATTTTAGTGATATATACACAATAATTTTTAATAAATAAATGAAACACGTGTCCGAAAGTTCTGCTTGCTGCTATTTAATTGTTAAATTTTACATCAGCGTGGTGCTCGTGGTGTCAGGATCGTTTCTTCTAAAGAGATTAAACGTCGCGTTATGTCTAACGATCAAGTACACGTGGTCGAGACACAGGCCTTACGATCAAGGGATTCATTTGGCAGAAGGATGTAGTAGTGTAGGAGGGTTTTTCATCCTTATGAAAAAAAAAATCATTATTTACGTTATTACCAAACCGTAATTTTAATTTTCAATATGCAATTTTTTTTATACTCAGGCAAAATCATTGTAACATAGTGCAATTTTGTATTAACCAGCGTCGTCGACCAGAGGTTTGGAATGGATTAATGATAATAAATAAGACTTTAATATATAGGTTTGTAAAATTATGAAGAAAATGTGAGAATGAGGAGGAAGAGGAACTATCTCCTTGTGTGACTTAGGTTAGAAAACAAGAGCCACCAACACAAAGAGTCATTAGGGATGATTGAAAGCCTTTCCCTATAGCTGGAAGAACGCCATCTCTACTCCTCTCCCTTGGTTCTCTCTGGTTCTTAAAGAATGAGTCTATTCTTTTTGTGTAAATGAATGTTGTTGTAAAAATGAATCCGCAGCCAAAATTGTGTGTTTTCTTGTTGTAAAAAAAATAGGGAGTTGTGTGTATATTAATGGTACTGTTTCCACTCTTTTTCTTTTTTTGTCAAGAAATTATACTTTCTCTTTTAATACCTTCAATGGGCTTTATTTATTTGTGTTACTCATCTTTCAGCCTTTGAAATGACATAAGGCTGCCCACCATTTCCTTGGTAACATGTGCTTTATAGATATAATAAAAGGATATTTTGCTTGGTTTTAATCACAGGTAAAGTCATTTATGGAAATTTTAAAGGGAAATGAGACTTGGGTTATTAGTTTGATATAAGTTTTCTTTAAGATGAGGTTACTTTTTCTCTTTAGGCATCTTGCCAGACTATGGGAAAAGATGTCTAATGCCTCCTTAGGCTACCCCAAGAGACTAGACCTCTTATATTGGGGGATTATGGTCCCTAAAGGCCTACCAATCCACAAGAAAGATAGTTCCCAAAGATCCTAACATCAACCCATCAAATGTCTTCCTTAATGGGATTTCATTCATACATCTATTCACTCTATGGGCTCATGCTAGGACCCACCTTTGTCTAAACCAACACTAGTTCAGTTTAATTACACTTCAAATTAATTCCACAAAACGAATCTGAATAACTAGAAATCGCTAAAAGTTATAGAGATTTTTTGTTAAGTTAATATGAAATTCATATTACCACTCTTATATTATACACATGTTAATCATCGAATAGTGCTGCATCAATTATTACTTTACATATTAGCGACAATACCTTGAGTTTTTTAGAATACTAATACTTTTATAAAAATAGTTACGTGATATATTTTTAAAAATTTATAATAAATCCGTATCCATATCATTTCATGCACTTGATTTGGGTCGTATTGATGCTTCCTAATTAGTGGAAGGTAACATGCATTTCCACATACTTCTGAGTAGTTGTTTTGTCAAATATTTTCAGGAAAAATGTATTTTACCCTCCAAACTGAAGGTTATGTATATTTTATATTTTAAATTTTAAAAATATATAAATTAATTGCTTAAACTATTACACATGTGCATTTTAATCAAAGTAAATGTACTATATTCTGAATTTTGAAACATTTAGAAATTGGTCCTCAAACTTTGTTAATGCTAACTAGACTCAAAGTTTCTTAAATTTATGATATTTTTATTAACATTTAATAAAAAAAATTAATAAATTGATCAATTCACACATTCAAAAAAATTTAAGGGATCGAATTCGTACATTTGTAAAGTTTGCGGTCTAAAGTGTATATGACCAATAATTCAAAGGTAAAGTGTTATGTTACCACATTTTTATAATACTAGTAATGTACAAATTAATGTTTATTGGTAGAAAAACCAACTCTGATTAATTAGCAAAGACTTTCAAAAGAAATGAATTATTCAAAAACTGTTCTAAAATGAATTATGTATTTTTAAATATGAAATATAATGTAGAAAATTGTAAATAAAAAGATACTATAAGTTTAAAAATGATAAACAAAATTAGTTTGAATTTAATTATTAAATAATATGTCATATTAATGAATTATTTTATTTTATTTCATTTAAAATAAAAAGGTACTATAACTTTTAATTTATTTAATTAATGAAAATATCATTTGTTATTTTTTCTAACCATTATTATAATTCATGTTAACAATATTTTTATAACAAGAATCTCTATAACTTACAATAATTTCTGGTAAATATGAAATTGTTGTAAGTTACACTGAGTTCGCCTAAATATGAAAAAGTTTGCATATTGAGAATTAAAGTTACATTTTGGTATTAACTTATTTATTTATTTATTTTTACAAGGGTGAAAAAGCCACAGTGTAGTACGTTACTTTTTTCCTTTCATAGAAGGGCTCCATATTGCCCAATTAAATAGATGAGTTTAAACACCAAAAAAAAACAATAAGTTTAATTTTGATTTATTGATAGTATAAAATCTTTTTATTTATATGACTTTTCAAGTAATAGATGTAAGATACAACCATCTTTATTGATAAGACAATACTTGATTAAATGGCCATGTAAAAAAATCTTACATTGTTGGTAAATAAAAATTAAACTCTAAATAAATAGGATTTAACACTCATGTTGACTTAGATTAATTAAATCATGATACAGGGACTAAATATATTTTACATAAAATTTTATAAAATCAATTATGAATTATTAGAATTTAATCCTTATAAAATATTTAACTATAAAATATAGAGATGTATTTTCCTTGATTATAAAATTGTGGAGAAGGAGGAAGACTTTTTTCCCCAAATTATGTGAAATCATGGATGAATTGTGTCTACCCCTTAAATGGGCCTAGGACATAAAGAGATTAGTCATTATGTCTTCTATACCCTGAAAAACCAAGAAAGGAGGGGATCATGTAATAATTCAAACATGATTCTCAAGATGTCACCTTAAGCTAAACAGATGTCTCTTGTGACATGTTTAATGGGATAATATTTTTAGTGAAAAATAATAAACTTTATTATGATTTAAAATATGGTTGCGAATACATTTATTCCAAGAATAAGTTATGATACAACTTTATTAGTATTATAAGTTATGGTGAGTGCTATTTTGCACCTTACTTCAAGTTTTGTTTTGTGAGCACCTCATGTTGCACCTTGTAATCTAAGGGTAGAGAGTAGTGACCATGAGGTGCATGATATATCAAGAGGCATGTGATTCACCGTAATATTTTTTATTTTAATTAAAATTAAAAATATATTGTTAAATATATCTTAAAAGTGGCTAAATTTTATTTGCATAGTCTTGAAATTTAATAATTTTTTAAAATATCAAATAATTAAAATCTACTCAATTTAGAAATTCAAAAAATAGTCAAATGTATTTCAAAAGTGATAAAAATTTATCTGTGTGATTATTAAATTAAATAGAATTGTAAGAAATATTATATAGATAAAGTTTGGTCACTTTTAGAAAATATTCAGTCACACTTTTAAAGTCTGGCTAAATTAAAAATTATTACAACACACCACAGCAATTTTGGACACCCATACACTTTGTAATCTTAATTGTTAGATCACAAGGTGCACCATAAAACTTCAAATTGTGTTCATTAAAGATAGAGCCAGTATCAAGAAATGATTTATGAGATGCCAATTCAAAGTTTAGAGCGTACTCTTAACCTTTTATCAAGGTTCCTAACCAGCATGGCCAAATATGTTATAACCAATTAGAGGCCACAAATCAACCTTTGTGGAAAGGTTGTGTGCACTCTTGAGTTGTCATTAGTAGCTAGGATGTTGACTATTAAATCGGAAGCAAATCAAAGTTCTTTTAATCATGGGCTACGTTGATCAATGAGGTTAGTCCACATCCAGAATCAATTCTTAAGGCTTTTCTATCAAGAGAAAAAATTGGTTTCCAAACTAGGATTGAAGAAGTAAAGATTGACTATTGTTTAAAAGGCTGCATTGCTTTATTACAAATATGATATTGCATTGGCTCACTATAAGTTTTGTGGTGTGCTTAAGCTTAAACCCAAGAGATGGTGAGGTGAGAGGTATGAGGGTGTCTCTCAAAGAAAAAAAGCATTATTTTCCCTTAATCTATAGACTGAAAGATTGTATACATCAATGAGCTCGACTTCTCATATGAGATGACATAGTAAGAATCATAGGAGTGACAATGTAATATTAACTCATATTGCATGGTGAAACTTATCAACATTTTGATGGAACATATCCTCACTTTTCCTCTTACTCCTAAAATGTTGGGTTAGGCCTTTAATTGAAATTAGTCGATTGATTGGTGAAAATTGATTAATCAAGGAAATTAGAATTAATTCTTGATGAAGAGTTGGCTATTGTAATTGGTGCTTCGCTGAGATGGGCATATAGTGGTAGAGATCTCAAATAACCATGTATTGCATTCAAAGCTCCGGGTCTTAAGACAAACCCTTGAGCCCTTGAAAATCCTTTGGACTAGCTAGAGATTCTACTCCTCCATATGCATTTTCATGGTGCTCACTGAATTCCCAAGCTTTTTGCTATAGCTGCTGTTGCATGTCAGGTTGGTGGTTGTCCTTGGCTCTGTGTTTTGGCCTTGATGGAAATGTCAAATGGGCTGAAATGGAGATATGCACAAATCCACATTTCCTGAGAAACTTTTCAAATTACTTTGGTGTTGAAGCTAACTGGAAAGGCAAAGCATCCTTTATACTCTGAATGTTGCAGAAGAGGGTGGTCATGTAGATGAGGATATTTGGTACAAAAAGTTTGGGCGCTGCGCTACAGGTTCCGTGCTACTATAATATAATGGGGTTGCGTTTGTTGCTGTAGGGAGCCGCAAGTCCGCAAGGTATGAGGCGTTTAGCGTGTTGCTGAAAATGCTGCTATCATGGTGTGAATATTGTTCGGAGCTATCATTCCTTGCTGTCCATAACGAGAAATAATAGGACAGGTTTAAGATGATTATTGGACCATGGGCCATATTTAGAAGGGTGTTATCGTACGTCAATTGATTGCATATTTTGTGATACTTCATCTATTGTACATCTTCCCCGAATCGGGAATGAGAACTATAAAAATAATAATAATGATAAAAAGGATGAATCTATTGAAATTGAGTTACAACATGGTGCAATAGCATTTGGATCACTTACATTATCTTCTGACTTTTTAATACATTTATAGTGTTGTGTTATTCTGCACAAAGCACGGACTATTACACTAGTTTTAATAATAAAAGGGTTTTTGACAATCCGAATTAAACACCAAGGAACAAATATTTTAACTCTGCTTTGGAAAGATAGATGCGTACATTCATCCAACATCACCAAATAAGTATGTTATCTAAAATCACCCAAAATGTACTTGAAGCGGATCCATATCATGCACCCATGTAAAATAAATAAATAAAAAAAAATAAAATCTCGGCCGCAAATTATCATCTATACGAGAGCACAAATACAAAAGCTCATTGCGGGATCATTCTAGTTCTAGTTCTAGATATAAAGCTGAAACATTTTCATGGGATCCAATTAATAAAGTTGATTCAATTGCAGGTTACTGAGTAGAGGAAAATTGGACCTTCTGAGTTCCGAGAGTACATCCAACAAACAAAAGATAGCAGTTCAATGCAAGTGGCAACTACATTAAATCAACCAAAAGAAACTTTGCTTGTAAAGTGCCCTGTATCAGCTCCAAGACTGCCTAATTCAAATAATGTAAAGACAAAAAGGGCACTGTTTGGGTTTTACATAATCATGGTGCGATCCTAAGTGGGTCACGAGGAAAAAGTGATGTTTTGCGAATGTTATTAAGGCCACAGAAGAGCATTACCACACGCTCCAAGCCTACCCCAAAGCCTCCATGTGTGGGTGCACCATATCTGAATGATCAACCAAGCAATTAATTTTTGATAGACAGTATTTACTTCATCTAAAAATAAATACATTAATTGCAAGAGCTAAGGAGGAGAATAAGCGGGAGGGAAAGATGTAAATATACCCAACACCGAGTACATTACCCAAAAAAAAAAAAAAAAAAAAAAAACAGAGTACAAAAAGAGGAACCAAGGGAGGAGAAATTATTGCATAGTCATGAAGCACCAAGGTGAATTGTGCTCTACCTAGTGATGGAGTGATATTTCAGCTTCAATTAGTGGTAAGACCCACACTTTCCTCTGAACTGTTACTTTATTATCGAGTAGAACAAAGTCCATCTGATGCTCCATGATCATGCAATAATTTCTACGAAGGAAGAGGCAAAAAAGGCAACAAAGAATACCTGAAAGAATCAATGTATGTAGATATTGTCTTGACATCAATGCCGCAAGCCTCTGCGCGTTTTCCAACATTTCTGGGTCGTGGACACGCTGAGCTCCTGAAATAATCTCCTCACCTAAGGGACAATGAACACAGAACTTCAATTCAAATAACAGTAACAGAAACTCCAAGCTTCAATGGAAATATGTATTATCTATGAAGAAGCATGATGGCTGAACTAGAGATGAGTTTATGGCAATATCACTTTTTCCTTAACCTCGAATAAAGACATCAAATGAGTTCGTGTATTGTGGATTGTCGGAGCAAGGCATTGTGTAAAATGGCCTTACAGCCAATGGGTATCGGTGAAGTATATAGAACTCTGTGCCATACCTACGAGCAAAAATACAGCCCAATTAAGCTAAAAATAACAGCTCACTAATAAAATACATAAATTATTTAGAAAAGGGGAAAAATAAAACAAGAGATGGAATTACTTCTCTAAAACTATCTGGCCCAATTTCCTTTCTGCTTCAGTATTCAAGTCACCAAAAGGTTCAACTTCTACTCCAGCATCCTGTGAAACAAAAATATTAGTAGGTGCAAGATAGGCATGCAGGAGCGGATCCAGAAAATTTGGATAATGAGGCAAAGATAATACATAAATATAATGAGTGAGATGTGCTATATTGTGTTATTTTTCCTCATTTAGAGTTAGTATGAGCTCAAAGTTAATAAAATGATAGGAGTAAAAATACATAAAGTTATAGTAGGTTCAAGTTCGCTTCTAATTCTTGAGGTCAATATTTCAACAGTAGCAATGAACATCCAGAACCATCTATAAGTGGAAAAATAGACAGGAAGAATCAGAACACCAGCAATTGCACTTCTTAGAAGAGAACATGAGGAACCTAATGAGGCAACAATTTGCTCACCAATTGTCTGAAGAAACACCCTTAATAGAGCATACAACAAACAAATAATACAATATTTTCATCTTTTATTGAACAACAATGTGCCCATTTTTCATTTAAGGAATGCATTTTGTTGTCTATCCACCACTTGCAAATTAAATAGTAAGGAACAAGCTTACCTTGAGCATCTGAACTCCTTCTTCATATGTGAGGCGCAAGTCTGTCGAAGATACTGCACATTGAAGGGGCTATTATCAGATCGTAATTCATCAACAAGATCATGTAAGCAATAAGCATTGCATTTATTTGCATCTAACATGTCACAATAGAGCCTCATGTAAAGACTACATAACAGATCAACTATACATTATGCACCTGATAGCTCATACCATATCAAATACAACCTAAGAAAATTAAGATCATTTAAAAATTCTGATAGACAACAAACACCTTCAAAGGTTCGAATGGGTACTGCCGCGCCACAGCTTCAAGATCCTTCTTACAATTCTGGTTCAAGCTATCAAATATTGAGACAAATAATCTATCAACTATATCCATAACCTGCCCAAAAACTCAATATCAGTAAATCAGGTTATGTCCCTCAATAATTTCAAAAGCAAGCACACAACATATGCCGGCGACCAAAATATACCTCAAAATAATGTTTCTTAATCTCCATTTCAACATCAAGACCTGTAAACTCACACAGATGTCTGTGAGTGAAGGAATCTTCAGCTCTAAACACAGGACCAATCTCAAAAACACGGCTGAAATCAGCACATATTGCCATTTGCTTGTGAAGCTGAGGTGATTGGGCAAGGCATGCAGGATGTCCTTTATAGTCCAGTCTAAAAACAGCAGCTCCACCCTCACTTGCTCCAGCAATCAACTTTGGAGTGTGGATTTCAACAAAGCCTTCTGATAATAAGAATTGTCTGAATACCTGCCCAACAAAGCAATGAAAATTTATTGGATCATTCAGTTGAAATAATGACACAAATTATGCCTTGAGTGTCTTAGTATGCATTTATTTCAGTAAATTTAAAATTTAAAGCAACCATGACTGCTGAAACTGACAACAGAACTCAAAGATGAAATGCACTACATTTCCAACTTGAGATTGAATGCGGAAAATTCCTTGGTTGGCTGGTGTTCGGAGGTCAAGTACTCTAAAGTTCAGACGTGTATCCTGATTAACACGAACAAGTTGCTCACCAGCCTGCACCCATTAAGAGATCACATTAATTAAAGGGTGAAGAAAACAAGCACTATTTACAGTGCAACCATCATTCAAGACATGCAGGGAGAATGAAATAATACAAAAGAATTGGCTCCTGCCAACCAAATTGCTCAAACAAAGAGGGAGACAAAAGGATTTACTAGACTATATTTAACAATCACACACATATCTCAATGTACCTGGAGAGCCTTCTCGATTTCAGCTTCACTTCGAGCAGCATCCTCAAGATTAATTGGTAGACTTGGGACAGCCCTGCTGACACAATACAACTTCCTCACTTGAACTTCCACCTATGAGAAAAAACCACACAAGCCATAATCACAATGATCCCCAGCTAAATGTTCAATTACAACCCAAAAAAAAAAAAACAAATTACGGAAAATAAGAGGAAGCCTACATTTAGAGACCATTTTAAACATTATACTAGCAAGCCTTTTACAAGATAACCACAAAAGTTAATATCTTTAGCCTGTCTTTGGCCTTTGGATAATTCACTTGCAGGGAGTAATGTAATTATTTAAGGTACATGTAATACTCAGTTATAATATAACGCAATAGTGGGGTGTGTGAAGGGCTTGTCCAGCAGCAATGTGAGGCAAATGTTAAACCCTAAGCAGTAATGTAGCTTACTGTGAATTATCATCAAAAGATGCAGCAAGTAAGAAAAATTTAGAGCGATATTTATTCAACAAACCTGCCCACTAAAATCTTAAATAATAATAATAATAATAACAATAAAAAGGAACAAAACCCCGTACCTGCTGCGTAGCACCTTTGATGGGAGCATCAGGAACCGAAACGACGCCGTCGACATCAATAACAGACTCACGACTAAGCGCAGCAGCATACTTCACCATGTGCGCGCTCACAACACCTTCCTGCGCCTGCACAAGGCACTGCACAGTGAAACCATTCTCCCTCACAACCAAGAACGCCATCTTCTTCCCCACCGTACGGATCGCCTGCGCCCTCCCTCGGATCACGACCCCCTTCCCCGCCAGCGTCGCGTCCAGGGACTCCACACGCGTCCAGCCGCCGGCGTCCACGGCCGTCTTCGACTGCAGCTCCTCGATCGGGATGTCGCCGTAGTTTCCGGCCAGGGGGTCCGCCTCGTCGACGGCGAGATTCGCGGTGGCCGTCGCGAGGGAGGCCTCCTGGCGGCGGCGGAGCTTTTCCTGCTTCGCGGCTTCCTTCTTCGCCGCCTTCTTGCTCAGCTGTTGGTCCTCCGATGGTGGTGGTGCTGAGGGGTCTTGGGATTCGAAAGACGACATCGTTTTGGGGAGTGGAATGAAATTGAATGAGAGAGTGTGTGTGGTTTTAGAGCGGAGTTTTAACTTTCAAGAGAGACAAGGGTTGGGTTAAAGTTAATGGGTTTTCTGGTTATCCGATGTCTCTTTTTTCTCTATTTTGTAATTTATATATGTGAAAAAATGGAGAGGAATGGCGTTGTTGGGGAGGGGAATTTAGTACGGGAGCTATTCCAATGGTTGCCACTGGATTGGAAAATGGTATTATTATCGTGGATTTTGGGTGGTATTTGACCATCCATGGTATATAGGCTTTGAAATACGAACACATATTTGGGTATTGTATAGGTACTAGACACTTGTTCAAATTGAATCCTGCATGCATGATATATGTTTTTTTTTTTAATCGAAACTAGATATTATTCGAGGCATCCTTAACTAATTCCCTCACTGGTAGGCACCTCAAAAGCTAAGGCAAGCTTATCCTGAGATTTAAGGCCGTTTCATACCCAAGTAAAGGATTAAACCCTTAACTTTTGATTAAGGAATGAATTAGCCTTACCACTCAATCACACCTCCCTGGTTTGCATGCATGATATAGTGATAACATATGTTTATACTTACTTTAACATAGAAACAAAAAATAAAATATAAGCAAAGTTATAAAAAGAAAATAATGCATAACCTTTTAAGTTCATCAGAAATAAAACATAAATAAAACTTATATAAATGATATTTTGAATAAGGTATCATTTTCCTTGCATTTTTAGTTATATAACTGTTGTGTCCTATAAATTTTTAACTTTGATATCTCATATGTTCGTGTTCGTGTTGTCATGTCACGTCCGTGGAGGCCCTGCTTTATAGTATGTATATAGAACATAGTGTATTTCGACCAAAAGGAAAAGGAGATAGGGTTGGTTCGAATTCTTCTAAACAAATATTTTTTTAACAATTTCTTTTAAAAAGATTTTTTTATAAGAATTAAAAGATATTTTGTGTTTGAATGTATCATCTATAATCTATAATAATACTAATATTTTAGACTCATTCTAGGAAAAGTTTTACAGGTGTCACTCATAGAGCAACTTATGACCCATGATATTTATAACAATGATTATTAATTGATTTGTTATAAAAATTACATTCATATCTATTTCATTAATATAACATAAATATTTTACATTAAATATTGGATTTTAAACCATTACAATTCTTAATTTAAATGATATAACTAATCAAAATATATCAATCTAAATTATTTAACATTAAAAATGGATATTCATGTGATACATATCTTTTTCTATTTTCTTTACAATATATTTTTATTTTTTCAATTAAACACGTATTTTTTCATATTAATTACAAAATTTTAAATTTTGAATTCACCTTTATGTTTTGAATTTTTAATTCAATATAGACTACAATTATAACATATTAATTATAATATGTATTTTAAAATTGATATTTTAATTTACTAAAAGAATGTACAAAGAAGGGATGTGTAATTGAAATCACATAAATTAAATATATCCATTATTTTTTTATAAATTAGAAAAAATATTTTTATGTTTTTATAAATCAAATACTTTAATTTACGAAAAAGTTGTATGTGACTAGGGATGACAAAGAAAAAACCAATGGAAGTGGATACACAGGGGATTACTCGCAATAATTGATGAGAATTAGGATATATTTTATTCTTGAGGACGATTGACAGGAAGAGGTTTCCATTTGTTAAATAGAGACTGGATACACACGCTCATTTTTTTCAATTATCTTTGTTAGATTTGCAATTATGCATATATTTTTAATTTTAATTGGATTATATTGTATTAGTAGTATTAGTAGTATTTGTTACTATGGACATTTTTGTTTCGAATTTCAAAATATTTTTAATTTTTCTCTTTTTGAAAATTTTTAATAAACCTATGAATACCAATAAAATTTAAATCCCCATGGCGATGAGGAATGGAGACCGTGAGGATTTGGGATGAGAATTAGAGCTAAATTCCAAATAGAATGGTGGCATGAGACATGTCCACTTTCTTATAGATCCCATTGTCATTCCTATAAATAGCTCATAATATAGTAAAATTATCCGTTTATTCTCTTTCATTTTTCAACAATTTTAACTTTCAAAATATGCAAAATATTTATAAAATGGGCTCTTTATTATTAGTTATAGGCCATTTATCGAGTTTTTTTAGTCTTATAAACATGATATTCGAAATGAGATATAAAATAGAATGACACATTTATATTTTTTCCATTTATTTGATTATTCAATTATTAACTTATTTTTAAAATAAATTTATATATTCAATTTTCTATAAGATATATTTAAATAAATTATTATTTATTTTTCTGAATGGTCAACAAACTATTTTTTCATCTCGGTGTAATAATGCCAAACGAGTAGTTAATTTATGTTTAGATGTAATGTTGAAATTTTTTTATTTATTATCAAAAAATTTTATATTTAAAAAAATCTTTTACTAGAAAATAGAAATTACAATTTCCCATCAAAGATCTTTTTCATTTTTTTTAGATTCTACTTCTACTTACAAAAATTTATCCTTTTTTTTTAAATCAATATCATACATCCAAACGAGCACAACAAACAAGCGCATAGTGTATGGTCTTCTGCGTGTGAAGTGGGTTTGAAATTTCTGCAACGCTGATCATGATGTTAATTATATGATGATGATAATAATGGAAAATTCAAAATTGAATGGAGGAATTAAAGGTAAAGAAAGTAATAAATCACTTATCTGATTAGGGGTCAGGATGTTTCCAGTGCAATTTGGATTGATTTTAAGTAAAACATAAATCTAATTAAGATAATATAATTTGTGATTTGAATCCTCTCAAGTTGACTTTGGGATTATATCAAATTCTCATCATTGATGAGATTTTTTTTTTTTGACATAATTAATTTTTCTTTTAACAGAATGAAAAATGTGATCCTTGTGCATCAAAACATGACCACACCATATTAAGAATTGACATGAGAGGATCCATACCCAATAATTTATTGCGGTTTGGATTGAATTAGTTTAATTTAAGTTTTGAATACAATCCAATTCAATCTTTAGCATATTGAATTGGATCGGTTTTTAACAAAATAAAATTTTCACTTTGGATTGTTATCAAACATAAGTAACTTAATAAAAGAAATAAATACAAATAACTCATTTGATTTGCATCAAATATTAGGGAAAATTGCATTTTAAAGCACAAGCTATTCCTTGATGTTGAAACAAAGTAGTTGATGCCTTAGTCCACTTGGCCAAATACGAAGTATGCAGAGTTTGGTTTGGTGAGGTGCTTATTGGTATCAGGGATCTTGTATTTTAAGATTTGACTTCTTTATAAATTTACATCTTTATTAAAAAAAATATTAGAAAAAATTGCACTTTATCCCTTTAAATTATAGGTCACATGTACTTTAGACTCTTAACTTTAAAAATATGCAGTTCAATTCCTTGAACTTTCTTAAATGTATAAATTGATTTTTTCATTAATTTTTCCATCACTTGTTGACAAAATTATCACAAATTTAAGAAATTTGTGGGTCTAAGGTTGGACATTTAGAAAAGTTTAGGAGTTTGTTTGCACATGTTCTAAAATTTAAGGGTATAATATACTTACTCTGACTAAAATGCACATTTATGAAAGTTTATAGGTCAATTTGTACATTTTTAAAATTTAGGGGGCTAAAGTGCATATGACCTATAATTTAGGGGATAAAGTATAATTTTTTTAAAATATTATTTAAAAGGGAATTATACATAAAGAAAAATTTATTGTGTAAGAAGTTGAACTTATTATAGTAAAATTATAAATTTAGCAATAAAAAAATTATATTATATACAATTATTCAGTTTAGATTGGATTGAATTATTGTTATGTATGTGCCCACGCTCCGTAGTATCTTGCCTTGAACTGCAGAATATGTTTGAGTTTGAATTTTGAAGGGAGAAAGCGAAAGGGAAGAACTTATAATATAAAATTATAAAATCTTACATTGCAGGTATTTTTTTCCCTTTTCCTTTAAAATCTTAATTCACAAACACACGGAAGATTCACATTTAACATTAGGAAATAGAAAAGAAGTTAAAATTTTTTAAACTTTGGGTGATTAGTCCACTTCAAGAAAAATAATAAGGTAAATAGACTAGCTTGGTTACCATTGAGCTAGCCTATTTAACCCATGGGATATATGATCCAAGCCAAAAATAGGTTGATTTGAGTGGGTCCTCAACCCAGAAAAAAAAAAAAAGGCCAATCTACCTTTTTTTAAGCAATGTAAAAGTTCAAGTTGAGGGAAAGGCTACCGTAGTGAAGGGTCATGGTATGCCTCCTGTTATCGAGTACTTACAATAATACTTACAGATCATTTATCAACAGAAGAAGTCTGATAATAAAACCCAAGTCATGGCAAAATATGAACCGAAGTTTCGACCAGATGATCTGACCATTATTGGTCCCATTCTATCTTTTTTAGATAGATAAACAAGTTGACCTAACCAAGTTGATTTTTTTTAAGATCATAGATAAAATAGTATGAATTTTGAGTTATTCCCATTCTACCCATAGTGGAGGGAAAGAAAAATACGTGTTGAATAAAATGAAATGAATTGAATTTTATTTTTGTATTAAATATGCCAATAAGGGGAAGTAGCCCAACTCCAGCGGGTAGGCCTAGTGCCCGAACTAGGGACTAAACCAGTTGAGGTGATGGATACTTATGGGCTTAGTCCAAGACAATCACATCACCCCACCAAATTGGTGAGCTTAAGGGACTCATTGACATTACCCCAGCAGGGGATTCCTGTATTAGGGTTACCCATCAACTAAGGATTTAATGGTTAAGAAGAATCGAATCCATGACTGTGGGAGCCAATGAACTCAACCCTTGGACCCCAACCATTTGTGCCAACCTAATTGAATTTCATCCAATAGTACTTTCATTTCATCTTAATTTAAAGCATCCAACAATGAAAGGGGATACTGTTTCATTCTATTATGCCTCTTTCCATTATTTTCCATCAATTTAGACATAGTATAGAGGAATTAGAGAGAGTTGGCTCTCCTAGGTTGATGAAAGTATATTCCCTCCGTGCATAATGAAGCTGTGGAATAATTCTAATATAAATCTAACACTCCACAAAGCCTAGTTGCTCCTTTTTTACAAAACAACACTACTAATGAAATGCCAGCGGCTAGATACCAGGTTCTATGGTGTTTATTTCAGAATTAAAAAAATAATAATTATAAAACTTAAATTTTATATATAACTTAAAAAAAATTAAAAACTACTTTTTTTGTTCAGAAGTTACTCTTTTTAACTTTTGCAAAAAAAAAAAAAGTAAAAAACTTATTTTTTTAGGCTCTGATTATATTTTAAAAATTATTTAAACATACAAAAAGTAATTTTTTATGAAAAGTAATTTTAAGAAAGAAAAAAAAAACCTCCCCCAAATGCAACCCTAATTAGATAGCTTCTAAATTGAAGTTTAAATCAACCCATTTCTTTACAAGATATAATACTCAATTAAAAAGCTTTTGCCAAACTCCTTCACAAAATTTACCGAAGTTACTCGATGAAATAAAGTGATTGAACTCATTCGTTTACCCAACAATCAATAGTATGCCACATTATCCTAGCAACTCAATTTTGGCAAAAGCTTGAGGCTCTCTACTCTCCCTCATTACCCTATAAGATTTACTTTCAGGTAGTGCAGAAAATAAGGTTGTATAAACCATTTTCTACATAAGTTCACATAAGATTCAACAAAACTATTCATGAATTATTATACTTTTTAGCCATTTCATGAACAAAATAAGCAAACAGGAGTCATATGCAGATATAATGCTAATTGCCACGCATTGAGTATGTCAAAAAGGCTAACTGGATAATGATCCTATTTCATCAATTGTTTCAGAGGCTTCTGATGACTTCAGGCCTGAGCAATAATCAACCACAACTAGCATAAACAAATTGAAAATATATCACTACCATCTTGATCCAAAACTTAAAATTTACTCAGACCAAGTTTTCCCAGCCCAAGTTTGCAAGATTTTCAAGTATAGTATAAGATTTGTTTCAGCTGAATTAGCTAAGTGCAGAAGATGTTGCTGTAGCAAATCACAGGTTTTTCCTCAGCAAAAATCAGTTTGTTTCTCCTAAGGAAATCAGACCCTCAAAGCTACCTTATCTGGCCATGATATTTTCTCCTTTCCAGTTTTCTTTTTCTTGAGTGACATATTAGGTGCCTTCCTCACAAGCTCCTCCTTCCCATTGACATTTTGCTCCATGTTTGTCTGCATTGAAGATGATTTTGTTTTCAGTTTAATAAAGTGAACAAAGTTGTAATGATTCTTGGTTCATGCTAAAAATCCTCAATCTGGTAACAATGTTTCCTTCATATTGAACAGGCTGAGTTTTTGAACAAATTCAATACCTCATTCACAACATCATTCCTCTCCATCCTAATTGGCACAGCATGAATATCTACATTTTGGCGAGGACCAGGTTCTGGTTCAGCCTTGGCAGACCGTGACTTTGTTAAATACATATGCCGTTGCCTCAAAAACCTGAAATAATCAGAAAGCACTCAGGTTCAGAATTATTCAACAGAACAAACATAATATCAGTGGATGAACTCTGAATATTTCATACCGAACTTCATCCCGAAGAACATCTCGCTTCTGCTTTCCGCTTGCAGTGTCCTTTTCTTAGAAACATACTCCTGCAACATTGTGATAATTTTTTATGAACATTTAGCTACTAACCCTACAAATTAACCATAAATTCAATTACGAAACATTACCACGCCAAACAAAATAAGTCTACAAAAGTACAAATAAACTTCTTTCATTGGTAAGGACTGAAATCAAGTACAACAGTCTCATTTCAAACCTCCATATATTTCTGGACAAGAATCTGATACTCAACTACTTGCTTAGAAAAACAGAGCAATATTCTAGAATTTTCAATCACTGAGATGTGGGTGAACTTTTACCCTCTCCAAACCCCACCAGGTAGGAGCTTCATGCACTAGGCCACCCTTTTTTCCTTTCAATCACTGAGATGTGCAAAAGGTCTTATAGTCAAATACAAACAAATTTTTCTATTTCTTTTTACTTTGGATAATACTTATTTTAAAAGGAGCAGACATGGTCATTGATTTGTGCTTGGCTGAGACCGAAATGGTATAGCCCTCTTCCCATAGCGTTTACTTAATCAAACATACTCTCCCTCCCAGATAGAGGCACCTCACTTCTACTGCCCCACCCATCTTACTTCATAGGGTCAGGTTTCACATCATATGAGACACTAAATCCCTCCCTTGGCTATCTTAATTCTTAAGTGCACACCCCCCATCATTAGTGTGGGTTTCAATTACTTCTCCTAGTTGGTAGCTCTACACTGGAACCCCAATACTTGTTATCCCACATCTATATTGCATGGATACTGATACGAGAATTCGGTACAACATGAATACAATACGAAGATATGGTATAAGTCAAATTAAAAATATGTAAAATATAAGTAGGAGTATTTAAAAGTATCAGCAAAATATCCCATGCGATACGCATCCTGTACAGGTATGTTGACTATTCTGGAATATCTGTGCATCATAAGCCCATATTAATGGATTTAAATCGTGATCAAGGTCACGGCAGTTGTCTCGCGATTCCTATGATTGCCAGAAACTCTCGGTCGCAGTTGCGGACCACAAGTTAATACTAATAAGGTCAAAACCTTCGGTTAGCTTAATTGTTGATAAATCTATGGGGTTAACAGTAATCAAGAATTATACCAATCATATTTCATTCATCTTTCTGTCACTATCTTGTAAACAGGCAATGGTTTAACCATAGGAGGTACGATCAAAAAGCATAATTTAGACACCAACACCAAACATAAAAACACCATACAAATTATCAAATTCAAATCCAAAAACAGGATTAATCTAATTAACTAATAGTAAATAATAACAAGAAGAAAACAACAAAAAGAAAAACCCCAACCTTCTGCAGCTCCAAATAATCTTCCAACAGAGCATTGTATTTGGATGCCAACTTCGAATTTTCAAGGGAATTCACAGCACCCCTTTTCATCTTCACCCTTCAATTTCGAATTTTTTCAATAGAAAGGAACGAGCTTTCAAAGAAAACCTTCAAAATACCCTTCTTCCCTCTCTCTCTCTCTCTCTTTTATAATAAGAGTCAAGAGAGAAAGAAAGGAAAGAGGGCAAAAAGGGAAAGAAAGAAAGGGTTGGGATAAGAAGAAGAAGAATAAGGAGGAGGAGGAGGAGGAGGAGGAGGCTTGTTGTGTATATAGCAAAGTGTAAGTGAAGGAAGAGAAGGGAAGAATAAGAAGAACCCAAATAATAATACAAATTGACCCATGAAACTGAAAGGAGAAGGGTAATTGTGGGAAGTAAAGGGGGAAGTGAGAAGATACTGTTTTTATGGAGGAAGGGTTGTTGTGGTTGGATTGGATATCAATATGATGAGATGGTTGTTTGAGAATACAAAGGAGGCATATCTTCTTCTATCTGTCTTACGAGGTTGCTACTTGCTTTTCCCCCTTTGAATTTTTGGCTCCTCGTTTTAACTTTTTATAATATTTTTTATTTTTTAGTAAAAAAAAATTGTTTGGACTCTTGTCTATTGGGCTAACGTGTCTTTTTGAATTCAAGTATTATCATTTAATCATAAATTTGATAAATCTTTATAAGTAGTGAGATATATGTCTAAATTTTAGTCACAAATATCTAAGAGTTTAGTTTTGATGTAGTGAGAGTATCAAATTAAATCTTTTTTTTATATGACTATTTAAATAATGAGGTGAAAAGTAATCAGATTTTTGATGTGTCATTACATTATTAAATGTAAAACTTTTTTAGTGTCAATGCATTCTAATTTAATCCAAAAACTAAAGGTACTAAATAAAATAATGATAATTTATCAATATCATTAAATTTTATAGGGATACCAAATTATTTTTTTCTAAAGGACAAAACCCTCAAATTGATTCCTCTTGAATTTTGGATTGGATGAAGTGATTCCTCTAGAAAGAAAATATCAAAGAAGCCCTACCAATTTAAAACGTTGGACAATTTGGCCAATTAGTTAGTCAAGAATAATGAAAAATGTCAAATTAATTTATGTAAGGAGTGACTAATTTGTTCAATTTTTTTAATTTGCAAGAACTCTTTTAAGTGTGTTTTTTTTCTGAATGGAACCAATTTATCCAATTTTTACTGATAAATTTATGATGATTTATTGATGTATATATTTCATATTTTCATTGTTGATCAAATTATTATTTTTATTTCTCATCCTTTTCACCAAACTTAAGGATGAGGTTTGATATTTAAGTCACTAGGACAACTCTAATGAGGAGTTTGGGTAGCATAAGATTTTAGGTTCAAATCTTATTCCAAACAATGTAATTTCAGAGGATGAGGTTCAATATTTGAACTAGATTATGTTAAATTTATAAAAAGATATAGGATTTAATTCCAATATATTGACAATATAAAAATAATTTACAATGTCATCCAATCATATTATGACATATCAATAAATATAGTTAACTTTCAATTCCATTATTTGAAAAGTCTTTATTTATGACAGGATAAAACTCTTTTATACTGTCAATGATTAAAATTAAACTTAAAAATATATACTCCTAATGTCTAATGGCCCATTTGGCACGCTTATAGAATTAGATTTGATAGTATAATATCTTATAGGATGAGGGGAGATAAACTTTTAATATTATATAGTATTTGGTGTTATTGTATAAGATATTATATTGTATATTATTATATATTATCATTTATTTACAGATAATTCTAACTATACATAAATATTAAATAAAAATAACATAAGCTTTTTATTAATTATTAAATATAATTTTAAAACATACAATATTATCATTTGTTTACAAATAACTCTAACTATAAATAAATATTGAATGAAAATAAAATGATATTTTTTATTGATTATTTAAATATGATTTTAAATATATATATATATTTAAAAAAATTTAATTTATGTTAAGTGTTATTTAATATTTGTTTTGATATTTATAACTATTTATTATTTCCATAAATTAAAAAGATATAAAATTATTCTTTCTTCTCTATAGTTTAGTATTTTTATCATAATTAATTAAATTTTTATATAATAATAAACATTAAATTAAAATATTTTTATTATTAATCCATACTTTATATATCACATATTATTTGTTATTTATTAAATTTATTAAATTTAATTATTTATTGCTTAAAATATCTATTATTTATTTAATTTATTACTATTTATTTAATATCTTATTTATTGCTATTTAATTAAATAAGGAAATATCTCTTATCCATTAAAAGGTAATTAGGCCTTATCTTACCTGCATAACATTGATTAAAGTATCCATTATTTTAACATATAAGTATGGTTTGATAAATAAACTTATATGATATGTTATTTATACCAAACAACAGATAAAGTCATTACGTATTATATTAGCTTTTCATGCCTTAGTGCCAAATGGGTCTTAATTGATTTATCTGGCTTAGATTGGATTGGAGAATGGTCTAGAGAAGAATGAGGAAGATTGAAGGGTATGTAGATAAAATTTAATTTTCATTAGTAAAAATTTAATTTAATAAATATTTAATTATATGTTTTTTTATTAAAAATATTTGATTAAGTTACCTACTATTTAAATGTCTTGAAAATTAAAATATGTAGTTAATTGATTGTACAATTTTTAACACGAGCAAGGTAAGGTGGTAAGGACCATCTCATTCTCTAACCAAATGCCAGAAGTTTAATTTTCACTTTAAACATGGAGCAACTTTAAAATCCCATAGCTAGTGTCGATCCCCTTAAGTGGATTTACAGTGTATGAAAAGATTAGCCACTTGTCCAGCATGGATAATCTTTAAAACAAAAATAAAATTGATAGTATATTTTTTTCCACACTAAAGTAATGCATTAAAACTAATCTTATGTGAATAGTTTACGGACCAATAATTGTATAGTTGTTTCATGATAAACCTTACAAGTAATAATATATCAACCATTCAAAGTATAATATAAAGTTAAAAACATACAAATATTATAAAACTACCGACTAAAACATGTCATATGAAGATTTCACCATAAACTTTAGTTTATATTAACATTTTCCTAATTTACATGATAAACAGCTGCAGCACAATCTTTTTGAATCAACATATTATCACAGTTAGTTTTGAAAATTTATTTTCACGGTATGAAATGATGATAGAGAATATTATTTAAATGAAAAATAATTTAATAAGAAAAAGAAAAAAACCCAAAATAATTGTTAATACAAAGAAACAAAATTATAAAATTATCTTAGACTCAAAATTATCCAACCCTAAATCAATTTATAGGTGTGAGTAATTTTATTTTTATCCTCGTTAAAAAAAGAGATAATATTATATAGGTGTAAAAAATGATAAAATTATAATTAATATGGACATGAAAATTACAAAATTGCCATAGCTACAAACTGATAATTAAGAAAAGCGATAGATGAGTTTTGTCCCAAGTGAATAAAATGTGGAGTTTGTTTTCCTTAATTGATATATTATTCCACCAAAAAATAAAAATTAATATGTATTGTTTGCGTATATTGATTTCATTTTATTCACATATAATTTTTAGCCACAAGACCAGGGTGAGGTGATAAATCCCTCTTATTTCTTAACCAAATGTCAAGGATTTAATTGCTTTGAAGGCTAAATTCCATACAACTGAATTATGATTAAAGTCACGAGTTAAAAGTCAAAGTATCAAACATCAATTTATCCGATTATATTCGCATGAGGCAGTAATGATCACAAAATTACTTTGAGAGCATCCAACCATTTTTAGTCATGTTATCAAATGAACCTGAAGGATTACGCTAACAATAAAAAAGACTTTAATCATCAAAGCAAAGATAAGGTAATCATGAACTCAAGGTATTAACACAATAAGAAAAGAGGAGAAATTAGCGCTTGGAACACTACAATACGTACGATATGAAGGAGGTTTTAATGAAGAGACATTTTACTGTAAAAGTTGAGAAAATAAAATCAGAGAGATCATTGTTTGGGAAAGATCTTCAGAGGTGATCATCGAGTTATAGGCCTCCCAAGTCTTCAGTTGCCTTCAGAAGTGATACTTGTGTCTTCTTCCTTAATAACATCCTTAGAAGCTCAAGCCTACAAGAAGATTCCGCCAAAAAACGAAAAAAATTGTTGCCAATTAAACTATTTAACTAACCAAACAAAAGTCAAAAGTAGCTTGAATACAGCAAATAAATAACTCCCATAAAAAAGAATAAAGAACTTAAACAAAACAATATGAATAAAATTACATGTTCATCCTTGAAAAATTCACAGTATAACGAAATTCTCCATCTAATAAAAAAATTAAATATATTTTTTTATCTCTAAAAATATATGAAGTATGGGCTTTTTTGTTCTTGAAATATTTCTTGCTCTGGTTCTAATATTTTCAAAATTATTTAGTTTTAGTATTGTAGTTACTAGTTAGTTTGTCTATTAAATACTTAACTGACTTATGGAAGACCATGTCATCTAAATCCTACCTAACATATATATTATAGTCTTATGTGAAAAAATCTTATTGTAAAATGAGTTATTGACTTAGGTCTAATTGGTTACTAAACGAGATTTTTAACTCATAAGATTATGATTTGTCACGTAAAATTACTAGTCGTTCATGTAAGATTGTATAATATGACATTCTATTAGTCAACTTAATATTTTACAAAAACAAGTTAATAACGGAGGCTAAACCAACCAAATTTAAAATTTTTGGATCAAAATGAAAAAGAAATTTACAATCCAAAATTAAAATTTAATTATTTTTCAGGAATAAAAATACATTTAAAATTTGAAAAAAGAATAATTATCTAAATTTTTTATGGTACGGTAATGAAAAAATGGCTCATTTATTGCATTTTAATCTTTAAATTTTGTAATTTTCACTATCACCAACAAAAATACTTGTTAGGGAGAAACTTTCATTGAAAAATAGTAACTCACGTCTTTATTCTGGACTCAAATAGAAGAAGCCATATTTAATAAACAGTAAAGGTAAAGAGTACAGAGCACATGTTCAGAGTACTTACACTTCTGTTCTTCCTCTTCCTTGAAATTATTATCAGTTCGATACCCATGTTCCACATAACCCTCCCGCAAGAAATGCACCAACTGCAAATTGAACATTAAAAAAATCAAGGATAAATTATTAATGACATTAAGGTACCAAAAATATTAATGACATTGGAACATAAGTTTTTTTCTTATTTAATTAATGTGACACTCTTTATAGTTTGACATGATTTTCAATTAGGTTATGATGGTTTAAAAGTTTTCAATTAGATCCCTAAATTAAATATATTTGTTATAAAATCTCTGAAAGAATTTATCATTTCAAAACCTTTAGTAAGATTGAATAAATTTTTATGTTGAACTGTACAAATTGAGTGGCGACCTATTAAACAGTGTAATTTTTTTTTTATTTGTAGCGATGGATTGCTCTAAGGGCTTGATTAAATTTTTTTTAACATAGTGGCATAATTAAAAAAACTTTGGAAAAAAAATTTTTAAATTATATGAACCTAATTAAAATCAAGTCAAACTATTGGACTAGCAAAGCAATTAAATCTTTCAAACCCAACATTCTTAAAAATGAATATATAAAAAAAATTAATCATCATTATTATTATTGTTATTATTATTATGGCTAATTCACCTATTAAATGCTAACCGAAGAGCTTCTTGTCAATAATATTCCCATTATTATTATTTTTGGCAATCAGAATTTATAAATCAAATAAAAAGAAAAATTTAAAAGAAGAAAGATAGCAATTGTGGGGCAATGTAGATATGATAAGAGGAATATATAGTACTTCACCAGGAAAATATTTCTGGAGATGGGTCAGGGATGCTTGAAAGTACGGTTTGGGGATACTTTACACAATGTTCACACCACTCCACTTCAACTCCTGCGTCCTGGTTCCAGAGAGAAATATAAGAGAACATTCATTTAAAACACAATGAGTGAAAGAATTATATATCTATGGAGAGAGAAAGAGAGAAAAATATAGTTTAATTTGGATAAAACTACACTTCATTTCTTGAAAGATTTATATTTTAATACTTTAATTCTAAAGACTAATTGTTTACTCTTGAGTCTTGAAAGAATTTGGAATTATAAAATTTCAGTCCTCAAAAATTTAATTATATAAGCTTTAATATTCCAAAGTTTTGATGTTATAATAGTTCTGTTCAAAGGAAAATAATAACAATAGATTGAAGTATTATAGTGTCTTTGAGAGATTCAACTTAATGCAATCGATTTTTCCTTTGAACCAAAATATTATGATGCTAAACCTTTTGAGGAACAAAGTGTTATATTGCAAATCTTTGTAGAATTCAAGTGTATGCAATTGAATTTTCAGAACTAAACTATTAAAATGCAAATCTTTCAGGGATCAAAAATGTAGTTTTACTTGTTTAGGTTTGATGCATCAACAATATATAACATTTTTATATAGCTATCCAATAACATATTATTACATTAGAAAAACAAATTTGACTATTAATTATTCCACGACTTTACATGTCATGCACATGAAAGAATTTAACTGGATATATTGTAAAAAAAATTTTACAGTGTTTGTGCACTTAAATTAAATTCATATAATTGTAAAGAGTGAATTTTGAATTCTCATTAGTTCTGAAAAATTGACATTTAAAGAGGTGATGAACCGATAGCAAATTTGAGAAACAGACCTATGGCAAACAAATTGCACAAAACCAAATATAGAACGATGCAGAATTTAGATTTAAAGAGCAAGATATATATATATATATATATATATATATATATATATATATATATATATATCACCAATACCATACTAATACAACAATTTCGCAGCAAAGCAATTGGCAAAAAATTCTTGGAACAAAACCATAGACAAATTATGATTTGTTTGATTTCTGTTTTTAATTTTAATTTTAATTTTTAGCCTTTTAATTTTTCAAATTTCATAAAGAAAATTATGAAAATTATAAAATTTAATTTTCAGTTTTTATTTTTAATTTTTAATATTATCTTTATAAAATGTTGAAAATTATAAAACCAAAAAATGAAACTAAACAGGTCCTCGGAGTGCTTACCTTTTTCCCAAGCTTGAACTTTCTCACTCTTTTGATTCTTTGATAGCTCTCAGTTTTCCTCATTATTGGAATTAATGTTTCGACTTCGATGGTACTCGTGTCCGAAAGAACCTTCCCACAAGAAATACACCAGCTGCAAATGCAACACAAAAAACCACAAGGATAATATAAATTAACTAATGACATTACAAATTTAGAATATAAATACTTTTCTCCAAATTCCACCACATTCTTAACAAAGGACGCCATTATTAGTTTCATTATATGGTTTATTGAAATCGCCTAATTCTAACCGAAGACCATTTTGCCAAGAATGTTGTCGTTATTATTATATTTTACATCAGAAACTGTAACTCAAATCAAAATAAAAAGAGAAAAAAAAAAGATTGCAATTGTGGGGGCAGTATAGATGTGATATGAGGAATACTAATTTACCTGCAAACATTTTCGAGAGATGCGTTAGGGATTCTTGTGATTCTGGTTTCGCGAGGCTTCGAACAATGGCCACACCAGTCCATTTTCAACTATCGCGTTTTAGAGTCTAATGTTCAAGAATGCAAGAAAGAGAACGCAAAAACAGGGGAACAAAAAAGAGAGAGTCCTGATAGAACGAAATGAAAATTGCAAGTGACATTCTAGGGCTCAATCTGATTACAAGGGTTTATTTGCACTACCCCATGGATGAAAGTTGGCGGGAAAAGTAGTTAGAATAGTCAACAGAAATTGATCTGTGTACAACTAACTGACTAATAGCTAATTATGCACATGTTAATTTAATCTCCAGTGATTATGTTTCTTTTTCTATATATATGGGCCGGCGCTGCATTTCCACGATATCTTTATGGTCAGTTAATGGGACTCGGCCAGAAAGTGTTATTGCAGCTGCCATTAGCTCGACCTGGAGCAGTCGCCTTTTCTGGTGTTTCGATCGCCTTTCAAGGCTATATGCGTATGCTAATTTAGGGTGTGTTTGGATGAGATTTTCTTAGGTAAAAATCACTTTTTTTTAAAAAAATCACTTTTTATATATTTACATAACTTAAAAAAAAAACAATTAGAATCTCAAAAGATCCGTTTTTTGTTTTTTAAGTTTGGAAAAGAAAAGTAGCTTATGAAAAAAAAAATATAGGGTAAAATACACTTATTAAATAATAAAAATAATTATATAACAAAAATAATAAATTTAATTTCTATACACTGATTTCTTATTGTTTAATGCCTACAACATATTAAATAAACTTATCTATCATAATCACTTTTTATATATTAAAATGATAGATGATTTTAAAATTTAGAATTAAATAATTATTTTAATTAAAAATTTAATAATAATTATTTTAAATCAGTAGTAAATTACAAGTAAATAAATATTTAAAATAATATGAAAATACATAAATTAATAAAATTTATTATCTAAGTTTATAAATTATAATACATGATAAATAATATAACATTTTATAGAAAATATGATTATATATAATAAAAATAAAAATTTAAAATAATTATTACAAATTAATATTTAATTATCACTTTTTTGAAATTTTTCTGTAAATGATTCTTAAATAATAGGGATAAATACATTTTACCTCTTAATTTGAGGTCAAGAACTTACACCTTAACTTTTCAAAATATGTATCGATACCTTAAACGTAAACTATACAAAACACCCCTCAGGATAATTTTGACAACTAATGAATGTAAAATTTATGTACACTTAATCCGCCTGATGTTTTAACTTGTGCAACTCAACATTTTGTTTATGAATACTATGTGCAATTAACTTCCTTAATTTTTTTATTTTGTGCAACTCGATACCTTAATATAACTTAAAGTTTTGCACTTGAAAAGGATGAAGTTTTGCATAGTTAAAAGCCAGGCCGTAATATACGTTTTGAAAAGTTAGAATATAAATTGCATATCACCTAAAATTCAAGGGAATAAAATGTATTTAACCCTAAATAATATTACTTTGATATGTTTAAAAAATTACATATATTATTTTTATATTTGATATTAAATGAAAATATACTATTAAAAAAATAAAATTATAAAAAATAAGAATTTAGCTTTGATGCGTTGATAGTGTAAAAGTTTTTAATATTGTTATCTAATTAATTATTCTATTTATATGACTTTTCAAATAGTAGATATAGAAGTAAATCACTTTGACTATATAACAATATGTACTTGAATATATTATATAACTCATTTATACCATTAGTACATCAAAATTAAATCATAAAATAATAATTATAAAACAAATCAATCAATAGAAATTTATAAAAAAAAATGTCAAATCATATTAGATAACTGCCCACTATGATAGCACAGTTTCAAAATTTCTTGAATTTTTATTAATTGATAGTGTAAAATCAATTTTACACTATAATCTAATAAAAATTTAAAATAGTGTCAAATTATGCTAGATAACTAATTATTAGCTATAATAATTAAACTACCAATTTATAATAATTACTTTTAATATTTTTTTAATTATAATCATATTTTATATTAATATTATTCATCATGTATTATTTAGTTTTTAAAAATTAACTAATATTTATTCATATATTTTAATATTATTATAAATATTTATTTAATTTTTATATCTTCTTTATAAAATTCTATTATTACTTTTTTAATTAAAACAATTATTATTAACTTTTAATATAATTTTTAATATTATGTATAAATTTAGTTTCTATGAATTGATAGTATAAAAAGTTTTAACCGTGAGCCGATAAAAATTTAAAAAAGTGTCATATTCGTTAAAAATTTATCTACTAATATTTTATTTTATGCTATCAATGTATAGAAATTAAAGTCATTACTTATTTTATAATTACTCTTATTATTTAGTGTATAATTTATAAAAAAAATCATAAAAGAAAATGTACGAAACATAACTTTAGTGAAATAAGATGGGATGTGGGTTTTCAAACAAATGGAATGGAATGTCATTTCTTAATACCTCAAGGATAGTGAGTATATTTTACCAAAAAATGTATTTTTAATTTTTTAATTACATGTAAAATTTAAGTTCCACGATTATTTTTTATAAAAGTTGAAACAAACGCTCCCTTATTATGGTGCCTGATGTCACGAACGGTTTTCTTAGGGATAAATTTATTGAAGATTTTAGAAGATTCCTAAGACTTAGAAAAATATAGAATGTTGTGGAATAGTGTAGATAGCTCTAGAGAATTGTAGATACTTCTAAAATTCTAGAACAATGTAGAGTGCTCTAGAATGTTCTAGAAGCTTGTGGAACTGTGTAGAATTATCTAGAAGCTTCTAGGAGCATGTAGAAATATGTAGAAGTGTCTAGAAGCATGTAGAGGTATGAATAAATATCCAGAATGTCCTTATGTAGATATGTAGAACGCTCTTAGAACTATGTAGATATATGTGGAATATAGGAAGGTTCTGGACATATGATCCTAACCGTCCATTAGAATCAATTTCCACCGTCATTGATGAGGTGGAAGGCTATATATATGGGTGGCCATTTCCAAACCATCCAAGTGATCCAAAGTCATTTGTAACGTTACTTTGTGTAATATAAAAGAGTTCTCTCCACCAAGTTCTCGTTCTCGCGCCTTAGCTTCCGTTGCTAGTCATTTTTGAACCTTTACTCTGTGCTGAAAGGTTGAGTAGTCCAAGTGCCGACACCTTACGAAGTGTGTCCAAGGCCGTGACACTGAGCCATGCAAGCTGAGGAATATAATCTAATTATGCCCCACCAGTAGCACCACTGCCACATCCTCATTCCTAGCATTCATGAGCATAATATCTCGTACATGCATTTTGCTTAGTTGACTAGTTTTGGTTGTTAAACACTCTCTGACTTGGATCATATTAGTTTGGCAATCTAACACCAAGAACATGTTTTTCGCTGCTATCTACATTCTTTATTATTATTTTTTTTCTTTTTGATAATTTGAAGAAACTCGACTCACCAGGCGACAATGTGAGGAGAGAGTTCTTAACATAACACTACCAGAACAGGAAAAAAAAACATAATAAAACATAAAGCAGAGAAACAAAAGAATAAGACAACACTTATGTCTGATTTTCTTTTTTTTTTTTTCAGATAGATAGGATTCAATCAAATAAAATTCCCAAAAGGGGAGGAGTCACAACAGATCAGAGTACAAAATGAGAGACTTAAGATCCCCCAAGAAATCCAATCTATAAGCAAGCAGTAACACACCCATTACAACACTTTTGCAATTCAAACACATACGAATATTTGCTAAGACGATAACATACAAGCTGAAAAATTTTGGTAAGAATTGTATACGCCCACTGTTCAGAAACACCAAAATAGCCAGTTACCACGAAACTGTTTGTAATATTTCCAAGGAAGAGAAATTTGATTGATATAAACCCTTAATTAAATCTGAATAAGGTCCAACCTGTTTACCTGAATTCAACCTAATATAATAAAAAATATATGTAAATATATACATATGATTAATTAGAATATAAGTAAATATATTAAATCATTAACATTAACATAATCAACAAAAAAAATATTCATAGGTTTATAAAAATAAACATAATCCATATAAAATTTCTCTAGTCTTAGCCTCACAAAACATTTGAATACAATATTTGTTAGTGACTAGCGAGATTTATGGTGATGTTAAAAGAGGAGAGAAGAAGATAACTCAGCAATTTTTATTAGTACCCTTCTTTGGTTCTTTTTTTTTTGTTTGCTCTGTAACTCATAAGATATTAGTATTTAAGCTTTGAAAAAAAAACTTAAAAAAAAATTCAAAAAAAAAAAATCAAACCTGTTCAAGCCCTTTATTTGTCCTTTTCCCTTTGACTTTCCTCGATTTTGGAGCTACTTGGGCCAGGTGACCCTTTTGCCAAATCTGCCAGACTGCCGTCCTGAGTTTTCTCTTCTATCAATATTTCCCTATCACTTGAGAAAGAATGTAACACCATATAACACCATCCTTATACACATATGAGTAGGTTGGAATCATCAATATCAACTAAATCCACTATATTTACAATTTGCATCTTATAGCATGAAGGTGGGGCTGATATAGAGCACCTGCCAAAATTGCCACAAAACAGTGTCGTTTTGGACGTCTTTCAAATTTCGAGTTCCTCTTTGCAGCGACTCTAGACTCTGCGAGCCCTCCATACCTACCGCTAGCGAGCTTGACTGACACGAAGGGGACAGATTGGCTTACCTACTCATTGCAAAGAGGATTTTTCACTACAATTTGTTCTACATAATATTGCAGGCTTTAGGATTCAACATGATTTATAGGGTGCCAGGAGTTTCAGGGCACTAAATGATGTGTTAGACCTAGCTAGGGACACATGGACTTAAAGTATTACATATTTATTCTTATTTTTTAACAAAATAAATTTTATAAAAACTTATATATTTCAACTTTTTATAAAATAAAATATATTGGCTATAACGATAATATATATATAAATTTTTGTTTTAACTACGATATTACGGGATATGGGGTGAGAATAATAGTCGACCTCGTGATCCTTAACTCATTGAGACATGCAAGAGTCTACAACTAGATGGACTTATTTGCTATATATATAAACTTATTATTACTATATTAAGAGAACAAATTACTGACATAAGTAATAATTTATAATAATTATTTTAAAAAATAAAATATCACATATTTTCTCACTATTGATTTTAGAATATTAATATATATTTTTTACATTGAAATAACAAAATTCTTTCATTACCTTCTTTGCGATTCATCTTTATATAACATACTAAAAAATATATTAATTTTTATATGCATTTCTAAAATTGACAATCAAGAAAATATGTAACTTTTATTTTTGAAAAATAATTATTACAAATTATTGTTACTATTAATATTTTTTAATATAATAATTTTTCTAAAAAATTATACATATAAATATATTAATATTTTTTATTATTATAAGTTACATATATTTTATTTTGTAAATAAATTATAACATATACAACTATTTATGAAAGGTATTTTGGTTAGAAATAAAATAAAAATAAAATGAAAACCACCTTAGGTTAATACTTCGAACATAAATTTATTATTAAATAACCAATTACAAAAAAAAAAAATCAGTTACATACATTAACATTTTTCGTTCATGTTTGTTATTTACTTTAAATTTTATATATGTAATATATTTTTAACTTTAATCTAACTATCATGAATTAATTTATATTGGAAACTCCTTGGCTCCCTATTTTTTTTTTTTTCTAAAGTTCTGCCATATATAGGACTAGCAAGTCTCAAAGGATTGGCATAGACGGGATGATCTATTTAACAATCTTATGTGTGAGGTCTTGGCTCATTTGTGAGTCATCCAGACCTATCCCCACCATTAAAAAAAAATTAAAATAAACTATATTTTTATCTATTTTCAAGTTTTTCATTAACTCTTCATTATCTCATTTATTTACTTTATTTCTAACCAAAATACCTTTCATAAATAGTGTTATATATATTATTTGTTTACAAAATAAAATATATCTAGCTTATAGTAATATAAAATATTTATGTCTTTATACGAATAATTTTTATTTTAAATTTTTACTATATTAAAAAAATATCAAAAGAAACAATAAGATTTAAAATTATTTAAAAAATAAGAGTTACATATTTCCTTAATCATTAATTTTAGAAATGCATGAAAAAACAAAATATTTGTCAATCTATACATGTAATTTATAAGAACCATAACAAAGAAAGTTTGACAAGTGTTATTCATTGAAGCTACTTGGGTTCCCTTCATACCAAAATAGTTTCTACTTATAATAAGTTTTTGAATTTTAAAAAGAAAAATTAAAAGACACCCACTATCTCATACACACCGCCTTAGTTTTAATGATATTCAACTTTCAAAATCATTAATGCACCATAATAAAAAGGTTTATGATTTATTAGCAATTCTACTGGCGCCATGGCTGTCGAGTCGCCTTTTTTATTGGTGTTTGTTTATGAAGATGAAAAGAAAAATATGGGGATAAGAAAGAGAAGTGGTTTAGTTGGATTAGTGGATAGTAAAATGTAATTACAAAATAAACTAAGTGACATAGTTCTAAAGAACATGGGGTGGTTTTGAAAAGTGGGGTGAAAATGGTGGTTCTAGAACATGGGATGAATGTTTTTCTATTTATTTATTTTTTAATACAATAAAAAGAACTCTTATAGCAGACTTGATAATATAGTACATTGCATTGCATTTAATAAAAAGTATTGCGAACTTGAAAAAAAATTAAATAGGGAGAGGAGACACCAAAAATTAGTTATTAACCGAAATTCTTTTTGTATAATGATATAGATTTATCTTTATTTAAAAATTAGAAGTAAAGGTGGTTACCAAATGAATTACATTTTTAATAATGAGTTCTTACACAAAATGTTTTTGTGCATCGTTTTGAAAAAAAATTACTTTTTTACAAGGATAAATAATAAAGACTACCCTTGAGGTTTGCTTAAATGACACTCCACTTCATTCTTCTCTAAAATTAACACTTTACCCTATTTTAAAAATAAAATAAAAAAAAGAGAGAACAAATAAATAAAATAGAAAATGAAAACTAGTTAGAGAGAATAAATTTTATAAATAAAACTTTAACTCGATAAGTTTCTTAGTTCTAAAAATTCAAATCCTAAATTTCAGATTTTCAAATCTATACTCAAATTAAAACAAAAATAAATAATTCATTTATTTAAGTTGTTGTATAAGAACATCTCAGATATATTAAAAAAAGAGTAAAACATTAAGTTGACCTGTAATAAAAATAACACAAATAAATTTACCTCTCAAGGAAAAAATATATTTGTGATCCCTCACAATTAGAGCACAAGATAAATTAATTTTTCTTTAATATTTTAGTAAATTTATTTATTCTATTTATATTTTTATTAGAGACTAATTTGAATGATTTTATATACAATTAGGGATCAATTTATCCTATAAATCTAAGGACATGTTTCTTTTGAGTTTTGAGTTTTTATTTTTAGTTTTTCAGTTGTCTAGATTTTGTGAAGGAAATACTGAAAATTATGAAAATTATAAATTCTAGTTTTCAATTTTTATTTTTAATTTTCAATAATTTTTTCACAAATTCTAAAAAACTGAGAAATTAAAAACTGAAAACTCAACGAAACCGACCCTAAGTTTTTTCCATTATAGTGACAAGAGTTGCCATGTTCAGATTTCCACTTTAGATATGTCCGGTGATCTAATCATTTCCAGCTCGGATCCCTAAATCTTTGCTCACAGCATGAAAACATGAATTGATCGTTTCCAACTAAGACCATTGATACACATTGTTCCCACTTTGATAATCATTTTAGTTACTAGATGATGACATCTCACCATGTATAACATTTTTTTTAATAACTCAATTAAATTCTGCATAGTCTTCTGACGAGATTGTGCAACATTTGTTTCCAAACACGTGTCACAAAATATTCGTTAAAGTTAAACATATTCGCCTCGACATATAGAAATGCAATTTAACACCTCTATTTGTGTTTGTATTTTGTTTATATTGAAGTTGTCTTTCAAACTATTTAGGAACTTAAAACAGTAAATGTTATGTCATATATATGTACTTTTTTTTAAAAAAAATAATTTTTTAAAATTTATTTTTGCTAATATTATGTTACAAAATTTAAATTTAATATGAATTTCAAAATAACATTTAAATTAATACATACTCTTTTCAAATTTAATGCCACATTCACACAAGCATAATTTTTGAAAATCACAAGCATGAAATCAACAATTTTATATGATAAGATTTTTTGCATTTATTTAAGAATTTATTTTTTGACTAATAGTCTAATCTATCTAATTTACACCATAAAAGGTAATTTCTATATCTGTTATCAAATAATATATCTATATCTACACACTGAAATTCTGACCAGCCTATGCTTTTATTCTGAAATGGCTGGTCCAACGGATCTTTGGCCCGGTAGTCTTCAAATACATATAAGCATAAAGCCTCACCTAGAACTAGATATGCAAAAAAGTGTTCATTTTAAATGGTAAATCCTGGGAATTTACTTGATTCATTGTATCAATACAATACATAGAAGATCTGATTTTATTATAGCTCTGTTAAGGCTCTTCTAAACTTATAAGTAGTTATGTAATATGATTCTTTACAACTGTATAGTTTCAAATGACATAATCCAGAACGAACTCTTACCCAGAGCATTGTGCATATTGCCTGGCAAAGCATAAATGAAGATGTCACTCTGTTCGATCATATAAGAATCAACTGCAGCTAATAGAGATGCCCTTCCTTTAACCTTGGCTAGTTACTCAATAGCTAATTTGAAGCCAAGCAAGTATGCTGATAGTTTAACCACTTTGCACTACATTGAAGAAGGGACCGGTGGAAGCAAAGGGCACAATATAAGCTTTACTGAATTTGTAACTGCAAGCTGTTAGAAATAAGTTTTTATTATACTTGATTATCTAGAATATTTTAACATTTATTTCTTCTTATACAATATGTTCTACTCAAATATATTCTGTATAAGGTTATAACATTTGCACTTTGCATGAACAAACATCAAGTGAAAAATGAGATAAGCACTATCAAATATGAAGGTATCGAATAACATAAATCAGTTTACCAACACTCAAAATTTTTGGTTCCATAGAAGAATATTCTCATTAGCACAACATGATCTATAAGTCCAAGATAATATTATTTGCTTCAAGAAATTGCCATATCAGAATACAGGAAAATTGTTTTAGCTCAAACGGTAAACTAAATAAATGACATATTATCAAAATATCAATTACCCACCATGCATGTAAATCTTGATATGATTAGCCATAAAGTTCATACAATAACTATTCAAAGTGAACATCGCAAGAGCAACACAACCCCAAGAATAGCACAGCCATTTCTCTAGCTTTACACCACAGTATAGCACAAAAGGCCCATCCATGAAATCCAACACTTCTAGGATACAAACTCACAAGCCAATGCACCCTCACACTAATTTGTTATTTTTCAAGGTTTGGGCAAACTTAAGTTATGAAACACTAGTATCTATTATTGAATATGGAAAAATCAACTGTTTCAAAAATTCCCAAACAAAAACATGAGATAGGCAGCTTAATCCATAGCAGATCTTGGGAAAAACACTAATCAAAGGACAAAAAAAATTAAACAACTAACCTAAAGGAACATTTCCTACTGAACTAGCAACACAACTAGCACTAACATCACAACAAGCAAACAATATATATTAGAAAGGACATACTAGGGCTCACCTTTGTTTTGGCCAACACTCTATTGGTTCTTTGTTTCATTCGCGACGGAGTTCGCTGCCTGCAGTTGTTTCTGCCGCCACACTTTAATGGGGAGGTGTTCTGCGTGGTGGCTGAGCTTCGACGGTGATGCTCCGTGGTTGGGTTACACGCTTCGACTGTGATGCTCTGTGACTGGGTTTGCACGATAGTGGTGGCCGAAAAGGATGGAGGGTGCTTGGTGGGGTGGACTACGAGGAGGAGATGGCGGATTGGGGATGGTGATGAGGGGAATGAGGAGGGGAAGAGGTTACGAACAAAGATAAGGGTTTCACGTTATGGGAAGAACAAGGGTTTCAGATTTCACATTTGGGGATTGGGTGAAAAAGGTAAGAAGAGGAGAAGTTATTGATGGTAGCATTTGGTATAAAGTTTAGTGTATGTATCAATATCGTATTGTATGAAGATGAAAGAAAATGCGGGGTCAAAATAATGAGCTTAAGAACGTGGTGGGGTGAGACCATTAATAATGAAAATAAGGTGAGTGAGATCATAAACATGCTAAAGCTTTTAGTATGTGGGTCCCACAACCCCGCTACTCCAATCAGGAGCTGACAAGTCAGCTCGGGTAAATTACCCACACAATCGCCTCGGGCATGGTAGCAACCACCAAAAAGGTATTGTTCCTCATTAGTTGATCAGCCAGTAAACAAAGATTCTCGTAAAATTTTAAACTAAATCAGCACACAACTGACTCACCCAATTCTAAACTAGATTTTACTTAATTCAAAACTGGTTTAAAACTAGCACAAACCACAAAAACAAAAGACGGACCAACAAACCAAAGTAACAAAACAGATACACAAGAGACATTTGAGTAAATATAATTACATATTTACACTTCATGTTCTAATTTTTCCTGGAGAGGAACGTAGCAGACAGAGCCAATATATGACACAGCAGTTATCATGATTCATTGAGTTCTTATCAACCCTCTAGGCAAAAAGGGGGCAGTGGCAAGGTAGGACGGTCACTAACCACTTCATCTCCTATACTTTCTATCAAGGGTTTAATACCTCTACATTTTCATTTCCCCATTTTTCTTTCAAAAATGGTCATTTACTTCACCAAGAAGAAAACATCAGGGAATCAGCAAGCTATTCAATTTGTTAAGACTCAAAATTACTCCAAATGTCTCGCCCATAGTATGGGTCTCAGTTTGACTCATGGAAATTTCAACCCTCTACATCAGTTAAGCCAACAGAGAGTACTTGATCTACATTTCTACACGCAGTCATGCACAAGATTAAAACCTCTAATCAATGCTAGGATAACAAAGTATCAACAGCAAACATAAGTTATCCATTCATAACCTTTATAATTTGCTTTATAACCATGTCTGCTGTAGTGACAGAACTCACTATGTGTGTATGTATATTGGATAAATAATACAAATTCATTAAAAAGCCATAAAAGGGTGTGTTCATGAAATGCACATGAAATACGTAGCAAAAATACTAACTGGGATCTGATCACCTGATTCAACCGAAAATCAGACTCTTATTTATAAAATAAGGATCTAATTTTAGTATACGAGAATACAACCAAGTTCAGTCCAAGATATTAAACCCAAAACACCTCCTTATAAGGAAGGATCTAAAATTGCTAAGTATTGAGTTATACAATCCATAATATTCCTTTTCATATTACCAAACAAACATGACTGATGGAGGTTCATTGAGTGTATATGATGATAAGGGGAAATTACCGGTGATAGGATGGGATTGCAGGGTTAGATTGGAGACTATTTGAATTATGTGAACCAAGGAAGCACGGAAACACCAATTTGACGGGTTCTAAGCAAATCAGGAATGATTTAAATGGGGTTTGGATGGGTAGAATTGTTAATTTCTGTCTGTAAAGGAAAACAGATACTGACAGAGTATAAAACTAAAGAAAACAGGGTAGAAGAATAAAACAAACCTAGTCACCACACAATCAAGGAAGCAGTAATCAGCTGCCATAATTCATCTATCTAATCATCTATGATCCATCCAAAAGAAAGAATCATTACGACCAGAAACTGGTATTTGGGGTCCTTAAGTAATTAAGAAACGATTTTAAAGCATCAAATGAACATAAATTCAAGTCCAACAAGAAAATACTTCACAAATGATATCATAACATCCTAACAGCTTACAACAAAGTTTATGCAAGAATACAATAAGCTCCAAAATCAAAACTAACCATAAGTTTTTGCTTGCTCAGTGGATGTATGCTTTGCGTCAACTACATTATCAATACTACCGTTTATCCCCAAGTCACAGTCAAAATACTACAATGACTTAAGGGAAAAGGAGGAAACCAATCTCATGAAAAGTAGCAACTGCAAGGGGTTAAAAAAAAAAAAGCAAGAGGGGATAAAACGAATGATAAATTATGTATAGACATGAACTAATGACACGAAAGTTGATGCTTTGATGCTAATTAATGAAGCGGTGGCGGAAAGGAAGGAAAGCCCAAATTTGATAGTTGAGAAACGGGAATTGGGAGCAGTTTAAAAAAAGGTGTTTTTACGAGAATATTGAGAAAATTTTACCATCTATGAAGAAGAAGGAGAAGGGCTGAAGGAGGAGGATGCTGCTGCAGTTGTTGTCGTCGTCGGTAGTTGCAACGACGCAACGGCGCAATTCTTTCCTCCTCCTGGAGGATAAGAATTTTCACTCCACTTGCCATATGCACTATCTATTTTTATTTTTTCTTCAAAACCCATCTGCACTATCTTTTTCAATGGGCCCCACTGCATTTCACATCTATGAAAGCTTGCTTGTGGTGCAAAACACATGTGGAGGAAGACCATTCTTCGGGGAGAACCGAAGAATTTTTCCGAGAGGCACGGCCCAGGGACACACTTCAGAAAATGCCACGTCGCCATCCCCCATGGGAAATTTCGATATTTCAGTGCGGCTCAACGACCCGCCATCATGAAATGATTCGAATTGGTTTGCCTTGTTGCCATAAAAAATGAAGAAGATAAAACATCGTTATTCTACAATCCTTTTGAAGTGATAAAAAACCAAATTGGCATCAGAAAATATTCTACTACATCAAAAAATATCACATGATGCATTACCAAAAAGAAATATCCAGTTCAAAAGAAAATATCAATAAAATCAATACATTACCCAAAAAAAAACCATATCACATGAATTTACCGAAGAAAAAACATATTACTTGATCCCATAAAACTTAAAAAAAAAAATGTCAGATGAGATTTAAATAAAGTAGACGATTTTGGCACTAGACTTGGAGAGTGGGTGAGAAGACTGAGAGAGACAACATTCGACTGAGTGAGACCACATTCTTTGGCACCAACTAGACTTGGAGACTGAGTGAGAAAGACAAGAGAGTTGTGCATTCTTTGATTCGCTGATAACCATGGCCGATTTCCTCTTCGGCATTGCGACCTTACTAACACGAAAGCTTACTAGTCTTGCTGTGCAACAAGGTGCTCTGATGCTGAGCCTACACGATGACTTGCGAGAGATTAATCAGACTCTCTCAATCGTGAAAGCTCTGCTGTTGGACGCTGATCGTAAGAGAGAGGGCAACTTAGCTGTGAGTGTATGGCTGAGCCAGCTGAAGGTAGTTTTCAGCGATGCCGAAGACTTGGTGGATGAACTTGATTATGACAAGTTACGAAAGCAAGCAATGATCAAAGCTCATGGTACCGCCAAAGCTAAGGTAGGCGCTTCTCTCAAGTTCTAATCCTCTTGTTTTTTCGTTATAAGATGGCTCGATGTACCATACAATTAACCAAGGTTGCAGCTGATAGGCATAATTTTAGACTTAGAATAATTGATGATGATAATGTTGTTACGAGGGAAATGAAGACTAAAAAAGAAGGAATAAATGTTTTGACACTTAACCATCCCAAAGGCCCTGAAAATCTACAAATTCTTGTTGTGGGTATGGCAGGAATGGGAAAGACAACAATTGCAAAACACGTGTTCAACGATGAAAGAATAACCAAGTCTTTCCAATTGAGACTATGGGTGTGCCTTTACGATGAAGATAAGTATAACATGAAGCCCATCATTATTAAAATCCTCAATGCCTGATTCCACTATTGCATTTACTGCTTACCAACATGATTTTGACAAGTTAGATTTGCAACTGGTAAATCTTTTAACAAATAGACTTCCCAATCAGAAGCTGCTGCCCGTCTTGGATGATGTAGGGAATGTATGTTGTGTTGAATGGGTGAAATTGAGGGATTTGATGGAGGTGGTTGCTAAAGAAATAGAATTCTGATGCACGTTAGTTGAATTCGCTCAGTAATGGGCACCTTTCATCCTTGGCAGTTACCATGCCTTGCGGAGGTGGACTTAATGTCTCTGTTGTTAGGAGGCATTTGACGAAGAGAGAAGACATGCTGCTTTGATGGAGGTTGGACGAGATATTGTGAAAAAATACTGGGGTTCCTTTGGCGTTGATAACAATAGGGAGTTCACTATTCTCAAAATTTGACATAGAAAAGTGGATATATGTGAGAGATCATGCGATTTGGGAGTCAGAGCTTTTTTTCTCTAATTTGTCTTTGCTTCATTATGTGATTAAATTAAGTTTTGATCAAATGCCATCGTATTCAAAGCATTGTTTTGTTTTGTTCTCCCTTTACTCGATGGGTTATAAATTGGATAGTTTCAGTGTAACTTCACTTTGGGGCACTTGATTTCCTTCCATTAGGGAACAACAATCAAATATTCAAATATGATGTGAATCAATATTTGAATGAACTACAATCAAAATGTTTCCTTCAGGACTTCATTGACTATGGCGTCGGTTTTGCTTTTAAAGTAGAGAGTTTGATGCATGATCTTGCCAATCATGCCGCTTTCGCTTTAAAGATGATTGGCAAAATCATGCATCAAACTGTACTTTAAAGAGAACCGACGCCATAGTCAACGAAATCCTGAAGGAAAGATCTTGACCGTAGTTCATTCATTCAAATATAGACCAAGTATCCTCAAAGTGAAGTTACACTGAAACTATCAAATGTATAACCCATCGGGTAAAGGGAGAACAAAGCAAAACAATACTTTGAATACAATGACATTTGATCAAAACTTAATTTAATCATATAATGAAGAGACAAATCAAAGAAAAGAGGCTACTCTGACTCCCAAATCGCATGATCTCTCACGTATATCCACTCTTCTATGTCAAATTTTGAGAACAGTGAACTCTCTATTGTTATCAACGTCAAAGGAACCCCACCATATTTTTTCACAATATCTCGTCCAACCTCCATCAAAGTAGCATGTCTTCTCTCTTCTCCTTCGTCAAATGCCCACCTTACAAAAGAAGACATCAAGTCCACCTCCGCAAGGCATGGTAACTCCAAGGACGAAAGGTTCTTAGCAGAATCCAACTGACTTATAGTCATTAGAATTCTACTTCCTTTAGCAACCACCTCCATCAAATCCCTCAATTTCACCCATTCAACACAACTTACATTTCCTACATCATCCAAGACAAGCAGGACTTCAGATTGGTAAATCTATTTGTTAGAAGATTTACCAGTTGCCTCAAATCTAACTTGTCAAAACCATGTTGGTAAGAGAGTAAATGTAATAGTGGAACCAACATCATTGAGGATTTTAATAACGTGTACTTGATATTAAATTTATCTTTATTGGAAAGGCGTACCCATAGTTTTAATTGGAAAGACTAGGTTATCCTCTCATCATTGAACACGAGTTTTGCAATTGTTGTCTTTACCAAGTCCTGCCATACCCAAACGGAAGAACTTGGAGATTTTCAGGGCCTTTGGGATGGGTAAGTATCAAAACATTTATGATTCATTCTTTTTTAGTCTTCATTTCCCTCGTATTCACAACATTATCATCATCAATTATTCTAAGTTTAAAATTATGTCTATCAGCTGCAACCTATCAGTCATCTTATAACAAAAAACAAGAGAATTAGAACTTGAAAGAATCGACTCACCTTAGCTTTGGCGGTACCATGAGCTTTGATCATCCCTTGCTTTCGTAACTTGTCATAATCAGGTTCATCTACCAAGTCTTTGACATCATTGAAAACCACCTTCAGCTGTCTCAGCAATATACTCACTGCTAAACTAAATTGATTTATTATTTGTAATTAATTATTGTTTCTATCTGTCTATTTATTAACAGTGTTATTTCAGGTTAACTTCTATCAACAACAGCTAAGGAAGGAGTGTGCCTTCTGACTCCCTTTTCTCAATTCTTTTCCCTTTTTTTCTTTTTAATGACTCAGAGGAGAGTTATGGGCTGAAATAGGCTGGACAACTATTTTTTGTTGTGTACAAAAACCACAAATAAGAACTTAAAAAAAGTAGCTTGAAAGGAACCTGGTGGACACACATAAAAGGAGTCAGGAAATGGGCCAGTATTTTTTCTGTATTTTAACTTTTTTTAAAGTATAAAAGATAATTTTTTTTATTACTCAAAAGAGATCTAAAAATTATGGGTTAAAAATTATAAGGAGTCTTCTTTATAAATTATAAAAATATGTCAATTTTTGAATTTTTTGCGAGACCTGGTGCTTGCGCCTGCCATCGCGTTGCAGGAGACAGGTACCCTAACCTTACTCATCGCTTCTTGGTAGAGCTGGGTATGCGTTTGTTGCCGTTACCTAACAATATTAACCTTGAACCCGCTTCATAATCCATGGCCGCTTTTGCCTTCTGCGTCCGCTTGCCTAACCAGAGTCCCACGGACCAGGACGCATTTTTGGCCCAACAAAGAGCCCGAGTACCAAATCGCGGACCCCTGCGGACCATGATTATTTCAAACACCAGTAACCTGGATATTGAGGGAGATAATGGCAAGCAACCATAAAAATGAAGGTTAAGCTTACCTCACCACTGATTAGCAAAGGATTTCTTCCTTCATCTATCAAGACAGAATCCACTTCATCAACAATTGCAAAATGAAATGGCTTTGGCGTGCTTTAATATAGTCAAAACTCATAGGTAGTAACCCAATCATATTCCCAGAAGAATAAATAAAGAATTGAACTTCAAAGTTGTGTCTAAGTAATACACACTACCATCTCATCACAAGATCTTACTATTTCCAGCAAGATTGTCTCGTAAATAATCGAAGCCAAGATCAAAGCCTCGTCTTTGAATCCAACCTTCTCGATGTCAGGAACATCGGGTTGTCTCAGAAGGAATAGCTTGTCGGCAAGGACAAGCTGTCTCTCTCAGCAGCGGTGCGAACGGCGGAGCAACGGCAGAGACGGAGAGTCAGATACAGAGGTGCGAACGGCGCAGCAACAGCAGCCTCGTCGTGGAGAGAGCGCCTCGACGTTGAGAGACATAGACAAAGCACTCCATAGAGAGGTTGAGAAACGAGACGAAGCACGGCAACTCGAGAGTTGAGATCCGCTGAGGGAGACAGAGAGTTGAGAGAGGACGAGACTCGAGATTGAGAAAGGAGAGAGAGGCCGGTGTGGGCATGGATGACGGTGAGTTGAGACTTGAGAGAAAGAGAGAGGCCGCCGCATTTGAGTTAGGAACTTAGGATTTAGGAATTTAGGAGAGTAAGGAAACTAAGAAGAAACTAGCAACCCTAGTTATGTTGGGCTGGGCCACTAAAGTCTAAGGCTAAACGTCCCTTGGGCTTACATGTTTCATATTTCAAGCCATGGATTGAAGTGTCCCATAACCAAAAAAAATAATAATAATTTCTACGCGGGTTAGTGGGCTGGTCCGAAATTGTTCGCGTTAGCCCGCCTTAGGCGAAGCGGTTAAAAAGTTCGCAGGTTGACGGTGAAAATTTTCTGATCCATTTTGGTACGGTACGAGTTAATCAGTCCCTCGCGACCGCTTGTATCCCAGCTATACTTCTTGGTTCTTTTAACAGGACTAGACAGTTGCTACCTAATCGCCATGATTGATTATTGCACCTATTAAAACGAGGATTTTGAATTATTTTTTTTTGTTTCGATTGCAATGTAAATGGAACAAAACAAATTCATAAGCAGTAATGGCAAACAAGCAATTAATTTGAGTAGAATCATAAAAGCAATCCATTCAATATCAGATAATGATGGGTAAACCAGCAAACAAATAAAGTGCATTGTAAAAAACTCTACTGACATTGAAATATTTTGTATCTCTTTTTCATCATCTTTATTTTTTATTTCTTTTAACATTTATAACTTTTTTCCAAATTTTCTGAACAACTAAGTCTAGAACTTGTTTTTAGAAGAAATAAATAAATAAAAAAAGATAATTAGCCCAAAAATTAGATGCTCAGCCCCAAAAAAAATGTCCACAGCCAACTCAATTTTTTTCAGAAGAAAGAAAAATGAGAATATCAGTTAAAAAAAGAAAAAAAAATAAAGCCAGCAGCAAGAGATTGAGAACACAGTTTTAGTGCTTGGAATTTTTCCATTATGTGTGGTCATGCTCCTACTCAGCTCCCCCTTGTTTTAAGTTCTTGAAATTTTTTTTTTCCCACTTGGAATTATTTTCTTTTCTCATCGCGTTTTCTACTTCACTTTATTCTTCTTTTGTGTCTTTCTTGATAAAATTACCTTTTTTGGTATTGCTTGCCGCAGGAAAGAAAGAAAGAAAGAAAGAGTTAGGGCTCTATACCTCCAACTAATATCTTTTTATTTTTCCGTACCTTTTTGTTGTCTATACCTGAGAGTTTTTTTAAATTTGTTTGTCATTTTTCATTTTTTTCTTTTTTCCTTAAAGTCAAACACACACCTGAGGGGAATGCACTTTGCAGAAGACAACAGAGCTGGATTGAACAAGCTTAGCAATGCCTTGGAACTGACACATTAAATAAAAAGAAACAGACTTGGAATTTGTGGATGGTGTTATGGGCATGAACCAAAATGCAACATAGACAAAAGAAGAAAAGGCCCCTCTTAATTGGGAAGACATAAAAGGAACGCACGACCAAAAAAAGGGGAGAGAAACATGGAGGGCTTAGATCAAGATTTGGGTTAGCTATAACCAAAAAACAAAAAAAAGGGCTTAGTCAAGAAATAGAAAACAAAACCTTTCCTCCAAAAGCGGGCCACGATCAAAAAAGAAAAGGGCTACTGCTTTTATCATTTTTATATTTTTTATTTTTTTTAAAAGCAAAAAAGTACTCTTTCTTTTCTTTTTTTTTTTGGAAGTTCTCTTCTTTTTTCAAATTTTTTTTGGCTCAAAAAATATAAAATTTGGGTTGAAAAAGAAGTTTTGAGCATTCTTTTTAAATTATAAAATATACAAATTTTAGTGTGAATTAATATTTGAATGAACTCCACTCAACATCTTTTCCTCATGACTTTGTCAACTATGCCCTTCAATTTGCTTTTAAAATACACAATTTGATGCATGATCTTGCGAATCATGTCGCATGAATTATTTCGAATTCGTAAGTTCCACAAGTTAACATCGTGTTCCCGACATTTGTATTTTATTGTAAATGATTTACCTTCCATATATCCTCATCAAAATTAAAACGTGTGAGAACCATATTATTTCCCATGATTGGAGTGAAAGCCAATAGTGGATCCTTCTTAAATTCAATATCAATGTGCACATACTTGTGAATTTTGGATTTAAGTGATTCTTCTTATGAGCATTTGCCTTAGTTGATTGGTAAGTTAAAGCATTTGAGATATCTCAATATTGAAAATAATAAAAGATTTAAGAGACATCTGGATTCAATTTGTAAGCTACACAAAATGGGATTTCTGATGCTCAATCGATGTAAGGAGCTTGAAGCATTTCCTAAAGGGTTTAGAAACTTAATCAATTTCTAGCATTTAGAGATAACCACATAGCTACATGTTCTGCTAGAGAATGAGATTGCAAAGTTGACTTCTCTTCAAACTTTGAGAATCTAATTTTGCAAAATTTTGGAGTCCCATTTTGGATGCATAAGACTGCAAACTCTTTGAGTATTGATTATTAGAGGCTTTAGCGTCTAAAGTCATTGCCAGTTGCACATTTTCCTAAGTTAGAAACATTATCCATATATAACTATGGTAAGTTGGAACTGTCGAGGGATATAGTGACCAAAATTCTAACTTGAGGTTAAAGAATCTTTATCTTTTTTTTTTTTTTTTGCCTCAAATGGCAACCTTGTCTCAAGTGGGAAATTTATTTCAAGTGGGAATTTTTTTTTCTTTCTTTTTTTTTTGGCTTAAAAAGGTAAGGTAGATATGGGTTAAATAAAAGAAAAGGCTCTTTTTTTTTTTATAAATTTTTCAGCTTCAAAAGAGACCTAGGGATATATATTATTAGGTAAGCTTGAAAGGCTCAAACGATTCAAAGAATGCACTAATCTAGGATTTCGTCTCAACAAAGAATCAAACAGGACCTAGAAACAAGATCAAATGTATCTCATAAGCTTTTTCTAGAAAATATCCAATTCAAATGTATCAACAAGAAGTGCGAATGAAGGCATGGTGAACCGTTTATTTCAGTTTAAATATTCTTATCAATCATTGAGCATTCAACATTACTTCTATCAAAACACTTTAACATAACTATAATTCATAGACTTTTTTTTATTTTATTTTAAAGACTTGACTCTATGAAGTAGAAAAGTAATACTTGGAAAAAAAAGAAAAAAAAAACACATGCACCAAAATTAAAATAAAAACAATAGCTGAAATAAAATGAAACTAAAAGAAAAGGCAACTCCCCTGTAGTCATCCACTACTCATTTTCTCAACATCCTTGCCACTGTTTAGGCAATGAAGGTATAGGAAAATCTTTCAAGTCAACTTTGCAGTTAAGCACAAGCTCAGATCACCTGTTTATTCTCAAAGTCTTTTATTGTGAGTTGACATGAAATGAGGGGTAAAAGGGGAAAAAATTGCTAATGCAAGATAAAATAAAAAAACAAAGAAAATATTTTTGTGGTTGACACTATATACATCCCCTTACAAAGGCTTCGAACTCAGGGAGGCACTCAAACTAACTCAACAAACACTAACTATTAAACGAAAGACAATAAAACATGGGTTGTCTCCCAAGAAGCACTCTTTTAATGTCATTAGCTTGACTTGTGAAAAACACCCTAATCAAAAGTATCAAAAATGTATATTTTCCTTACAAATAGAAGGATTACCAAATACTTTTCACAAACATGCACAAGAATGAAAGATAGAGAGATAAAAGCAGTTCTTGTGTCTATTGTAAGGAAAACAAATAGTTATCAATTGTTGCAAACTTAATTGGGAAATAAAAACACTAAACAAAAATCTATCTTTATTTACATTTTCCACATCTTTTAACACAAAAGCCCTTTCAGTTCTCAAAGATCTCAGTTGTTCCATGTTCATAGTCATCATGAACTAGTGGCTCATAATATGGGCACAAACATGTCGGGTGCTCATAACTAGCACATGCACAACAAAAATCAAGTCATGATAGCCATGTTTCAGCCTCATAAAAAGGACACAAACAAGTCATGTGATCGACACATGAACAAAAATCACAATAGAAAAAAAAATTAGGCATTTGGTTGATGGGTGTGCAAAACTCCCACAAATTTCACAATAATAACTATCCATAAAAGAAGAAAAAAACAACTAAAATAAAAAAAATCTAAATTAGAAATCTATTGGTTACTAATGTTGTTGACAAACACCCAACCCTGACAACGCGCCAAAAACTTGATAACTCTTCAGAAAGTGCACCAAATCATTTAAGTAGTAACCACGATAAGTAGGTATTGTCCCACAAGAATTGACGTTATCAAACAATATTTCACTAATAAAATTTCTATGTAGATTATATCAAATTAATTTGGATAAAGGACAGCTCTCAATAAAGAAACGAAATAACATAAATAAACTATAATGAAATACAGAACAACTTAAACAAAGATAATTCAAGATTCTAAAGCATTAGGGGATTGGGGTGATCTGATTTTTCTTTACAATTCTATGAATTCATAAATCACATGAGTTGGAATTACTAGACTAATGAAAGAATTTTAAGTAGTTGATGTTAGTTTCGTAGTTAATCAACTCTCCTCTTCCTTTGGAACATGTTAATTCCTTAACTATACTTCAACAAGAAAAAGGGATTAGGTATGAAATTCAATCCACAATTCACACAAATTTCAAGATAAATTCCTAAACCTTGAAAATCATGAGGTGTATCCCTATATTTGGTTCATTCACAACTTTCCCAAATTATGCAAGAACCTTAAATTACTACATGAATAGAATTCATGAAATTTGCACAATAAAACAAGAGATAAACCATCAATCTCATAATTCCAACAGCATAAATTCAAAAATTCAAACCAATTGTAACCATCTAGACCAAACCCCTAACCCCTAGCTATGGAGTTTAGCAACTCATCATAATGAAGAACAAAGAAAGCAAAAGTGCAGAAAAACTCATAAAGAACCCAAGGAATGGAATATGAATCTTTAATCTCCACTCTTCCTCTTCTTCCTAAGGTGTTCTAGTGGCCTTTGAGCCTCCTTCCCTATGTTTCTCTTCGAGTTCCTCTCCTAGGTCTCCAAGAAGCCACGTCTTTTCCTTTATTTAAGAGAACTTTCGCATAGAGGTTTTTTTCGTCACCGCCTAGGTGGTGTCTTTTGAGCGCCCAAGCAGCTTTTGCGAACTCATTTTCACGTTTGAGCAATTGGGCGGTGAAATCATAGTGCCTAAGCGCTTCATGGAGGGTAGCAAACATAAAATTTTAATTAATCCAAACTACCTAAAAACATGTAAATGTAATTAAAACTCAATTAAAATGAAAATGAACCCAAAATAAATTACTAAATATGCAAAACTAAAAATAATAAAAAATCCTAATAAAAAGCATCATCAAAGGTTCAAAATATGTTGATTTTTGACAACTTCTCACATGTATAATTGCACACATAGATAAAACATTAGGATCATTTGTTTCTTTTGTATAGATAAATTTGAAATAAATGAAAGGGGTGATGGAAGAAGCAATTGATTTTTTTTTCACATTTAGATAGATGGGATTACAATGTTGATTTATCAATTTGATACCTCTAAGATTATGTTGGTTAGATGAACCTTCCTTTTAATACTAGAAAAATACTATTTACTTATGTGATTAGGCTTTTATCATTAAAGGTATGTTTGGTTGGAGAATAAAAATGGAGATAATTGTGGCAAGTTGGAACTATCGAGGGACATAGTGACCAAAATTCTAACTTTAGATTAAAAATCTTTATTTTATTTTATTTTTTATTTTGGTTTTTGCCTCATATGGTGACCTTGCCTCACGGGTTTCAAAGATCTTTGAAAATTTTACAACACTTTATAATTTAAAAATAACATTATAGATCACAAATTGTCCTAATATGTTGTCTGTTTAATAACGCCATTTACTCATCGCCATTGAGCATCTTGAAATTGATGTTTATCCTTGACTATTCAGACAATCTCAATTGCAAGTTGGAGAATGTTTGAATAAACACACATCCACGATGAACCATAAGAGCCAGAGGAAATAGAAGAAAATTCAAGTAAGAGGACAAGGATGAGGTAAGATTCTAGATATTGATGGTCGTCCTTCATGATTATGCAAATACACTAGAAATTGAACTTAGATCATTTGTTTGATGAGAGCTAGTTTGATGTTGATTTTTTTGTATAAATAAATTCAAAATAAATGGAAATGAGTGATGGAAGAAGTAATTGATTTTTTCACATTTATATAGACGGGATTGCGATGTTGTTTTTATCAATTTGATACCTTTTAGATTATGTTGGTTAGATGAACATTTCTTTTAATGCTAGAAATTTATCATTTAATTATGTGATTAGGCTTTTATCATTAAGGGAATGTTTGGTTGGAGAATAAATAGGATAAATTTTCCAAAATTGAGTTTATGAGTAATTTTTCAAATAGAACTCAATCAAGAGAAACTTATTCCTATTTTTACTCTCCAACCAAACATACCCTAAATGTGGATGATCATTTTCATGTCATATTGCTAACTTTCCCTGTATAATTTTATCCAAATAGTCTTTTTTTTTTCTAACACTTGGTTAGATACTAGTGCGATATTTGAGTAGATTTAAGTTTAAAAATAAAAAAATAAATTTATGTGAAGAAATTATTAATTTAGTTTGATATAACTTTATAACTATAAAAATGTTTGAATTCTTTAAAAATCATTTATTATTTGTTCGTAAGAATTTTTGTTTGTAAAAAAAATTAAATAGATTGCTTTTGAAAACATTTAACCAATATAATTACAATATATAAATCTATACTTGAACTATCATAAGATTAAAAAATAATAATAACAATTGAAAGTGTTTATATTTTTCTATCCATGTTTAAAAATTATTTAAATAAACAATAATTATCAAATTCAACAATATATACAAATATTATTTACAAATTCATCAATGTTTTTTATTCCACTATTTTATATGTTCACACTAACAAACATGGTTTTGACAAGTTGGATTTGGATCAGCTAGCAATTCATCTTAGGAATCAAAAGTTGTTTTTCATCTTAGATGATGTATGAGATGTAAATCAGTTAACTGATAAAATCAAGGGATTTAATGTAAGTGATTGCTAAAGGAACTAGTATTGCTCATCACTCAATAGGTCTCATTCCTACCCGCATTTAGCATTCTTCGTTGAGATGGATTCATTGTCTTTGTTTGTCAATTGGGCATTTAAAGAAGAAGAAGATAAAAGATATGCTAGTTTGATGGAGATTGGAAGAGATAATGTGAGAAAATGCAATGGGAATTCTGTTGCATTGATAACAGGAGAGAGTTTTTTGTTCTCTAGTATTAATATAGGCGAATGGATATATGTGAGAGATAGTATGATTTGGAATATTTTAGAGCATTTTTTCTTAACTTTACTTATGTCTATAATTAGATTAAATTACAATAAAATGCCATCCTATTTAAAGTAATGATATACATCAATATTTGAGAAATTATAGTCAAGATCTTTTCTTCGCAAGTTTGTCAACTATAGCCTTGGTTTTGCTTTTAAAATACACGATTTGATGTATGATTTGGCTAATCATGTTGCAAGAAGTAATTTTGAATTCATAAGTTCCACAAATCGATGTTAGTATGCCCTACATCTATCTTTTTGTAAGTGATTTACCTTTCATATATCCCGCATCAAAATTAGAAGTTGTTAGAACGATACTATTTCCCATTGCTGAAGTGGGAGCCAATGGTATATCCTTCTTAAGTTCAATATCAAAGTGCAACAACTTTCAATTTTGAGATTTAAGTGATTCTACTTATGACACTTTACCTTAGTCCTTTGGTATGTTGAAGCTTTGAGATATCTCAGTCTTGAGAATAATAAAAGTTTTAAGAGACTTTTTTATTCAATTTGCAAGCTATACATAATGAAATTTCTAATACATAGTGGATGTATGGAGCTGAAGCATTGCCTAAAAGGTTCATGAAACTTTATCAATCTCCATCATTTAGAGATAACCACAATGCTACATGTTTCACTAGAGAATTATTGGAGGGCTAAGTCTCTTTATTCATAGTGTATTGGTTGTTACAGGTTGTGGTAGTCTAAAGTCATTGCCACTTGAACATATTCCTATGTTAGAGACATTGTCCATTGATAACTATGGGAAGTTAAACCTGGGGAGATAGTGACCAAAATTGGAGACCAAAATTCCAACTTGAGGTTAAAGAATCTACATTTTTGTATTTTCTCCATTGTTGGTGACCTTGCTTTATTGGCTTCAAGGATCTTCAAAGATATTACAGTGCTTGCTAATTTCAAATTATAACAATCTTGTAGAGCTTCTTGAAGAGTGGCTATCAAACATGAATTTTTTGAGAACATTACGCTTCAAATTGTCCTAACATGTTGTTTATCTCGAATGACACTCATTTCCCACCACCATCGGCATCGCGAAATTGATTGTCATCCTGAATTCTCTAGACAATCTCAATCGCTAGTCAAAGACGTTCACACAAATACACTTTCATTGATGAACCAAAAAAGTTGGAGGAAATGGAACAAGAATTTGAATAAGAACACATGGAAGACTGAAGATTCTAGACATTGATGCTTTGTAACAAAGACGGATTCGAAAAATTTTAGTATTGGATAAAAAAAATACATCTGGATAAAAAGTAATTGAATGTGATGTATCTTGCTATTTTGTCTCATTTTAAGTTAGTACGTGGTTAAAAATCAACCAAATAATAAAGACAAAAATATCTATATTTATATAATTATTAATAAAATGTTATAACTTTTGTGGGGGCATATGCCCTCATAATTTGTTAGGGAATATCAAGGACGGGTACACCCCAAGTGTAGCAAATATTTTATGGATGTAAGGAGAAGCGCACCCAAATTTGTGGAGAGTAATAGATAAACAAAGCATTGTGAATAGTAATTCATGGGGCCCACTTGTCATAATTCATATGAATGGTACTATACAGTGAAATTGTGTTGATATTGCTCTAGTGGGACCTCATCACTATTTGTGAATAGTACTATACAATGGGACCCGCATCACGTATGAATGTACTTATTACTATTCACTCTAATAAAATAGATAAGAGAACTGCACACCAATATTTTAACGTGGAAACCCTCCTGTAATTTTGAAGGAAAAATCATGGGACAAACTCCGACAAATATCCATTATATTTATGAGTAATTATAATAAGTGTATCTGTGAGAACTTCTTCTATTACAATTTATAGTATTATAGGTCTAAAGAATATATCCAAAACTCCAGTGTATACTCACACTATACTCTTGAAATTTTCTTACATACACTCTCTATTTTTTATCTCATTATAAAAAGCTCACACTTCTTTTTAAAAGAGCTGAGAAATGCATTTAGCTTAGGATAGATGAAATGATGGCAGCCTCACTCTATTTATAGAGGCCTTTGAGAAATACTATGTATATATATAGTAACTTCTCGTGATTTTGGTGGTATAATTATGCATCACATGTAAAGTTATTGTGTATGTGCATAGTAACTTCACATGATTTTTCCACGTTTGGTGGCCCTCAATTGCTGACTTTTGTGGCAAAAATTATAGCCAGTATTCTTGACATCATTACCTATGTGCATTCATCCTTTGTCCTTAATAATTATGCAACTACACTAGAAATTGAACTTGGATCATTCTTTGATGACAACAAGTTCAATGATGTCTCTTGTATAGATAAACTCAAAATACATTGAAAGTCGTGATAGAAAAAGTAATTTGTTTTTTCTCATTTACATAGACGTGATTGCAATGTTGTTTTATCAATTTGATACATTTCAAATTATGCTGGTTAAATGAACCATGCTTTTAATGCTGTGAATCTACCATTCGCTTATGTGGTTAGGCTTTTATCATTACATGTGGATGATCATTTTCCTAATGCTAACTTTTCCCTTAGAACCTTATCTAGATAGCCTTTTTTTTTTTTCCAAACACTAGTGTAGTTAATAGTGCAATACATGTCCGTGCGATGGACATGTCGATGCACGTGCAATACACAAGTACATTGAAAGATAGAAAAAATGTGAAAAAATTGTTAATTTTAATTTTGTTTGACATAACCTTATAACTATAAAAATGTTTCATCTTATTTTTAAAAAAATATTTATTATGTCTTTGTTAAAAAAATTTGTTTATAAAAAAAATTAAATAGATTGCTTTTTAAAACATCTAATAAAAATAACTATAATATATAGATCTATACTTGAAGTGTCATGAGATGAAAAAATAATAACAATTGAAAGTATTTATATTCTATTTTCCATGTTTAAAAGTTATTTAAACTGATAATAATTATCAAAATCAATAATATATACAAATACTACTTATAAAATTATTAGCAATAGATTAAATTTGTATGACATTTTTGCTTCCCAATCATGTATTGTACAAATTATTTATCTTTCCAGCTCTTTTTTTGCTCATTCTAATTTTCTAACCTTTTCGCTCTCAATCCTCGTTTTGTGCAAATTGTGTAATTTTCCTCATGTGATGCATGGGTTGAATAAATGATTCAAATGTAAAATAGATTCAAATAACAAATACCTTAGAATCAGTTTGACATCACCTTATGATTATAAGATGGTTTGAAAGTGTCTTTTAAAATTTCCCATCATTTGTTTCTTCAAACCATTAAATCCATAAAAAATTTGTTGATGATAAAGGCGTACATGATTTTAGTTTCTAATAATCAATCTAATAAATATAGTTGTAATACATAGACATACAATCGGAGTGTGTTAAGATTGCAAGAATTAATTAATAACATTTTAAGTAGTTTATATTGTATTACAAACATTAATCAATTATTTAAATTTACAACAATTGCCAAATTTAACCATATATATAAATATTAAATTAAATTTTATAATTTGATGGTAGTTTATTAAATTTGTGTAACATCCTCGCTCCCTATCCCTATTCCATATAAGTAGTTAAAGGAATAAGAAAAGATACAAGTCTGCTTTATGTCAAACAAAATTTAGAGCTTGCTAACATCGTCAACATTGAAAGTTAATTAGTAGTATTTAATAATCACATAGCAGTTTTCAAAAATCATTTGAATTTACGTTCAAATTTTAATCATTCAAATAAGATCCAATAGTCAAAATTTATTTTTTTCATTCTCACAATAAATAATTGTCTCACTTGAATTATTCCTTATATATATATAATTAATAGGAATCCAAGTTGAAAGGTTTATTAAAAACAATTAGTCGTTGTATTTATTAAAAATATATGATTAATGTAATTTTATATCGCTTAATATTTAATTCACACATTTTATTTTTAACTCAATCAACAATAATTTATCTTTAATCTTTCAGTAGCATTATGATGATATATGTGACGTCATACTAATTATATCAATCAATTATTATAAAATTAATCAATGGAGAGTATCATGTAGTTATTATTTAATTGCACATAAATGGATTTTGCAACACACAAGCCAAGGTTAGTACCCTAGATATTTTGATTTATATTGTCACTTGTGTCATTCAATAATCCAAATAAATAAGTACAATGACAAGAGAAGAGGCAAAGACGAAATCCACAGGTTTTAGCTTATTGTTTTGTTTAATGTCTTAACTTTGGAAATGATAGTATTGATGTGTTATTATAAGATTGTAAAAATAGGGAAAACAAGCTTATGTCTTTGAGGATGTTCTCAAAAAGAAGAAAGACATGGTATTCACCCAGGAAGACAAGCCCTGGATTCACGAGCAATTACATCGGCAAGAAACCTCATATTCACGAGTAACCAAGGCCCGTATTCATCGACACTAGAGACTCATATTCACGAGCAATGAAGATGGTATTCACCCGAAACCAACACTTGTGTTCATGAGCAATCAAGACCAATATTCACCGGCACCAAAGACTTGTATTCACAAGCAACTAAGGCTGGTATTCACCGACATGCAAGACTCGTAATGACAAGCAATGAAGACCCGAAACTAGGACTCATATTCTAGAAAAATGAAGACCAATATTCACTGTCACCCAAGACTCATATTCACAACTAATTATCTTAAACCCAGGATGCACCGACACTACCAATATCACTAACACTACCATCAAGACCTAGTAAAGGTAAGCCAACGACTCCAATAGCAAAACTTGACACCACCGCCAACAAATAAGCCCATTGACTCTAAAGCTATGCTCGTAAACCATAGCACTAGATCTACCAACCCTAGCAATACTTGAAAGCACTCCAACCTTAAAAAAATAAATCACAAGCTTCGAGACCCCATCATTTAAGCTTAGTATAAATGCCCATATTGAAGGCTAGTGATGAGGACTGATATTTGAAGGTCGATATTATCAATGGTAGTAGTTAGAACCCCGATTGCTTGAAAGCACACAAGTCCAACAACTTCGTAGCCTACCACGACATAATTTGTAACACCATAGGCTAATGATGAGTCAAACGCATATGCCTTTCCATGAAGATGGGATAAGTGGTCTTCGAAAAATAGGGAAAAAGGAAAACAACATCTTAACATGTTAGTAGAGTTTCATATAGGATATCCCTTGTCATTTGGTTGGTCAAACGACATGACATTAGTGGTTGATAATCTTTAGGAAGGCTCAAAAGGTTGAGAGGGAAAACTTGACTTAAACCTTTACGTAGTGTTTGTTTACTATCTCCAAGACAGAAATATAGAAACATGGAGACACAAACTTGTTTGGTGGTGGAGACAGGAATAGGGACAGAAAATTTCTATCTTTGGGACAGAAAAACATAAAATTTTTGTGCTTCCAAAATGTGGGAAGTGAGACAATACGAAGAGATAAATTTAATTTTTTTCTTCCAATAATACCCCTATGCATATTTATTATTTATGTCTCCGTCTCCATCCAAACGTTACCTTATTGACTTGAAACACCAAAGCAACCCCAAGGAGATCAATGACACATTGAAAAATTGGGAAGCCGCTTACTGGAAGGACAATCAAATATCTATAGCTGAAGCTGTCAACATTGTCCTATTTTCATTCATCATTACAAGATGCGGGAAAAAGGACCATTAAACAATCATCCATATCCTTATCAATAACTCAAACCCAACATCAAAGGCGGAGGGAAGGGGACAAGGAGGGCCATGATCCCTTCCAAATTTTTGCATATTTATATAATTATATATATATATATATATATATATATATATATATATTATGGCCCTCCTAAAAAATCCTGTCATTTCTATACATAATATGCATAATAAATAATAAGTCTTTTGATATAGTAGCACATATGATATAAAATTATGAAACATATAAATATTTCTAGAATATATTTTTTAAGATTTTTCTCTTATTGTTGTAGTAGAAGCAAAAAAATACAAGAACAAACTCTTTCTCAATAGAGAAAACAACGCAAGAAGAAATAATATAAAGAGACAAAATTAACGTGGTTCGGCCAACGCCTACATCCACGACTCCTATAAGGAATTCCAAATTTTTTATTATCCGCAACTTTTAACGCTAAAGTTGCAAACCATCCTTACAAATATTTTATCACATGAACAACTTCTAAAAACTACCCATATGGATCACTCCTACTTTTGAAGGATAACAAAACTCAAATAACTAAAGCCATATTTATAAGCCAAAATATTAGCAATACTTCTATTTCTTACCAATGTGGGACTTTGGATTAAATTCTAACAAATCCTCCCTTAATCCAAAGTCCTAAAAAGCTGGCTATAACAACTGCCTTCACAAACATTCTTCCTGGAGAACTTGTATTTCACGAGTATTCAATGGTGTAAACAAGAGTCATACCCTCTATTAACTTGTATCGCCGTTGCACACGAAACATGCCTCTTGGCTTCTACATTGTCAAGAAGACTTTCGACACAAGCGCTCTTTACTTGCATCATCGCGCTCCATGGGACACGTCGCTGACCCCGTATTGCCAAGAAGACTTTTGACACAAGAGACCTCATAGATCCAAAAACTACCATTCCAACCAATACTCAACCAATCCCATTGACCTGAACCATAGGCTCTGATACCACTTGTTGGGCAGGAGAAGCAAAAAAATACACGAACAAAGTCTCTTAATAGAGCAAACAACACAAGAAGAAAAAAATATAAAGAAATAAAATTTAACGTGGTTCCCTTAACCGCCTACATTTACAACCCCTATAAGGTGTTTCAAATTTTTCACTATCTGCAACTTTTGAGAGTTAACGACTAAAGGATTGATCGTTAATCTTGGTACCAAATGGTCTACTAGAGGACTAGCTCACCCATAGTAAGGAACCCAGTGCGGTGTCCATTTATGGGATCTAGTTAGGTACCCATCAGATTAACCTTTGGCTCAAATTCAGCTATCAGCTTAGTTATTTATGTACAGAACATCTACTGTTTCTCTACTAGTTATTACCATGGATTTAGTTAAATTATTCTTTTCAGGACAATTATATGTAATTATGTAAAAAATATTTTATATCAGCGCATGTATATGTTATGAATATTTTGTTGTTGTCCCATGTGGGTGTGAGTTGAGGCTTACTCGCTGGGTTTTGATGAACTCACCCCTCTATTTTCCTCCCCTATAGATATAGTTATAGGTTCAGTTGCACACAGATCCTTCCCAGAGTGCTACAGCTTCTTTTGTAAGCTTCGCTTTAGAGTGAAGCTTACTATTGATTATGTCAGTTTAGTAGTACTTCAATAATTATGTAAGTAGGATCTGGACATGCATTATATTATTTTTCACTGTTTTCAGAATTTTAGATATTTATTTAATTAT